>JAMXBD010000375.1:600000-1074715 GCA_024138025.1 Combretum micranthum
ATGTCGAGTCTTTACAATTAACATAACTAAAGAGATGATTTAGGTGTTTACCTAAGATGGATGGAGATGATAGTTACAAGAACAAAGGAATGATGTGTGTGTGTAGTTGGTGTTGCTGTTGTTGCCATGATTTAGAGGGTGAGAGTGAGAGAGTTGCTTGAGATTTTATTTTGCAAGAGTTTGGTTATGTATAAAAAGTATGTGTAAAGAATGAAGGACAGAGAGGGTATTTATAGGGTTTGAGGAGGTAATTTAGAGGTTATTGAAGTAAATGAAAAAAGAAAATATTTTGAGGGAAATGAGAAAGGAGAGGTGCCGGTCTTGGAGGGAGAGGTGAGAGAAAGATGATAAAAAAATAATTTTGGTAAAGAAAGGTAAATAAAGTATAAGAGAAGTTATGTAAAATTATATTGGAAATGAAAATGCAAAGATAGATGTGTAAGAGATGTAAGAATAAGTAATAAGAAAAAGTAAAAATAGAGAATTGTAATGAATAATAAATTGAATAGTAGCTAGATAAATTAAATACTGATAGTAAGAAAAATACGTGTAAATGAGCTAGAACTTAGATATGAATCTTAGATCTCGATTAGAAACAATTCCGGTAGGTATCCATGTAATTGTACTATCTCTCTTATGTATATCTTGCTGGCTTATCTATCGAATACGTCATGTTGATTGGTAGGAAACGAGCGGACTTGGTTAGATGATCTACTAAAACCATATGGTGTCATATCCAGTTGAAGTTCTTCGTAATCCGCACACAAAATCCATCGTGATTTGGTCCCACGTCCACTCAGGTATAGTAGAGGTTTCAGAAGTCCTCAATCATTGATGTTCTATCTTTACTTGTTGACATGTAAGGCATTTCATCACAAAATTGGCGACGTCTCTCTTCATGCCATTCCATCGATAGTGGCTCTTAAGATGTTGATACATCTTGGCTCCTCTGGGATGCACTGTGTCACGCCCCAAAGGGTACCCTAAACGTGACAGTCCACCACACATGATATTTAAACGTAAGTATGACAACCTTAGTCATCCCATAAGTTTAGATATCGAGTGTAAGGTGTACTCACACAACTTTTAGGATCACACTTTGATTCGAGTAGTCTTAAGAAAGCATACATAGCATTAAGAATATAAATCACAATAAAATAAATAGTCAAACTTTACAAAAGTCAAGGGGGCATACCCCCGCCAAAATAATAAGAGTCTAAATCGTTTAGCTCCAATTACATATATATGAATCTACATTAAAGAGATTTTCCTAGAAGTCCACGCCTATAGTAGGTCCCGACTTCCTCAAAAGCTCTTTAATCCAATGTGATAAACCTGCACAAAGTGTCCTCTCGGAACATCCAAAAATAGGAACACTGCAACAAAAACTATTGGGGTATAAGCTAATTGCTCAGTGAGATCCATTTTCCAATTAACATACTCGATCAAGCTAAAATATCTATACAAGTTAGTTATACTTAAGCAACCATATGAATGCACAAGTAAATGAGCAAGCAAGCATATAACTTTCAGGTAGTCATATGTGAATGGATTTACGCCCTCCACTCGGGGTTTGGGGTAGTTCATAAGTCATGCAACTACAGTTCCAAGTTGGTCCATAAGACATGCAACCATAGTCCCAATCTTAAGTGGGGTGGTCCATAAGACATGCAACCACAATTTTTAATGTTGGTCCATAAGTCATGCAACCATAGTTTCATTATGGGGTGGTCCATTAGTCATGCAACCCTAGTCCCATTAATGAAAGACCCGCTGCCTCCCAAATACACCTTTGTCCCACCAAAGGCATACTCGACAATGATATGTGACTCACTACATGATATGCATGTACAGTTTATTCATATAATCATGGCATATTAATTAGTAATTTAAAAGTGATCATACGATTTCAGACACTCCAAATCTATACTAGCTCATACAAGGTTATTGCAACAAATCTTGCCTCGATATACTTATCGTTCATTCATGCAAGTTTAGATCACCATTCAACCACAATTTTATCTTTTCCTAAGTCTAATGCCACTACTACTACAAGCACATCCAAGAGCATAATTAATTGAGAAATGAACTCACTTGTCCATGTAGTGAAATCCACTAGTCGTAATAGTCCTCGGGAAGTGGTAACCCGTCCTCCAATTCACCTAAGTACAAGGAATACCCTCAATGAGTATCTCTTAAGAAGTTCTATTAAACTTAACAATTTTATTTACTAAGTTCGTCAATTTTCGCCTAGGTTGAATTCTTAACTTAAAAAGGTCATATCTAACTCATTTTAACTCGGAATTAAGCTTATAATATACCGATTTCTATCTACTTCGAAAGAGCTATCTATTTCCAAAGTTAATTCAAACATTTAAGGTCATTTAGGGGTCGGAAACTTACTGTACAGTAGGGTTGCGAAAATCCAAGATTTGAGCCTTTGTGAAAAATTGCCATATCTACTCTATTTAACTACTTAGATTAACTTATTTTAGTCCTAAACTTGCAAGGAGATCTAAAACAAAATTAAGAGATTACACACTTATCTAATCCCAAACATAAAGTTCAAATGAAACTTCTAAATCCATTTTCATAAAACCGAAATTTAAGTTGAAACTCATTGTCTTGTTTTGAGTAATTCTTTACTAAAACTTACTTAGTTCAATGAAAATAATTTTCCTATATTATTTATCATCAAAGCATTCCATTTTCAATATAAAATACTTGTTTTGAGATCTAAAAGAAGGTTTTCAAAATTGGTCTCCCCTTAATTACGAATTTCCTCTTTGAAGTTTACAATGAAAACAAGACCTAAATTTTGTCTTTTACAAAGCACTTGATTTAAGCAATACTTTTTAGGAAAACTCACTTATGAAAATTCATTCCTTAAGATATCTATACCAAGAGCCCTTTATATTTTTGTCTAAATCTTCATTTTAAAGTTAATGATGGGTTCCAAAAATGGGTCTTGGTCTAGATCCGAATTTTCATAAATTTATTTTGAACATATCTCTTGAGAAAATTCATCAAAACTCATGAAAAACAACCCATTACATATTATATCTTAAGAACCCTTCATTTCTTGAATAAAATCCTCATTTTTGAGTTGGAAAACATGTTTTTATTTTAGATCTTTGTCTTGATCCGAAAATACAATTTTGTTTTTGAAAATAAACTTTGAAAATCAACTTTGATTTTGTAAGATGAAGTCTTGATGATATACATCCATCAAACCTTCATTTTCTTAACAAAACTTCCATTTTAAGACTTGGAAGGGGTTTTTAAAATGGTGCCTTGACAAGTTACGAATTTATTTTTCATTCAAACTCAAATCTAAGATCTACTCAAAATACAACCATGAAACATAAGAAAAACTTGGTAGTAGGCCTTAAACTTCTAGATCTACACATAAACATAACTAAAGCTTGTAAAACTCTAGATCTACAAGTTATCACAAAAACAAGAAGATAAACAAGCCTTCAGATAACAAAAATACTAAGAACAAAAGAGATCATCATCTAGAGGAGTGTTTCAATTCTTGGCATCATCATCCATAGCTTTTTAAGCTTGTGGAATGTCCTTTGATGCATGAAACATCCATAATATCATCCTATAACATCTTATGAGAGCTAAAAGAGATGATTACCTAAATATTTGCAAGAAAATATGTGGAGAAGGAAAGAAAATGGTGGCAGCTTGTTCTTAAGAAGACAAGCAAGAAGAAGAGAAAAGAAAGGGAAAAAGAGAGAGGAAAAATGTAGGGTTTGTAAAGGTGAAAGAGGGAAGGAATGAGATACTTAAATAAGATGTAAGTGTGTTAAATAATTGAAAAAAAAAAATAAAACATAGCAGCTACAAGAAGAGGGGGGGGGGGGGGGGGGGGGGGGGGGGGGGCGGCGCTGATTGCATGTGTGGGAGGAGTGTGTGTAGTTTGATTTTAACTTGTATTTTGAAAGTGTAACAAGTTGCTTCCATTTCTAACTAAAAGAGACTTTTAAAATATCAAATAAATGATTAAAAATAAGGAAAAGTGGCTAATTTTGGGGGATGGTCAGTTGCCATCTTGGGGAATTGGAGTGTAAGAAAAAGTAAAAGAAAACATAATAATGTGTAGTAATGATAATGGATGTGTACTTAAGGTATGGGTTGATAAAATGGCTTTTTGACTAAGAAAATTATAAATAAATTAAGAAAAATATTTTTATTTAAGTGGCAGAATTTTTATGATTTAAATAAAATAATCAAATAAATTATTTTTAGAAATTTAACAATAAGTTACCGGTAAGAGTAAAATAAGCTTATATGAGCTATAACTGATATTTTTAAAATTCGAAAAATTATAAACTTAATATTTTTGAAATCCTTATAAAAATACGAGTCTAAAAATATTAAAGATATATTTTTAATTTTCGAGCCTCGGGACACGCTTTCCAAAGCAGTATCCAAACGGTTCGAAATAAGCCGAAAATAAACAATCTGATATTTTTAATAAATCAAATATTATTACGGACTATTCTAAACATTTAATTATTTTTCGACTCCTCGATTTACGAACTCGGGTTGTGCCGGATCTAAACTGTAGGGTTTTACTCAAGATCCGTTGACTTAAGGTCTGATAGACTTTCCGGCTTAAGGTTAGGGCTTAGAAAACAGGGGTTTACACACTGTATACCCTGAATTATGTGATTTACTTATAATTTCCCTGTTCATCTCATTATCATCTGGTACACACAATCTTCTCTTCATTCTTACAACATCTTCGTCATCTACCACGAAGTCGGTATAGCTTCCTTCTTGTACCTCTCTTTTAATTTTCTAGATTGCATCATCATATCATTGTGCCTCCTTGATTATATTCACTAAGGTTGGTTCCATCACTAGACTAGAGATCTCAACTTCCACATCTTGCCTTATAAACTCAATGCTCAACTTTTCAAATTCCCTTATCGGCTCCTTTTTTTCTGTCAACAAGGTAGCGACTTCCCCATGATTTTTCTAGCTTAAGGCATTGGCTATGGCATTTACCTTTCCTGGGAAATAATTAATTCCAAGATCATAATCCTTTATGAGCTTTAACCATCTTCTTTGTCACATGTTTAGCTCCTTTTGCATGAACAAGTATTTGAGGCTCTTATGATCAATATAAAATTTCACATCTTTGACCACACAAGTACTGTCTCCATAACTTGAGTACAACTACCACAGCAGTTAGTTCCAAATCATGAGTCAAATAATTCAGTTCATGTAGTCTCAGTTGTCGAGAAGTGTAAGCAATCACCTTTACATCCTAGGTTAGCACACATCCGAGACCATTTCTCAATGTGTCACTATGCATCGTGTAGGGCTTCTATGGATTTCTCAACACCAAGATTGGTGAGAAACAAGTCGTTACCTTGGCTCATCAAAACTCTGTTCTCTTTTCTTGGTCCAGACAAACTTCTCATTTTTGTGGGTTAACTGAGTTAAAAGCTTGGCTATCTTAGAAATGTCTTTTACAAACTTCTTATAATAACCAGTTAAACCCAAAAAACTTCTCACTTCTATTACCATCTTGGGTGGTTTCGATTCTACTACTGCTTTTATCTTTTCAGGATCCACAATATGCCTTCATTTGAGACAACATGACCAAAAAAGGAAATTTGGTCCAACCAAGATTTGCACTTAGATAACTTGGCGTACAGCTTGTGTTCTCTCAACATTTACAATGCTGTTCGTAGATGCTCTTTATGTTGTTCATGCATCCTTGAATAGATTAGGATGTCATCGATGAAGACTATCACACATTTGTCCAACAACAGCTTATATACTCGATTCATCAAATCTGTGGAAGCAGTAGGTAATTTGTCAGTCCAAAAGGCATCACTAGGAACTGATAGTGCCTGTATTGCGTTCGAGAAGCGGTCTTTAATATGTCTTCTTACTTGATCCTTAACTAGTGATATCCGAAACGAAAATGAATGCATGAGAACACACTTGCTCCTTGTAATTAATCGAAGAGATCATTGATTTGTGGCAACAAATACTTGTTTTTATGGTGACTTTGTTGAGTTCACAATAGTCTATACATAATCTCATGGATCCATCCTTTTTCCTTACAAAGAGCACCAGGACTCCCCAAGGCAAGACACTTAGCCTGATAAATCCTTAGTCCAATAATTCTTGTATCTACTTCTTTAGCTCTTTCAACTCAACGAGTGCCATACGGTCGGGCGCTTTAGATATAAGCTCTGTATTTGTCACCAAATCAATCTCCAAATCGATCTTACGCTTCGGTGGCAATCTAGGCAACTCATCTGGAAAAACATTAGGGAAGTCGTTGAGAATAGGGATGTTGTCTAAGACGGGTTTCTTTTCCTTATCCTTTATGCTACCAACATAACTTTCAATTTCCTCATCAACTTCCTCTATCAACTCAAATGAACTTAGCTCATATATCCTCGAACTTGCAGATTCACCAACGAATGTCACTTTCCTTCTATTTTGTCTCATGAATTCCACTTTCTTACTTCGATAGTCAACTATAGCCTTGACAGAAGACAACCAGCTTATACCCAAGATTACTTCATATTTACTTATTTCTAGTACTATAAGGTCTGCTATGGAGGGGCATCCTTGAATCTCTAGGGGGCAATCTTTCAAAATCTCCCTTGTCGCCACAACATTACTCATGAGGGTCTTTATTTTGAAGCCGAAGATGGTTGCAACTATGGGTAATCCGATTTTTCTGGCCAAACTAGCAATGATGAAGGAATGGGTATCTTCCGTGTCAAATAAAGCATAAGCAGCTTAATTAGCTACTTGTATATTTCCTGCTTTCAACACGTATTGTCTCTTAATCCTTACTTCCCTTTCTAAGGATTTACTTAATCATCTAAATGTTATTGAATAAATCTTTATACTTTTACAAAAATAAAGAAAATCTTAATGAAGGTTTTAAAACTAAGCTGTAACCAGATCACAATTGTAATTGTCCTCGTCCCCAAGAGCAACTAGTTCCAATCCTTCGTTGTCTATCTCCTTGCATACCCACTAACCTTCCAAATTGTAGATCCCCAACCCATGCATAGAGGTTCTCATATGATTCTCGTTTCCGTCAATCCCTCATCTTCATTGGAGTAGGCCCTCTAGAAGGTCCAAATGATCTGGTGGGTGCATTCTTCCTTTGGAGGCACTTGTTGGCAAAGTGTTTGGTCTATTTACACACAAAGCAAGTAGAGGAAGCCTTCTTCAAGCACTCTAGTGCTTTGTGGATAGGGTCTCCACATAATCTGCACTTGTCCTATAATTTGGGGCATCCTTTTCGATAATGGGTTCCTGTACATTTTTGACATATTATATTCTTTGGTGCCTCTTTCATCCTACTAACATGTCCCCTGAAATTGTTGTTCAGCTTGGACCTTTTTGATGGGTGGCTATAACTTGACCCTTCATGGAACCTTCTTCCAAAAACATGGAGTTTCTTCTCTAATGTATGTGCCTTTCTCTTCTTCGCTCCTTCTACTATCCAGGCTCTCTGTACCATCTCTCAAAAACTCCTTAAGTCAAGCGCTTCCAACTTCAGTCGTAACTCTTCATCCAATCCATTCAAAAAGACTTTCCTTTTTAACTCATCGCTGCACTTATGAGAGTTAGGCACATACAGGAGTAACTAACTGAACTCAATCTCATATTTTTCCACCGTCCTGCCTTGTTGCGTAATATAAAGGAAGTCTGCACTATGCTAAACTCAAAGATTGCCTAGAAAGTAGTTTTCCAGGAATTCCTTAAGGAACATCTCCCAAGTGATCGAGGACATCAACTCTCTACTCTTGGATTCCCACCACACATGGGCATTTAGGCAAACCATGTAAGTACCATAATTAAGCCTCTAGTGATGTGCTACTTCAAATGCATCAAAAGATCTTTTTACTCGTGTAAGCGAATCTTTTACCTCATCAGGTTTGCCAAAGGCTCCAGCAAAGTATTTGTTGCTCTTGATGAATTTGGTAAGGTACTTCTGTAAGTCTTAGTAGCAGCGGCGGCAGCAAAGGTGTAGTATGTGACTACTCATCCGGGAGTACGAGCACTTCCTCATATACTTGTCATGCGTTTTGTTGGTGGGTGGGTGTGTTGGGGGGTGGTGGTGTGCAGGGAGGGAAGTGGGAGGGGGAGCAGGTGCATGTACATTCTGTCGTTGCATGGGAATATTTAGTAGTAACGTCAAGTGATCGAGGACATCAACTCTCTACTCTTGGATTCCCACCACACATGGGCATTTAGGCAAACCATGTAAGTACCATAATTAAGCCTCTAGTGATGTGCTACTTCAAATGCATCAAAAGATCTTTTTACTCGTGTAAGCGAATCTTTTACCTCATCAGGTTTGCCAAAGGCTCCAGCAAAGTATTTGTTGCTCTTGATGAATTTGGTAAGGTACTTCTGTAAGGTCTTAGTAGCAGCGGCGGCAGCAAAGGTGTAGTATGTGACTACTCATCCGGGAGTACGAGCACTTCCTCATATACTTGTCATGCGTTTTGTTGGTGGGTGGGTGTGTTGGGGGGTGGTGGTGTGCAGGGAGGGAAGTGGGAGGGGGAGCAGGTGCATGTACATTCTGTCGTTGCATGGGAATATTTAGTAGTAACGTCAAGTGATCGAGGACATCAACTCTCTACTCTTGGATTCCCACCACACATGGGCATTTAGGCAAACCATGTAAGTACCATAGTTAAGCCTCTAGTGATGTGCTACTTCAAATGCATCAAAAGATCTTTTTACTCGTGTAAGCGAATCTTTTACCTCATCAGGTTTGCTAAAGGCTCCATCAAAGTATTTGTTGCTCTTGATGAATTTGGTAAGGTACTTCTGTAAGGTCTTAGTAGCAGCGGCGGCAGCAAAGGTGTAGTATGTGACTACTCATCCGGGAGTACGAGCACTTCCTCATATACTTGTCATGCGTTTTGTTGGTGGGTGGGTGTGTTGGGGGGGTGGTGGTGTGCAGGGAGGGAAGTGGGAGGGGGAGCAGGTGCATGTACATTCTGTCGTTGCATGGGAATATTTAGTAGTAACGTCAACTACCCCAGTGTGGCATAAAGATCTCCTTGTTGGTTATAAAGTAGCATAGCTTGCAGATTCGGAGTAAGTACTTCAGGTTGACTCCCTTCCTCGATTGGTTGTTCAAAGCATGTTGTTCATGATTTCGTTCTCTTCGAGTTCGGTTATTTAAATATTTTAATTACGTGAGTTCAATCTTTTCTCAAATTTATTAAGTTTTCGCATATCATTTAATGGAAATCACAGAAATTTAGAATAAAGCAATCATCATAATTATCAAAGTTAAATGCAGAAATCTATGAAATCAAAATTATAAAGAATAAGATTCAAATGATCATAAAAAGGAAATTTTGTTCAATAGAAACACAAGTGGGTCTTATAGAACATAATTTAAAAAAGAAACATAAGCAAATAAGACATTTCCTAGAAACATACAAAACAAAGTACCATTCTAATTGCATAACTTAGATTTTTAGTTGTCCCTATGATCTAGGTCGATTCTATTACAAAAATTTAATTGTACTATTAGGATATGCTCGATTAATGGTAGCATTAATGTTCATCTTCTTTCTTCTATCGTTCGTCTTCTTTCGGTTTCGACATGACTTTCATAGGGAGGGAGTTGATCCAAGACAATCACGACTCATAGAACCTTTGTGTCTCTTAGTCATAAACTTCTTTAGATAGCCTCTAACTATTATCCTCTTCCTTTTGTTTGAGGGATATTGACCGTGCTTGGCCCTACCTAGTCAAAAGTTTGAAGTGGGGCTGCTTCTCCATCTAATCCTATCATTACTACATCAGTATCTTGGGGCTCTTCTCTTGCATTGTTCCTTAACAAAGGTGTGTGTGAACGACTCCTACTCATGGAATCAGCATTTAGCATTGGACTGGGTTTCTACATAGGATTTCAAATGTTACCATGTGGATTGTCATCTTAGTCACTCCAAAGTGGTTTCTAGATGGCAAAATGGGCCCAACTTCGTAGATTGGTTCTTCTTTAGGGTCTTCTTCCTTTCCCTCTTCCTCTTCTTCTTCCATCTCATCATCTATTCCCAAGTATTCTCTCCGATCGACATTCGAAGGTGGCATCGGAAGTGGTTCATGCGGGTATGCCAAGACATTGCGGTATTACCCCATATCAGAAAGAAGTATAACTCTCCATTTGCATTATTTCAAGTAGTATGGTTAGCCAACTCATCATGAGCATACATAAATAGCGGTCCAATGGAATTCCAGGTTCAAAAATCCAAAAAGGTAGGGTTCCCTTCATTTCTCAAGATGAACATAGCCTCCTGGAGCATTGAAATGTTGTAGTAATATCCGTGATTCTCTCAATGCCATAAATCACCTCTAGGTTAGTCCAGTTTTCCCTTCTCCTATGATCATGCCTTATTCCTTCTATTATATGTTCCCACATGGTGTTTCAAAGTCCTTTCTTCCACATATTAAACATCCCACATGTGGATCTAGTTTGTCCCACTAGGGTAAAATCTTCGCATAGCAACCTAAGCTTCAATCTAATCCACAAAGATCTCTCCATACTCCATTTCACACTTTTGGGCCTTGGCTCTAGCTTCTCGATGATTTGCTATCAAAAAGATAAAGAGGTCATTAGTCTTTCAAGATTCTTTCACTATACTATCTACAGTTAAGTCTTACTTTACTACTTCTAATTCTCCTATTGCTAATTTTCTAACCTTGTTGCTCTGATACCAACTTAAACTGTCATGCCCCAAGGGGTACCATGAATATGGCAATTTGCTGCATACGATATTAAAGCTTAAAGATGACTCTTTTAGTCATGTGAAAGCCTCGGTATTATATGTAAGGTATATTTCATAGCAATAGGAGACACTAGTGGGAAGAGCAACTCGAGAAAGTAACATATGGAATACAAGAATCTAATTAAACATTCATCCTCAAAATCATGAAATATAGTCTTTACATCATCTTAGGAGCATTCCTTCGATAAAATCTCCAAGCATCAAAATAGAATCGTTGTCTTACATATAACAATTGACTAAAATTGAAAGATTTTAAAGAAAGTCTATTCTAGAGTCTTCAATTAGATTTCCCTAAAAGTTTCTCAAAAGCATAATCGTACCTAAAAATATGGAGACCTCGGGTATAAGAGCAAATGATCCTACAATAACAAAAATCTATTGAGGTGTAAGCTTGACTAGCTTAATGAGAATACTCTCGAATTAGTGTATTCGTAACATGAAAATCAAATGAGTTATTTTTATACAAGCGTATGAAACACATCAATCAATGAGTAACAAGGCACATGATCAACTGGAAATCATATATTTGAATGAATTAACGCCTCCATTTGAGGTTAAGAGTTTCAAGCCCCATATCACCTAATTTCGCAAATATTTTTTGTAGATCTTTCAAGCTCCTACTCACTCCAAAATTGATAGTTCTTTCAGGCTCTTATTCACCCATGCAGACTTACGGGCCCCCGTAAACCCCACCACTATACTTTTGTCCTACTGATGGTATAGGAGCGAATGCAATGCAACCTACTTCATGATATACATGATCAAATGATAAATTTATTTATTTTTCATATAATTAAAGTATTTTAAAGGTGACCATAGAATATTTGCAAACAATTTAACATGACATGAAGACAATAATTTATTTACAAACAACTCAATTCTGATATGCTCAATATAATTTTAACAAACACCATAATCACAATCGATTCCCATCATGAACCCACATATATATTCCATTTTATCTTTTCCTACTTCTAGTGCCTAAAATTTACAAGTACAATTATAAGTATGAAAAAGTAGGAAATAAACTCACTCGGCCATATCTTGCCAAAAATTCCTCAACTGTAGTAATCCTTCAAATACAAGGCTTCCAACTCCTTGTCACCTAAATAAAAAAAAAAAAATCCTAGAATGAGTATTTCGTAAGGATTCTATCTAAAATTCCTAATTCTATTCTTCTATTACGCTACTTTTTTCGTAGAGGCATTTCTAACTTAAAATGGCTATAGCTTGCTCATTTTTTCTTAGAATTTCGCATATTAGTAGTCGTTTTCTACTTACTTGAAA
Source organism: Combretum micranthum (assembly GCA_024138025.1). NCBI lineage: Eukaryota > Viridiplantae > Streptophyta > Magnoliopsida > Myrtales > Combretaceae > Combretum > Combretum micranthum. Next base: position 612,105 of record JAMXBD010000375.1, read on the forward strand.
AGATCTATCCATTTTCAAGGTTACTTTTAATTTTTGAGGTCATTTAGGGATCGTACTAAAATAGTATAGATTTAAGAAAACATGTTCCAGCCCTTGATTTTCCTATTTTTCATAGTTTCACTCCATTTGAACACTTTACATCATTCATAAAAATATTATTACTTTTGAAAAGCATGTAATATCGACAGTAGCTCATATTATATGCATGATTCTAGTGATGTTGTCAAGAGAATGATATTTCATAAAACAATCCTTTGTAGGAGCTTAAAAAGCTAAGATTATGGAAAACTAATAACTCTTGGTTTATTGTAAATATTATATCGGGGAAATTTTCTATTCTCATAATTCATGGAAATTTTATGTTCATACTTCATTTCCTTTTGTTGAACCAAGTTTCAAAACATGAATTCTTTTGTCTTTATGTGAATTTATTATGCATAAGATTTTCCAAAAATTGTTTCTAGTTTTAATCTTAAAAGAAACTGCATAAAATAATTTTATTTTGAAAATTCTCTATTTTTTATGGAAAGAATTGGCATGTCCTTTGTGAGTAAATAAACTGAAAATCATTCATAACAAAGAATTATCAACATCTGTTATATAAAAAGATTTCAAAATATAAAAAATATCAAAATAAAATTATGGGAGTCTTAGCTTAGACTTAAGGCTCCCCGAGAATTGAATAACTTCAGTCACCATGAAAATAAGAAAAATCATAAATAAATAAACCACGGGAGTCTTAGATTAATTTCAAGGCTTCTTGAGACTTGAAATAATATCAGTCTCATGAATAAAGCAAGGAATAGAAATGAGAAAACATGAGAGTCTTAGATTTTTATTCAAGGCTCCCCAAGATTTAGATTATGGATAAGTTCTCTTTTGTTTTGACTTGATTAAGGACAAGTCTAAGATTAGAAATTGACTAGTCTTATTTGTTTACATGAAATATGTAAAAAAACAATGAAATAAAAGCAACCATGAGAAGTTAGATTAGTGAGCTTTATGTTCTAAAAATATAGATACATACTTATACATAATATCATATAGATATTTAAGTTAGAAATAAGATCATAACATAAACATAAATTCATCAGAGTTAAACAAGACATGAACAAGATGTTATTTATATGATTTTATTTTTTAGGATAAGCTCATGGGAATTTTTAGAAATCATAACATACATGTTGTTCATGTTACGCTAGCATAACTAGAGAGATGGTTTATGTGTTCACCTAAGATGTATGGATATGGAAGTCACAAGAACAAAGGAATGATGAGTGTGTGTTGTTGGTGGAGTGAGAGAGTTGTTTGAGATTTTATTTTGTAAGAGTTTGGTTATGTATGAAAAGTGTGTGTAAAGAATGAATGAGGATAGTGGTATTTATAGAGTTTGAGAAGGTAATTTAGAGGTGATTAAAACAAATGAAAAAGAAAATATTTGGAGGGAAATGAGAGGAGGGAGGCACCGGCCATGGAGGGAGAGGGGAGAGAGAGAGAGATGATAAAAAATAATTTTGGTTAAGAAAAGTAAATAAAGTGTAAGAGAAGTTATGTATAAAGTTGTCTTGGAAATGAAAATGTCAAAATAGATGTGTAAGAGATGTAAGAAAAGGTAGTAAGAAAGAGTAAACATAGAGGAAGAGTAATAAATAAATGAATAGTAACTTGAATAGTAGACTAGACAAATTAAAACCAGTAGTAAGAAAAAATATGCGTAAACGAGCATTATCTAATATTTTTAGAAGCTGAAAAATTTTATAACTGATATTTTACAATTCCTCATCTCATTATGAGTCTATATATATTGTTAGAATATTTTCACCATTTTGACTGTCGATATCCTGATTCTAGAAACTTATCCTATTCAAGTTTGATATAAATGAATTTTTGGTGAATATGATCTTTTTAGGTTATGTGACATTTTTTCAGATTAGAATCTAGGGTTATCTCATTTTCATTGTTCTAAGGTTTCTAGCGTGGTCTTATCGGATCTAATTCCATTAGACTGTTTGTTGATCTATGTTAACTTTAGGGTTCTAATTTGACTTCCGGTCCTAGGGTTTACTATCATAAAACTATCATAAAATTTAGAAGTTTACAATCACTATCTGCTATGTTTGCAGACACCATAGAAATTTCACCAATGAGTGCCCCAAGCACTAGAATCCACTGGCTAATGCAACGCCATAACTAAGAGGAGGATCCAATTCCATAAGCATAAAGTGGCAAAGGAAATAGGAACCGCTCAGGAGCCTAGTACAAGGACTCCACATATACTATATGGAAGGACAATAGGTATGTGAGGAAGTGGATGATGAAGAAGTGAAGTTTGCAGTATTGGAGGAAGATGATAACCCGGATTTCGATTTGGACAAGTTAGCCTTGAACCTTAACTTCTAAAGCTCTTAAGTTCCTAGTATAGTGTGATGATAGTATCTTTAGTTATAATTGAATAAGTAGGAAGCTTAATTTAGTAGCCAAATGTAGAACAACACAAGGTAGTAACTAGCATGTGTCAAATGTAGGAACCATCTAAGTAGCTAATTAGACATCCTACACTCTATTTAACATTGGAGCCACCCACTCGTTTGTTACCACTAGTTTGGCTAGAAAGACTAGACTACCTATCAAAACAACAACAAATAGTTTTCAAGTGAAAACCCCTACAAGTAGTATAGTAATGACTAAGGAGGTGATGAAGAGTTGCCCTCTTAGAATACAAGGATATCCATTGACATGTGATTTGATCGTGCTTGACATGAGTAAGTATGAAGTAATATTAGGAATGAATTGGATGACCTTGACAAAAGCCGTCATAAAGGAAAGAAGAAGATAACCTTTAAAGGTACAAGAGGAATGTTAGCCATGTTCACTGGTAAGACGACAATGAAGAGAACAAGGGATTTAAGTTCTTTTGACAAAGTTGACGATAACGATGCATTAGTGAAAGAAGTGTTTATGGGCTATGGAGGATGAAGGTGAGAAGCTGAAGTTAGAAGAGATCCAAGTGGTAAATGAGTTTCCATATATTTTTCCCGACGAGTTATGTAATACCCCTCAAATATAGATGGTGTAGCTCTAATCACATAATCTCTTTTTGCTATAATGGCTTAGAGTTTGTTGGAACTCCAAGGTTAAGCATACTCTGGGTAGAGCAATCTCAGGATAGGTAATCTTCTAGGAAGCATTAGCACCAAAGGACAAAATCCATGGTATGACCAAAGAGGACAATACCTCGGTAAGTGGAGTTATGTGATGTTACAGCAGGTATCAGAGCAGTTCACAACCAGAAGTGGAGAAGTATCCTCCTTATCTGGTATGATTCTAGGCCTGTGTAACTGTCACGCCTCGAAAGGTACCCTAAACGTGGCAGTCCGTCGTACACAATATTAAAGCCTAAGAATGACCACCTCAGTCACGTGAAGGCTTCCATACTATGTACAAGGCGTCTAACACATAGAGGAGACTCATTAGAGTAATACATTTTACGTTGATATAACTTCACTGACAATGTAAAGGAATTTCAATTTTACTATACTCCAAATACAAGACATTACACTTCCATTATAGTTCATCAAAAGATTTCACTACATAAAACTATTATAAGGAAAATTATAAAACCTAGCTAATAACTTCAAGCATTCTTATTCCTTGCCGGAATCCCGAAGTCATTCTCGGCTCCAACCATCACGGTCTCCACTTAGCATTCTTGAGATAACCTGTTTAATCAAACATCTATTGGGGTATAAGTTACACTAGCTTAGTAAGTAAGAACTTCCAGGATTGTATTTATAACACATCATACAATCAAGTGATTAGTCAGACAAGTGATATGCATCAAACACATGAATTCAACAAACATATGACCTGCCGGAAATCATATGTGGATGGACTTGCGCCTTCTATCCTGGGTTAGCAGATTAACAAATCTCGCGGTACAAATCGAGACCGTTTCAGCTTACGGACAACTACAAACTATAAAATCGTTTAAGGTACTACGATAAACCAACAAATGCTAATGCTCTATTCTCATCGTGATATGAATGAGTTCAATTTCATCTTCAATTCCGAATAATCAATTATACCAATTCTTTTAAGTGATCAATCAATAATCGCAGACAATATTCATCTATACAAGCAATAGTTAATCACTCGGCTTCAATATTCTTACATTTCATTTCTCATATCGACAACAAGCATACATAGTCCACATTCGTCCCCATCATGCATATCCATTTTATCTTTATCAAATATCTAGTGCAACTATTATTACAATCACATACAATAAATGAAATCGGAAGTAATACTCACTCGGCCATTGGATCACTGGTCTCTTAGTACAAGTAATCCGGCGGTAAGGAATCGTCGATATCGGGGTCACCTAAAAAGGAATAAATACCTAATAAGTACTTCATCACTTAACTAGTCCAAGCTATCTCATACAAACTATCAAATTCGTAATTCTCGTCCTAAACGGGAATTCCAACTTAAAACGGCCATAACTTGGTTATTTCAACTCGGAATCTCGCAAATTATATATCGATTTCTATCTACTTCGAAAGATCTATCTAATTATAATATTATATTTAAGTTTTGAAAACTTTGAAGCTTCGAAAAGGTCAGATCAGATTAGGACAGTAGCAAACTTCAATTCCAAAAAATAGTTTTGTAAATGTTTGAAATGTTCCTATTATATAGATTAGCTATACATGCAATATGGATGATTTCCTAACATGAATGACATGAGATGAGCTTAATGTATGCATGATCTTGATGATTTTTGCTAAAATAAAATTTTATATCTTTTTTTTTGCAAGACCAATATAACAACTACTTATGAAAAATCTAGTTTTCTAACTTTGATCATTTCCATTTGTTTTGGATTTATTACTTAAGAAAATATAATTATTTTTGTTAAAATTGAGTCTTCATTATATCTATTACTTATGACCTTCATTTCTACATAAAAAATTTCCATTTAACCTTTGTAAACAGGTTTTCAAGTAGGATTGATTCCAAAATCTGAATTTTGTGAAAACTAGTTTTTGAATGATTCCTTTAAGTAAAAATCATTTTATATTTAGAAAATTAGGGCTCAATCATACATAACTACTAAGGACTTCACTTTTCATAAAATTTGCATTTTACACTTTGCAAATATGTTTTCAAATAGGATTTACTCAAAAATCCGAATTTTAGAAAATCCACTTTTTGAATGATTCCTTTGGGAAAAACTTGTTTAATGCATTAAAATTTAAGACTTTATGGTACCTATTATATAAGGACTCCATTTAATACATAAAACTTTTATTTTAAACTTGGCTAATGGGTGTCTACATAGGCATCATCCAAACTTACGAATTTTATAAGTTGAACACTAACTCAAAATTTTTCATCTTGATTCTACTTTTTGTTTCACACATTAATCTCATCAAAACTCATTTCAACTTGTAAAAATCACTACTTAATGATGCCTATTACCTATACCCTTCATTTTTCACATAAATCATGAGTTTTGGAGTTGATAAATGGGTTTTCAAAATTGGTCTTGGTTGGGATCCGAATTTACAAAATTTATTTTTGGACATATCTTTTGATAAAATCTATCTAAACTTATAAAAATCCATTCCTTACATATCCTATCCTAAGAGCCCTTCATATCTTGAATAAAAACTTCATTTTTGAGTTGGAAAACATGTTTTTAAAATATGTCTTGACCTAAATCCGAAAATAAGATTTTTATTTTGAAAATAACTTTTGAAAATCACTTTTGATTCTTGTAAAAAGAAGTCTTGATGATATATATACATTAAACCTTCATTATCTTAAGTAAAAATTTCATTTTGACACTTGAAAAGTAGTTTTTAAATACGGATCTTGCCAAAATACGAATTTCACAATTTTGTTTGAGTTCAAAACTAAGATTTACACTTAATATGAACATAAACATAAAGAAACCCATGATAGTAAACTATAAACTCATAGATCAAAACTTTACTCATCAAAATCACTCATTTATGTTATCTATACCCTAAGCCCATTTTAAATGAAAATACACATTTTGAAGTTGAAAAATAACTTTTCTAAATATGGTTCATTTTTCATCCGAATTTTCAAAAATGATTTTTGTTGAAAATAAAATAGATCTTGAGTTTTCTAAAACATTTCTACTATCATCATGCTATTACAAGTTATCCATGAATATAAAACAAAGTCTAATGCATTTTATGAACTCAAAACACTAGATCTAGTTTACTACACTAGTTTGAATGCATGAACACATGTGAATGAGGAATATATGCATAAATCATAAGCAATAACAAAAATAATAATTCAAATAACAACATCTATGGCATAAATGAAAATCAAAGCTACAAAAAGTTAGATCTATAAAATATAACTACTTTAAACAAGAAAATAAGAACGATACAAGAGAAAAATCATAGAGAAATGGAGTGTTTCACTTTGGCATCAACATCCTTAGCTTTTAAGCTAATGGAATGTCATTTGATGCATGAAACTCTCACTATACTTTACCTATATCACCTATGGAAGCTTTGGACAAGAGTTTTATTCAAGATTCTTGAAGAAATATGTGTAGAAGCTTATAGAAGAGAAGGGGGCAGCTTGTGTTCTTGAAGAAACAAGAACAAAATGAAGAAGAAAGAGAGGAAAAAGAGAGAGAAAAAGCTAAGGAATGAAAGAGGGTAAATGGAGTAAATGAAAGAGAGAGAGAAAATGAGTGTATTAATGAATGAAAGAAGAAAAAAATAAAACAAGGCAGAAATTTGGGGGTGGGGCTAGCGTGAATTAGAGAGAGAGGGGAGAGAGGGTTTGTTTGAAATTTGACTTAAAATTAAATTGTATAATTAATGTGTAATGTAACTTTTTGAAGAAGGATTGAAATATATTTATTTTTAGTCAAAATAGGAGTAAATTAAAGGAAAATGGCAGCCATAAAGAAGGAAAAATTCTGCCATGAAGTGATATAATAAGGTGTAAAAAGATTGAAGTGAAAAAAGAAGTGATATGTGAAAGGTGTACTTGAAAGTATGAGTTGTAAGAGTACTTTCTTAATAAAATAAAATAAAAATTAGAAAATTTATTCCAAATATTTGTAGCAGATTTTTCATAATTAAAATTAAATAATTATTTGAATTATTTTAGTATTTTAACAAATATGTTACCAGTATGATCAAAATACGCGGATATGGGTTATAAATGATATTTTTATAACCCGAAAAATTTAAAAAATTATTTTATGAAAATAAAAATATTTTAAAAATATTTTTCAATTATGAAATAAATTTATTTTATCTTTAGTATCGGGTCTTAAATAGAATCTGATCCCGTAAAAGCCCGAACAAACTATATTTTAGAAAAACAAATTTTTCTATAATATATAAAATATTTATCTAAAAATATAAGGCTTTATAAGAATAATAAAATTGTGTAATGAAATAAAAGTGAATAGTGCAAAAGACTAATTAATTACCGGTAGTAATGAAAAAACGATAAAAAGGTTATAATTGTAACTTTTATAACCCGAAAAATTATATAGCTGATATATTTGGAAATCTTATGAAATTACGAGTCTAACGGTACTAATGGTATATTTTTGATATCTTGAGCCCCGAGACACGCTTTTCGAAGTCTATATTCGAACGGGTTCGAAATAGGTAAAAAATTTACCAATATGATATTTTTAAACAAACTTATATTACTACGAGCTATTCTACATATTTAAAATACACCTCGGCCTCTAGGGTTAAGGGAGCTAGATTGCCGGACTTAAGCTATTGTATTCTAGTTAGGGTTTCCGAGTGATTTTCCGGTTTAGATATTTCCCAGATTGGAAACTGATATTTTATGTTTATACAATATATTTGATTTGAGAAATTTATCTTAAATTTTATTTTTGTAAGTATTTAATATCTTTTAACGTTTTCAGAATTCTTGAATTGAGTTTTATTTCCGAAGGTTAATCATTATTTACTTTTTAATAATTTGTTTTTGGGCTTTATATTACTTGATTTTATGAGTCGAATTTACGTATGGAATTTGTCGTACATAGTGGTTTTGGAATTTGAAGACTGTTGAGTTCTTATTTTATTTTTAAGGATTTTCATTTTCTCAAGATTAAGAAATTTCTAGATTCGTTCATGATTTAGGACTCGTCGAAATTCGATTTTAATTTGGAGTGATTTTTAGGGTTTATTTTCGAAGTTCATTTTGGAATTATTTATTGAAATTTTCCAGGGCTTATAGTAACTAAACTGATGAGGACGCCAGTTCTATAAGTGGGGGAGTATGTAATATACCTCAAATATAGATGGTGAAACTCTAATCATAAAGAAACTTTTTGGTGTAATAACTTAGAGTTTATCGAAACTCCAAAGTTAAATGTGCTCTGGATAAAGCAATCTCATGATGGGTAACCTCCTAGGAAGTATCGGTACCAAAGGAAAAAAATATGCAGTGTGTGGCCAAAGCAAATAATACTTCGGTGGGTAGAGTTATGGGGTGTTACAAGTTACCTGGGCTACTCCTAAAGCGAGAGATCGATTTTGTTATCGATCTAGTACTTGGAACAGAGCCGATACCTAAAGCCCCTTGAGTTGAAGGAATTGAAGAAGTAGTCGCAAGAACTCTTGGATTAAGGCTCTACAAGGCCACATGTATCCCCTTGGTGGGGGGGGGGGGGGGGGGGGGGGGGGGAGGGGGCCGCACTAGCTCTATTCATCAAAAGAAGGATGGGACAATGAGGTTATGCATTGATTATAGAGATCTCAATAAAGTGACGATCAAGAATAAGTACCCCTTTCGAAGATTGATGACCTATTCAACCAACTACAAGGACCCAACATGTTTTCACGTATTGACTTGAGATCAGGATATCACCAGCTAAGGATTAAACCTAAAAATGTCTTAAACGACATTTAGAACTCGCCATGGACATTATGAGTTCCTAGTAATACCTTTTAGTCTTACAAATGCACTGACCACATTCATGGATTTGATGAACCACATCTACAAGCCCCTAATGGATAAGTGTGTCATTGTTTTCATTAACAACATCCTTATATACTCGGTAAGTCAGGAACAGCATAAGGAGCACTTGAGGATGGCATTACAAACATTATGGGAACATAAGTTATATGCCAAGTTATCTAAATACGGTTTTTAATTGAGCGAAATACCTTTTCTTTGAAATGTGGTTTTATGAAAAGGAATATAAGTGGATCCTAAAAAAGTTAAGGCTGTAATGGAATGGAAGCAACCTAAAACAGTGACAAAGTATGGGTTTTTCTAAGACTAGCGAGGTATTATCGAAAGTTTGTTAAGAACTTCTCTACAATAGCTAAATCGCTCACTCAGCTGACTTAGAAAAATGAGAAGTTTGAATGGACAGATAAAAGGGAATGTAGTTTCCAAGAGCTAAAACAATGACATGCCTTAGTGCCAGTACTTATTCTACCTAATCCTAACAAGCCCTATATTGTTTATAGTGATGCTTTAAGGAATGATTTGGGATGCATCTTGATGCAAGAAGGCAAAGTAATTGCTTATGCCTCGCGATAACTTCAACCTCATAAGCAAAATTATCCCACGCATGACCTAGAGTTAGCTATTCTTATTTTCGCTATAAGTTATAGAGATATTTCCTTTATAGATAAAGGTATGAGATATAAATCGATCACAAAAGCCTCAAATACTTGTTTACTCAAAAGGAGCTAAATATGAGATTGAGGAGATGGTTGGCGTTAATCAAAAACTATGAACTTTGAATTAACTATTGCCCGAAAAGAGTAAATATGGTCACTGATGCCTTAAGTTGTAAGAATCATGCCGAAGTTGTCGCTCTACTTACAGAATAGAAGGAGTTGAGCAAGGAGTTCAAGAGGTTAAACATAGAGTTTTTGAACCATGAGCTAGAAATAAAAATTTCTAGCTTGATGATGGAACCCACCTTGATAGAAATAATTAAGGATGCACAATGGTATGATGAAACACTCGAGAAAGTTAAGCAAGAGGTATAGGAAGGAAGATATACACATTTCACAGTAGATGACAAAAAGGGAATAAGGATGAAGGGAAGGTTGTGTGTACCCCTTGATGTTAAGTTACGCGAAGAAATCATGAATGAAGCCCATGGCTTGGGATATATTATACATCCTAGAGGAACCAAGATGTACCGAGATTTTAAGAGCCACTATTGCTGGAACAAATTAAAGAAGGACGTAATAGATTTTGTGATGAAAGGCTCAATGTGTCAATAAGTGAAAGTTGAACACCAAAGACTTAGAGGGTTACTGAAACCATTGACCAAGTCTACTCACTTTCTACCCATTAACATGACTTACTTACTGGACAAGTTGGTAAGGTTGTACATAAAGGAAATAGTACGGTTTCATAGAATACTTTCTACCATTTTTTCAAACCGAGATCCGAGGTTTGTGTCAAAGTTCTGGGGAAGTTTTCAGAAAAGTTTAGGTACTAAGCTGCACTTCAGCATAGCATACCACCCCAAACCGATGGGCAATTGGAAAGAACCATACAAGCTTTGGAAGACATGTTGAGAGCATGTATCATGGAGTTTAAAGGAAGTTGGGATGCCCATTTTCCTTTAGTTGAATTCACATATAACAATAGCTATCACTCCATAATTTATATGTCACCATATGAGGCTCTATACGAACGAAGGTAAAGATCGCCATTGTTTTAGGATGATGTAGAAAAGCTCGCTATATGACCGGATCAAATACAAGACATAGAAAACAAGGTATGGGTCATCAAACAAAGAATGAAAAAAGCACGAGACCGACAAAAGAGTTAGACCAACTAGAAGAGAAGAATATTAGAGTTTGAAATTGGGGATCATGTGTACATGAAAGTGAACCCAATCAAGAGCACGCATAGGATTCACGCTCAAGAGAAGCTTAGCCCAAGATACATAAGACCTTTTAAAGTTCTAGAAAGAGTCAGAGACTTCGACTATCGGTTAGCTTTGCTACCAAATCTCGTCTTGTCTACATACCATCTTCTACGTATCTATCCTATGGAAGCACGTAGCTGACCCGGACCAAGATGCAAAGTAAGAACCAATGCAATTAAAGGAAAACGTGACCTATGAAGAACATCCAATATAGATATTGGATTGAAAAACTCAAAAGCTTCAAAACAATGAAATCAAGTATGTCAAAATTTTATGGAGGAATCATGCACAAGAAGAAGCAACATAGGAAGTTGAGGATGAAGTACAATGCAAGTACCCACATCTATTTTAGGAATCAAGTATGTTTATCAAGTTTTGAAGGCACAAATTTATTTAAGGGGGGAAGTTTGTAAACCCCTAGATTTTATGGTAAACATCTTAGGATTGGTATTGGAACCAAAATCATTAACTAAAGCCGGACCGACTTTAAACCCTAAAGAAACTCTGGATTAGATCAGATATGATTCTAGAACCTTAAGATATTAGATAAAGTATGAAAAAGTGAAATTCTGAAAAATGATACAAATATAAGATTTATACCTAAAACGATAAATTTATCCGAAACCTTAGTTGTTTCGACCATTTTCGCTAACGATTTATGTATCCGACTACCGACGCACAAACCAAGGTAAAATATTCCAACAATCAAATAATACTACAATAATATTAAGATATCCATATAAATAAGACAAAAATTTATCAAGTCATAAAAACGTTAGTTATAGCTCTTATAAGTGTATTTTTTCTCTACTAGGAATTAATGTGTCTTGTCCATTATTCATTTACTATTACTACTATTCACTCTGCTCTACCTTTTATACATCTATTCTTATACTTATTCTTATATCTTACATTTTTTCCCATAAAACTTTTACTAAACTTCATACTTAACTTCTACTTCTCTCTCTCTCTCTCTCTTCCCTCTATGGCCGGCGCCATGCTCCCTTTTTCGTCTAATTTATTTTCTTTTTCATTTTTTAACACACATTAATCCCTCACTTTTCGCTTTATATACCCCTCACTCCTTTACTTTTCCTACACTTACATAATCTCTCTTTCTTTCAAAAACTCTCTCTAAATTTCTCCTCTTTCCCTCTTTACTACACACAAACACATATATTCATTCCTCCTTTAGGTAATACACTAAACCACCTTCATATGTCATGTTGAAAAATATGTGCATATGTCTTTGAGTAGTTTCCTTAAATATCCCTATAATGCACAATGCTAGGGATGGAAAAATAAAGACAACATACTTATTTTTAGTTATGATCTTGTTATGTTCATGTTGTAATCATGTTTATTTACATGTCATTTCTTGTTTCCATCTAACATTTATGTATATATATAAGTATGTATATGTATATATAAGTATTTATAATCTTTAGAGCATATTGCTTACTAACCAAACTTTCTTTATTTCATGCACCTTACTTGTTTATTTATTTGCTCATAAGACTAGTCAATTTCTAGTCTTGAACTAGTTTAAAAATCAAGTCTAAATGAGACTAGATTATTTCAAGTCTTGGAAGGCCTTGACAAAATCTAAGACTTCTATTTTATTTCATTTCATTACGCTTTGATGTTATTTACTATATATTGTGACTGGAATATTTCAAGTCTTGGGGATCCTTGGTCACAAGCTAAGACTCCCATGTTTTTATTTTGAATTATGTTTATATTTGTATTATCAACCTTGTCACCTCCTTATTGTCAGTCCACCTAGCGAGAAAAATATTTGAGTTTATTTGTGTTTATATACTTAAATGCTTATAGTGATGTTGTCATAATAGTAAAATGAATCCTTAAATTTTAATGTTGAGAATTTTTTGTTGTGTAAATGATTTTCCAAAACTTATTTTTCAATGCCTTAGAAATTCTTCTCTTAAATACACATGAAAATTGATGTTTTGACAAATAATTTTTTAATAAAAAGATTAAACAAGAATTGCAAGGAATTAAATAAAGTATGGCACTTTATTTTAAAAATCAATTCATCTATATTAAGGAACCAATAAATAAAAGTTCACTACAAGTTTTCAACATTGAATTTGTGGTAAACTTGAAAATTTCTAATTTCATGAACCTATTGAATGAAGAAATTTCTTTTGAACAACACTACTAGGATCATCCAAGTTTTGTGAACTACTTTTTGAGTTCTTAATGTGTTTAAGTATAGGAATAAATTATAAACTTGTCTTCAAAAGTCTACTTAAGGTAAAACTTGCAAAAAGTGTCAAAATGAGTTTAGACATGAATCTAGATGCAATCTGACCCCTTAGGTTCTAAGACTTAAATGATCTTAGACATTTCAAATAACCTTAGAAATAGATAGAGCATCCAAAGTAAGTAAAAATCGACTACTTATATGCGAAAATCGAAGTTAAAATGATTTAGATACGGCAATTTTAAGGTCGAAACTAGATAACCGAAACAATCTATCAAGAACTAAGATTACAAAGTTAGAATTTGAAGCAAAGTCAATGGGAAATAATCATTCTAAGTATTTTATTTTTTTATGTGACGAAAAGGTCAATACCTCTTTTTCTAGAAGATTATTTTGATTGAAGAATTCCTGAGATGGGTAAGTGAGTTTTATTACCTTGCTTGCTTATCTAGTTTTTTTATGTAAAATGGTGCACTAGTCGATAAGAAAAAGATAAAAATTAGATTTGTTTTGGAAGATATGGGTACTATGTTTGTGATTGATGTCGCTTAATCAATGGCTTGTAAGCATATCAAAACATTATTTGATTGTTTAAATATGTTGATATTATTTTTCGATATGTTGTGAGTATGTGATAAATTACTTTATCACTTTTAATGAACTCAACATAGTTGGTATAAACTAAGAATCAGTCACACATTGCATACTATCAAGTCACATTTCAAAGCCACTACTCCTACACGTGGAATTAGTAGACTGCGAACCACACATAAGTATATGGGTCCTACTTCTTCTTGAGGAACTACTTTGTTTGGGAATATAACCTCATGGGGAGCCATGCCAGATCGATTGCCACAAACGGGTGCTTAGGAAGGGGCAGTAGAGGTCACGGACACCTGTAAGAGCATTCCTAACCCTTGTTACGGAGGACATAAATCTATGTTATACTGTTTCTAGATACCTATGTATATTTTGTTGAAATCATATGTTTTGGTGCATAGCATATGCTCGTTTAACCAACTTGATTGCTTTGTATTTATGATAAGTTTGTGGGGATTACTCACTAAGCCTATTGTTGCTTACATCCATATAGATTTTTGTTATCCTAGGACTACCTATGGCTTTATCCTAACATGGTGAAGCCCAAGATAATGCAGTAGATTGTTGAAGAAATTTACTAGAAGACTTGGAGTAGATTTTTTTCAAAATCTCTTTTGTTAAGTTCATTCTATCAAAGACTATAATTATTTTGGAGACTTTTGAGAACTTAGACACTTTTGGAACCTTTGTGGATTTAGTGAGGGGAATGCCCCTAAGAATTGTAGCTTATCATGATTTAAGTTTACCTTGTTGAGTTTCTTTGTATGCTTTTATTTGATGGCCATTATAAACTACGCAACTTTGTCAGCATCCCCTCTATTATGAGTACGCCTTATGTATGATATGGAGCCTTTGCATGACTAAGATAGTCATTCATTGGCTTTAATATTGTGTACAACAGGCTATCACGTTTAGGGCACCCCTTAGAGCATGACAGCCGAGTTTACTCATGACGAAAGGTTTATAGATGCACCAGTAGGGCTTGAGACCTGACCACATACTTCTGGCATCAAATTAGCAAGTGATGTGGAATTATTAAGATCTCCTATTGCTAATACACTTGATATACCCCGCATAGCTAACTACTGGTTTGGTATTACTATGGATAGATGCTACTCATTCGACAATATTGTACCCTATTTTGAGGAGTTCCATGGTTCAAAAGAACAACTAAATGAATTTTTTGTGAAGGGAAGTTTTGAAGTACTATATGACTACTGCAATTATGGGTGTTAACAAGGATAATGATGAGCATGTTGAGCCCAAGATGAGTATGATGATTGTGGTTGATTGCCAATTTGATTTGCATAGCATTGTTGTAGTTGTTCAAGTCTCTAGTATTCACCTACTCATCTTTCACCACTCTACATATTTTATATCTATCCATTTGTGGGATTGCAGAGCATATGCAGATATTGTGATAATGAATGGCTTCTGAAAACAATTGAGATGCCTGTTGATATTCTTTAGAGTGTTATAAATGTGTACATGTATTGGAAAAGTGTTTTGTATGGAAATGATCCTATTGTGGAGGAAGCCATGATGTATAGAATACTGATCACTAAGTCGATCTATGATATCAGCCATTCTGGTCAAACGCTCATGAATTGTATCATGTCTCACATTTAATGTTATAGAGTAGCAGGAAGCTTGATATTGATGAATCCACCCATTGTTGTTGTGTATGTTTCCTCTCTTTTGTATGATTATCGCATTTATGCTATAATGGATGAGTATTACCTATATGGTAGATCCCTATGTTGTGTTAGAGATGAGGGTTCATGTGAACTTTTGCTGGAAAATTATGAATAAGATCCAGGGTGGTATGGAGGAAAGGTAATTTTTCAAGAGCTAGCATTTGATTTATCAGTGATGAGTCCCATTAAATTTTGGAAGATTTGCATATTCTTATCGTTGTTGTTGCCATGATTCTTCTAAAGGAACATGCCAAACAACATAGAGTGTTCTTTAAGTATGATCTTTATCTCACCTTAGCAGTGAATTGGTTTTCAAGAAAGGCTTAGGTTGATAATTGTTGGTTTTCTGATGGGATGATAAATTGTTTACCTATTATGTTTGATTACAATTCTGTTGATGAATGTATGTTATGGGATGATGTTGTTTATTTGAGTGGAAATGACTTGAGAAAGGAGCATGTGTGTGGAAGGTTCCTTTGATTTTGTATGTAACCATGTGCCCAGTTAATGGAAGATTTATGCAGTTTGATGGATGGATTGAGCTTAGACTGTTTGAATTGGGCCTTCACTTTATGTTGATGACATATGATTTTCCAAGTGAACCTATTGTTCATGGATTACCTCCGTTTGGTGAAAATTTGTGGAAATTCCTATTGTTGTTGTCATCTTATACTATAAGGAAATATTATGGATGTTGTACTATTGTTGTCATAGTGAAAAAACATTTGTTGGAAGATTATGAATACGATCTAAACACTAACACATAAGTGGTGTGAAGGGTTTTATATTGTCTCTCTATGAGTTGCATTGTTTGAGATCATATGAGCTTTTGTATTTCTTTGACAAAGAATATGCACTATCTTTGAGTATGACTAAGAATTTTGTGAGCGAATTTGTCAACTTTGTTATGGGATGGAAAAGGGTTATGAACATGAAAACTGACTACAATATTTTGTAGAGGAGCTATGAAGTTTGTTGTACCACTATTATCCTAGGAGATAGAGGAAAAGCGGAGTGGATAAGCATTTTTCAACCATAAATTAGGGATAAGAAAGTCTTGATTTCTATATTGAGCTTCTTTGATGCAAAAAGAGCGAATGAACTATTCATGAGAGAAAAGTGTGGAGTATTGAGAGCCAAACACTTCAAACATGAGTGTAAAAGAATTTCTAGAGTTGAGAGAATTCAAACACACTTGTGAAGAAAACGCTTATTCTTATTATATTAACTCTTTTTATAGGTACATTTGCATTCCTTGGAGTTTGTTGTCTTGATTTTAAATGTAGGCTATGGCATGGAGATCTCCTATCCACTAGATTCGGGGTTGAATCTTTAACACCTCTGGAGTAATGATAGCAATCAATCCCCGACATCTATTAACAAAGCTCACATCAAAGGAAGCCAAGGACTAACTTAAAGGATCCTTGCCAAATCCATGTATGAGAAGGAGTATTGCTTTATTGATTATGAAGATCACATCAAGAGTTTAAGCAAGATGAGGATTTGGACTTATGAAGATGGGTATTGTGACTTTCTATATGACTTTGAAATGTATCATACAAATGGTCATGAATCAATATGTAGGAAACTAGAAGAAAAATATGAATAAAATAAAGGAAACAAACCAATCATGGTCGCGATACAAGCTGTGACGTCACATGGAGGACACAGGGGAAAGCAAAGAGAGAATTACGCCCGTGATTCAGCCCTTGATTCAACCCTTGATTCATGTAATCACGCATGTGACTTTTGTTGAAGTGTAGGATAGAGGCTACTAAAGCCAAAGTCATGCCCAATGATTAAATGAAGATTAGAGGCTACTAAGGCCTTAATCACACTTGTGATTCATGAAATCACACCCAATATCACGCCCATGATTCATGATGGAGTGAAGGATCAAAGGCTACCAAGGCCTATGTCATGCTTGTGAATTCTTGATTTGTCCTTGCACAAATTTTCTTTTTATTAAGTTGTAGTATTTATCATTTTGCCATTATTAGAGGGTAATATAAAACCCTCTCTTAGCTATAAACCCTAGCTTTTGAGCACATTAAAGAACCTCTTTCCTTTGTTTTTCTCTTTTGGAAGCAAGAACCCTAGTTCTTATCAATCTATCTAAGATTGTGACAAACAATTAGTCAATCTAGCTTATGCATCATATCAAATATGAGAAAGTATAGCTTGGGTTGCTATCGGTGCATAATATTCAATGATAATGCTGTTCATATCCTTTATTTTATATTGCTAAAAAAAGAATTACATAAATACAAATTAAACCAAACTAATTACAGATACATCATTGTAGTATTACATTTGGACATGTAGTATTAGAAATATTAATATCGCATATTGCAAGTGTGATAGTAGTATAATTATAATATGTGTATTGCACTTGCAACAACAATATTTATTGCATGTTGTAAGTACAATAGATAGATAAAATACTATTTGTCTACATTACTATATTGCACTTAAAAGATGTGATACCCATGTAAAATAGTGTGTCACATTTTCAAGATGTAACATAGTGTTGGTATTTTTTTATGCAATTTATATTTTGATAATTTTTTTTTAAAATAATGGTAGACATGTGATTTACTCAAAATAATAGTTTTATCGTCCAATCTCCTATTATAAAATTCATATATCTTGCTCTTGTTCTTTTCTACGTGAACCAACAAATGAGAATAAAGGATATATAACGAAGTATACATATTTAAGGAAAATTATCTTTTTCAGCATACATAATTCTGCGGTTATTATCTTTTCTTATTTTTTCTAGTCCATAGCCATCATGTGTCGGAGAGATATCTTAGTGGGTTTGTATATCGTGTGTAATATACATGCGATTAGTAATTATCGGTAGTTTTTCAATTCATGATTCTATGAGTGGTAACTACTTTAAAAATTATCCACTGTTTTATATATATATGTATATATGTGTGTTAAAATATAATTAGTAATTGCTTAACATATATATGTGTATGTGCACACACACTATGAACTGGCTATTTAATATTTTTCCATGTGTGGACCAATAAATGTCAACGTGAAACTCTTCAAAGAATAAAAATGACGTTAAAGGAAGCGAGGCAGGGGCCACGGGAAAAATAATATAAAGATCAAATGCAACGACCCAAATCCTTCCAAAGGCCAGCCACCGGTGCGCTGATAGAGTGGCTCGAACTCCTATTGGTTCACCGTCTATTGAGGTCTGACCTTTTGCGAATCAGAAGTGTTCCTTAGCTTTAGCCGATCATTTTTGTCTTATTTGAGCTAAAAAAAAAAAAAAAGAGCTGATGGCTTGAAGGATACGTCCGACATATTTCAGTTTTTCAAAGGAACTTAATTAATAACATAATAATATAAGGCTGTAAACTTTGGTGTTTTCGTAATTTTTGTTTTACGAACAAAGATGTGTTTGCTTGTTCTATTTTCAGTTTACTGGGATAAGAATGATTGATTGCTATCATTAAGTTATTATATTATTCTATATTATTTAAAAAAATAAAAAACTTATTATATTAAAAGTTATTTAATTTTTTTCGGTAGACCATAAAGGTTATTACAATACGGTTAAATAACATCATTATAATGTACTATCACAGGAAAATGAGATGTCTCTAGGCTATAAGACCATTGGCAAAATTATTCTAATTATTGTACCTTAAGAATGAAATTTAAATAGTGTAATTTTGTGAATTATTTTGTGATTAAGAAGAATAGAAACATAAGTTTTTTATTAAAATTTTATATTCTTCTTGTAATTCTGAAGGAAAATATCTAAAGCCCAAAATTAATCCAACAGTTTCAATAATAAAGATGATAAGCAATGATGGTAACGACCATCTCGTTGCCTTCTTTTCATCTTAGTTTTGTTTTTTTCTTTCTTTGTTCTCAGTGAAAGGCGATAAATCTACTATAATATATTATTTCGGAAATTTTTATTCAACAGCATGTTCTTTTAATATTAGTGATGCAACTATAATATTTACAATCTTCATATGAATGCAAAACGACACAATTCTTCACCTCTGGCATATTTCAGTCCTATCTTTTCAAAGGTTATAATTCTTTTTGTTTGGATTATTGTTTCATGAAAGGGACTTCAACTAATCATATAAAATTTTAATACATAAATTTTTTATAAACTTAAATAATAGTATATCATATATATTTTAAAAACATATATATTATTAATTCTTTATTGTGATAATTATTTAAATAATAACATTATTTTATTAATAAATATATTTTAAATCAATAACCGAATATAATAAATCTTGTACCTATCTTATAATAATGCAAAGTGGGCCACTGCCTCTCTCCCATAACAGATGGTCAAAAAGTCAAGACGACCAAACCAAAACTTCATTTTGGAGCCCTTAGTGTGCTATGTATTATATTTCATTTTTTATTTTCTATGATATTTTTACGAAAGCAACCAATGGCATCAGCACGTCTACAAATTGATATATTATCCGTGCTTTGTGTTTCCTTTAGCACATTTATGTCCAGTAATATATAAACTAAAATTAACCAAGCAACAAGAGAAGATTTATATATCTAAAATTATATATATAGAAGAAACAGAAAAAATTAATGTAGAACTAGGAGAAAATAAAACCGCATGATTAGAAGTGGCAATTAATATTATAATTAAATTGAATTGATTATAAAAAAAATTTAAGAGTTTCAATAATGATTGAATTAGATCTAAATTATTCTATAATGCCACAAGTGAAACCTCCCATTTTAACAAGATATAAGGATTATATAGTAATATAAAAGTTTATACTTCCAATCGAGTATAAATTGTGAGTATATGGAGCAAGAATGCTACTGCTTTAATATGTTGATCAATTATAACTTATCCACGAACAATAACATTTATCGGACTTTTAATTGAGATGAAAGGCCAATAGTTACTTTTAAAAGATTCTTTTCTTTTTTTTTCTTTTAAATGTCTACTTGCCCTTGACTATTGATATTTTACCTAGTTTAATCGAAGTAAAATTTATCACATATGGCTTTGAATTTAACACATCATCAAATCGGTGATCGGAGCTTTGGCCCACCCGGACGCTAAGCGTCATCCGGCGACAATGTTGACGACGATGGACGATGGTGATGAGTGGTGACGGGCGGCGGCGGCAACAAAGTTCCGTCCACCGAATATTTCGTGTCCGACCACAAAAAACAAAAGCTATATCCGGTACAACGCCGACCCCGACGCGGGCACAGCGTAATCCACCAATAGCACCGCTGGTCAGTTGACAGCGATGGTGATGGTTGTGGCGGCGGGGGCAGCGGCATGAAAGATCCCTCCAACAAATATCCCGTGTTCGACCACAAGGAAAAAAAAAAAAAAAAAGGTATATCCTCTGCAACGACGACTGCCCCGACACGCACACAGAGTGATCCGGCAACTGCACCGCCGGTTGGTTGACAGTGATGGTGATGACGACTCCGTCACTCCGGCGGAGGCATGGAAGATGTCTCCGACAAATATGCAGTGTAATTCCAGGTCTGACTGTAATCGCCGCCGTCCGTGAGTCCATGTAAATCGCTGGTACCGAGTGGAAAACTAGCGAAATTTGTTGCTTACCACATATAGCTTTGAATTTAACCCATCATCAAATCGGTGATCGGAGCTTTAGCCCACCCGGACCCTAAGCTTCATCCGGCAACAATGTTGACAACTATGGTGATGAGTGATGACAGGCGGCAGCGGCGGCAACAATGATCCGTCCACCGAATATTCCGTGTCCGACCACAAAAAAAAAAAAAAAAAAAAGTTATATCCGGTTCAAAGCCGACCCCGACGGGGACACGGCGTAATCAGCCAATAGCACCGCCGGTCAGTTGACAGCGATGGTGATGAGTGCGGCGGAGGCGGAGGCGGCGGTGGCGGCATGAAAGAGCCCTCCAACAAATATCCGGTGTTCGACCACAAGGAAAATGAAAAAAGGTATATCCGGTGCAACGACGACAGCCCCGACAAGGACACAGAGTGATCCGGCAACCGCACCGCCGGTTGGTTGATAGATATGATGATGACGACTCCGGTGGCGGCATGGAAGATGTGTCCGACAAATATCCAGTGCAATTCCAGGTCTGACTTTAATCGCTACCGTCCGTGAGTCCGTGTAAATCGCTGGTATAGAGTGGAAAACCAGCGAAATCAGAATAA
Source organism: Combretum micranthum (assembly GCA_024138025.1). Taxonomy (NCBI): domain Eukaryota; kingdom Viridiplantae; phylum Streptophyta; class Magnoliopsida; order Myrtales; family Combretaceae; genus Combretum; species Combretum micranthum. The sequence continues at coordinate 633,758 of JAMXBD010000375.1, forward strand.
AGGGATATGGACACATGGAGCTTATTGCGGGTGACGGTAATAAGATACTGACAACGTCGTCTAATCTCTTATCATACGATTCATATATCTTATTCCTGTTTTTTCATACCACATAAAAGAACAAATATATGTAAACCAACCATTGAGAGTAAATGATATATAACGAAGTACACATCCCAGCAAAATTAGTTTTTTCAAGATAAGGTGACGGTTATGATCTTTTCTTATGTTTAATTACTGGTCAATATGAATCAAGTGTGCGCCAACAGAAGTGTTACCATGAAACTCATCAAACAGGAAGTGAAGCAGAAATCATGGGGCAAATGGGCAAGATAAAATATCAATATTAATTATAATTAATTAAGCAGAATTTATGATAATTACATGATGGAGTGGCCGGAAAATAAGAGTGATAATAAGGAAACTAGCTAGGCGGGGATACAATAATAATTTGAAAACAAACCTAAACGTAAACAAAAAAAGAAGATATAGAGCATGAAATGCTCCCGGTACCAGGCATCAGGGTCCAATTCCCACTACCAGCACCACCAACGCTACCACCGCCATCAACAGGAGGCGACGGAGACATGGTGGGGTCAACAAATATAAGATCATCGCAAACCACAGCCAGGTTAAATGCAACGATCCAAATCCTTCCAAACCCTAGCCACCGGTGCGCTGATAGAGTGGCTTGAACTCTTATTGGTTCGCCGTCCATTAAGGTCCACCAAAGACCTTTTGTGAATCCGAAGTGTTCCTTAGCCTTGAGTGAAGTGGATCCGAACGTGGCTTGTACGGTGACCTTTTTCTTAGGTTGAACAAGGAAAGGTGGCAGCGAGACGTCGACACGGCCAAAAGCTAGGTCATGATATAACGATGCCTTGACGCGGGTGTGTTTGACCGCCGCGATCCTACTGGGGTTCTCGAGATTGATAGAAAGATCCCAGTGGACATGAGTAGAGTTAAAAGAGAAAACAGAAGAAGTGGAATCAACCTTGACAGTAGGCACTGCCGTGGCATGCACCATGAGGAAGATTATAAGTAGGAAAACCATAACACCAGCGGCTGTTATAAAAAACAGTAGGAAAAGCAGCCCCATCCGCTGGTATTTGTTTGGGTGGTTAGGAGAAGTAGGCATTTCTGCGGTGAAGGTGGAGGCAGTCGGTAGAGCAGCGAATTAAGGTGGTAGCATGGAGTTGTTGGGATGGTGTATCCTTTGTCGACAGTATATACATAGACTAAAGGTCTATATAAAAATGCTTTTGTCGAAAGTATATACTGTAGACAGACCTACCTAAAGGTCTATGTAGAAATGTTTTCGTCGACAATTCTCACCCTTTGATATTTGGCAACCTTAACATGACACGACGTCAGTCAATTCTCACTCCGTTAATATTTGTGTACATTCGCAATCCATGCAAACCCACCAAGTGGGAATGGCAACCTTAACATGACACGACGTCAGTCAATTCTCACTCCGTTAATATTTGTATATATTCGCAATCCATGCATGCAAACCCACCAAGTGGGAATGGCAACCTTAACATGACACGATGTCAGTCAATTCTCACTCCGTTAATATTAGATCAATTTAAAATAAATTAATTATCTAAAAATAAACTACAAAGTGTTTTAACAAAACTAATATGAAAATAAAATAGGTTAATGTCACGAATGGTACTTGAATTTTAATAAAATATGTAATTAGAAACCTGAACTTTAAGATTGGTCAATTTAATATTTGAATTTTTTAAATTGATTAATTTAATACTTGAAAGAACTATTTGTGCATGCGAACAGTGCTCTGTTAAGTTTTTTTAGATACTAAATTAATAAATTTTAAAGTTTTTAAGGTTAAATTGACCAATTTTAAAGTTTAAGTACTAAATTGATCAATTTCAAAGTTTAGATAATTAATTGTATATTTTACTAAAGTTCATATACTATTCGTGACATTATTTTGAGAAAATTAAAAACATATAATTTGGTGGTCCATTTCAATGTCTTTATTACTTATTTTTTTTTTTTTTTAACATTTGAAATCATCAATAAGACATGCAGTCAAATCATCTCTATCCACCTTAAAGTTGGAAATCACGGGTTAAACGGGGGCCAAATCAGCTCGCCTTTAAAAGGGCCAAATTTTCCCGACCCGCGGACCAAAATTATATTATTATTTTTTTAATTTTTTATTTTTTAATTTTTAATGTTAGTTTATGTGACAAATAGAATATTTATATATTTTAAGGTTTGATATATATTAACAACTAATTTTATTGTTATTTTGATTACTTATATATAAAAACAAGTTTTTAAAATGATTTATTATATATCATATTATATTTAAATCAATAAATATATATTTTAAAAAATGTTATAATATTTGTAGTTCATGTATCAATCTTTTTTGTCAGAACATACATAAATCATCACTAAAATGTTATATTATTCTTGTTTTTAAACTTCTCCTCTTGTTGTTGTTTTCTTTTCTTTTCTTTTTTTTAGACCAACCCACCCCAGCCCGCTTTAGCCAGTGGGTTAAATAGGCTGGGCTAATTCGACCCACTTTAAAATGGGCCAAAAATTTTTGGCTGCAACCCGCTTTTTTAAGGGGATTGGTGGGCCGCGACCCATTACCTCCTTTATTAAACCACCCACACTGTACTTCTTTCTCATGTTGACTCACACACACACGCATGTATTATCCAATAGTTTTCTTTTAAACGAAATAAATATTTCCCTCTATTATTACTACGTATGCACCTATTGCATTATATAATTTTAGAAACTTTTTCAACCATCTACCTCTTCATTATGATCTTTTAATATTGTACATTTTCAATATTCCTCTTTGAAATTGTTATGATTCATGAAATATTATACCTTTTTCTTTAAATATCATTTTGTTGTTAAACTTTTTTGTATTATAATTTTTTGATATTAACATCTTACATTGTTATATTTCATGAAATATTACTTTTTTATTTTGGTACCTTTTCAATATTGCTTTTTCGTATTATTATGTTTTATAAAATACCATATCACCTTAGTCATGACTTCCACTATATGTAAGTATAAATGAAATAAATTGATGAGTAATCATATGGTTTATAGTATGTATGATTTATGATTTTAATTTATTATTTATTATATTTGTTGCACGAGCTGAATTTAGACCGGTAGAGATTGCTCCTGCAAACACTCAAAAGAGAGATAAGAGGGATGACGAGGGTTGCCCGGTGCGGCAACTCTGATACTTAAGTCATTCAATGGGTAAGAGAAGGGTTTAAACAAACAGAATGTCAAATATCTAGTTTTCATGTCTATACTATATGTCTTTCTCTCCTTTCTTAAGGATAAGAGGGGTATTTATAAGGTTTTAGGATCATACCAAGACAACTAGTAAGAGGATCAGTATTAGGTACGAAAAAAGGTACCTAAGCGATGGACTTGACTTTATGGAGTATGGTCAAACAGTTGGCATCCTTCCGGTCATGAGATGTGACTAGGATGTATATTTCAATCGAGAGGGATGAGGACCTGGGGTCGAGTTTAATTGAGGTCGACCTAGTAGATCAACGACCTAATAAGCTCATGGAGAAGTTCCGAAGTGAGCGCTTCATGGTGAGTCGAGTCCCGCAACATATAGCCGAGTTGTCATGTTCCTCAATGTCAGGATGTACCGAGCTGCCGTTCTATTAGGCCTTCAAGGGCCGATAGGTTTTCCGGGCCCGAGAGATCGAGTGGATCAAGGGTTATATTTTACTGTCAACAATATCTATTATAATAATTTTGGAAGATTTTCAATTTTGTACCTCTTCATTATTACTTTTTTTATATTGTACATTTTCAATATTACTTTTTCAAATTATTATGATTCATGAAATATTATACCTTTCACTTTAAATACCTTTTCATTGTTACCTCTTTGGTACTGCCTTTGCTTTTTGACAACATCCATAGTTTATATACAATATGAATCTTAACTTTATTTTCTATTTTTTTAATTTTTCTCAAAAGGTTTTATTTTTTATTTTAATTTTTTGCCATATACTTCATTATTTAAAAAGCATATCTTTCTATACAAAATACTATTTACAAACAAGTTGTAATTTTTGCATAATTAAATGTAAATGATGAACTTTTGGTGTTATATTTTCAGAATTAAAATATTATAACCTTTTTAAATATTATAATATTTTCTATTTGGATAAATTACATTGGAAGGTCTAACATTTGGGGTAAGTTCATTTAAGATTTCAACATTTGAAGTGGTTAACAAAAGGTTCTAATGTTTAGGCAAGTATTGCATTTTAGGTCTCCATAACGGAATCAATACGATGCCATTCGACACTTTTAAGTGAAGTCTATTATTCACTGTTGTGGATGACACGTGGACTAAATAATAATAAAATATTCATAATATTTGTAATCTGACCCTTCCTTTAAAAAAATAAATCAACTCGTAATCTGAAAAGTACACAACAGTAATCCTAAATTAAAATAAAACACTCATTATCAATGTAGATACTAAGATACTCCCAAATCAACACAGGTTATAAAATACTCCCATGAACAGACAAAGCCCTAAATCTCCCTAATTGAAAATCGAACGAATGCCAAATCTCTATTTAATAATGTAACAATGTTTTAGTGTCATTTCACAATTCTTGGAGGAGGAGCTTGAAAGAGATGGGATACTTATCCCAATTTTCTTAAGGCATGATTGAAATTAGGGTTTGATGGATTAAGTTTTTTATTTTCCGATTTTCTAATTTTTTGGTTTATATGAGCTTGATGGGGAGTTGTTGATGTTGTTGGACCTCTACATGTGTTTTTCCTTACTGTATTGTCATGGTTCTGTACATGAATCCCCGTTCACCATCTTTCTTTTTTGTTTCTTCATGACCGGTTTTGGTTTTTTTTTTTTTTTTTTTTTTTTGTTTATTTTGTCTTCATTGTTCAATGCAGAATGGATAATGGAAGACTTAATGTTCCAAGAAGGTCAACGAGGTGTGTTGCACTTTTTTGACAATTTGCAAGCATCATTAGATCTGTGGGAGTCTCCATGGATAGCACAAGCAGTGTTGATTTTTATTTTTGCGGTCTACCCTCTATTGAACAAACTAGTTGAACAAGACAAAATCTGGGGAGGCGATTCTTTAGTTGTCTTCATCATAGAGGTGAAGGGCGATATGCCTTCTTCAATTGGGTAGATCTGACAATGCCTCATTGTGCAAAAGAGGTCATTCTAGACCTTCATGATCACTTAAGTGCATTGTCTAATGCATATAAACATGCCCAACTAAGCATCAATGTTGTGGCTATTGCACGGATAGTGTTGGCTTTCGAGTTAAATGTGGTTAAGGGAAAACTTATTTGCTCTAAGAGAAGTTTGAACCTCGAGAAGAGGAAGAAAATGCTATTACTTCATTGCTTAGTTTTGTCGTGGCTATTTTTTTATGATTTGTGCTGTCATCATTTTCATGTTGTTGAAGGAAAAAAGTGTGGATTTGGTTGGCCCTCAAGTTTATGGTTTTCGTTAAAGGTATTTTTGAACTTATTACAGTTAACGAATGTTTTCTATCAATCAATTGTTTTGGAGTTTCTATTTTCTTATCTGTTATTTCATTCACTTTCTTACATGTCCAAAGATGGGGATGATTTATTAAGATAGTGATTAAGAGATCTATGCTTAACAATCTTAACAAAAACACTAAGATGATTACCGGTATGTTCCACTATCCAAAAAACAAATCAAGTTATAAGTTGTCTTTTGCCAAAGCATTTGGCTACAATATGCACTCAGCTTGATCCTCCTAGCTTCCACAAGCTACAATCAATCTACTGAGCTTACTTGTAACTCTCGATCTTTCAAGAAGTAATCACAAATCAATTTGAGGAAATAAATATAATGTATCCTCTAAATTTAGTACAATGAAAATATAAAAGATAATTTTCGCTTGAAGGTTTTTGAGCTTTTTATTGCTTTTTCACAATCAGAGTGTCATTTCTTTCTTCTGAATTTGCCATATATATCCTTCTTTCTTCAACGACTAGTAAAAGATTAGTTCTAGATATTTTGCAATTAATTCGGATAGGCTACTATTCGTCCTTCTATTTCAACAGCTTTGGATAAACATGACTTCCTTTTTATCTTGCTAGTTCTGATCTTTAGCTTGTAATCTGGATATAAGTTTTCTTTAAACATTATAATTTGAATTAGCCTTTGTTGTAGATAAACCTTAAAAAATGATTTGATCACAACGTTCCTGATTGGAAGAATATAACCCACGAAAATAGCAGCTTTATCACCACGAAAGTAGTAGCTTTCAAATTTTCGAATTTGACTCATTTAAAATTTGAATTCTCTTGATCTTAGATAAGCTTGTCCTTGATGATTGTCTCCATCAGATGCTTCTTGTAATATCACGAGAAAATAGGTATGTCAAAATCGAATCTAAATTTTGCTGTCATAAAGCTTCAAACGCTATTGATTTGTTAATTTAAATTAATCAAACTTTAAATTTGAATGACTTGAATCCCCTTTGGATAATTGGACCAACTTTGTGAAACATAATTGAATGTATTACCCAAATACATTCACTTTGGTGCTGGGTCTTCAAAAACACGAATTGATTAGGAAAACATCCGTTCTTCACAGTCTTGGTCATGATTCTTGCATATTTCAAGTCTTTGTAAATTAGTTTTTGAAATGCCTTCTGAATGATATACAAACCTTTATAACACATTGATTTTCCTTTTGAATAAGTTTTTGAAAATTCAAATGCTCTTAAAAACCTTTCCTAAACACTGTCTGAAATACTTCCTGAGTTGTATTCTTTTGCAAAAATATTTTCATAAAACTTAATTACTGCACACTTAAAGAACTTTGTTAATAAACACTTAACTCTTTTCGTTATCATCAAAATCCATATTGAGAGAAACCAGCATGTTAGATCTTACATTCATTGTTCTGTTAATTTTATTGCTACATTGTTGTTAGGTTCCTGGTGTGGTTTTGGACAACGAGATGATATTTATGAGCCAACATAATAAGAGTGCTACGAGTATAAATCTATACAAGCAATGCCCAAGTCTACCAGTTACTAGCAACTCCTGACAAACACAACCAAAATCTTATCAACCATTGCCACTGGGTTGGAGTATTGCCAAGTTCCTAGCATAGTTTTGGAAAATTAGAGCACTATCTATAGTGTAAAGTAAACCATAGTCATAAAGAGTACACACATGCCCTAAACTATGACATTACAACCCGCCACGTGTCCTCTCTTGAAAGGAGCACATAAAAGCTATATAAACTAATCCACAATTAAAAAATATATACATATCTCCAATATCACTCAAAAGGTTACTTGAAAACTTTCATTAGATATATATAAAATCTTCATAATAATCTATTGCCAAAAAAACCTAAAGCCAACAAAAACATAAATCCTTGATACAACTTTACTTTCATTCCTCATACGAAAAAATATGTGGAAAACTTTCTTTAAAACTTGTTCATAAAGTCCTTCACACTTTAACTTTAGATCTAGAAGTCTAACTATCTACAGGATAATCCATAGCATTATTGACCTCCCTGGGTCCACATAGATATCATAACCCAAAATATCATAGACCACAGAATCTTCACCTGAACATGAAAAATAAAGGGATGAGCAAAAACGCTTAGTACGCCATACAACACACAAATGCGTGTGAACACTCATCAAACAAGTCACATGCATCACATGTTATTATGTAACATCCACATGTTTATTATCTTTTAATTAGCCATCAACCAACACGGTTTAGAATTATTGATCACCAACCCTAGACCGGAGTAACTTATGACCCCGATAAAAATAATAGTGTAATACTCATATATATAGTTGTGTTTCACAATTAAGCTAGTAACGACTCCTAATCTACCAAAATCATCTCCAAGTGTAACTCCATACAGGACAATGCTACACAAGGATCATCAGGTTGTCAGCATTAGTATCACACTCTATGTGGTCTTTACTAACCGTAGCCAAACACAATCAGCACAACAATCTTAAAAGCCTGCAATGGTTAATTCAATTTACAGGTATGTCTAATCCTAAAGCACAAGCAGCAAACAAAATATGGTCATACTTGGATTCACTTCCCAAAACTCCGACTTCACCAACAAAACCTTTTAAAAGATTATAAACCTTAATTTCACCAGAAACCTTATCACCAACATATATCAAATCAAAATATGTTTTCCAACATATAATTAAACCATAAGTCCTAAGATCCATAATCCAAAACAAAAAATCTATGATAACAAATTCACAAACCTTTTTCTTCTTGTTCATAAGACAATGGGATCCCCAAAACACAAATTTTCTCCACAATTTCTTTAATTCTGAAAATCCTAATCAACAATACAACAACTATCAGGAAAGATCTCATCTTTAAAATCACAAAGATTGAACAGATTCATACTTACCCAAGACTTTGGATCTCATGCCTTCTTGATCGCAGAACCAAATCACCAATCAAAACTTAAGGTTTTCTCACAATCCACCAAATCTCTAGAATATAAAAAACAAATCAGAAAAAAAAAAAAAACTATTTCTTCAATACTACAAGAGCAAGATAGATTAATACATTACCTAGGATGAGATTTCCAATCCTCCTTGATCTCCAAGAACTCACAATCCAAGAACACCTAGGGTTTGTCTCCAACAAAATTGTCTCCAGCAACTTGACTCCTCAAACCAAAGAAACAACCTTTAATAGAGAGATCATAAGAAAAGATTGATGAAAGGGCTAGGAAAGAACCAACTTACCTAGGGTTTTCACTTAAGAAGAGATATGGGGAATGAAAAAAAACTTAGGGCAATATATACAAGAAATAGGAAACCCTTACATAAAGGAAAGATGTTGTATTTCATGGAAATATAAGCTGGAACTAAGCTGGCGCTTAAAAGCGAAGAGATGGAAATTCCACATTGTAAGCCGTCATTAAGTCGGTGGCTTAAGTGGTTACGTCAGCGGCTTAAATCCAATGTCGGTGGCCTTTAGCCAGCTTAAGGCTATGCCATATCTCCTTCGCATACAACCTTCGTTTGATCAATTTTCATCTGTTAAATGACAAAATTACCCTCTTAAATGTCATTATATTACCATATTACCCTGTACTTTGATTTATTTATTTGTATATTCCAAAAAGCATTACAAAAACGAGCAAATCTTTGCACAAGGGATAATGATAAGTAAGTAATACACACGATTCATTGACATATTGCACACTTACATTCAACAATGTTTGTTGACTCAACTCATCAAAGTAAATCGCATATAGCCATATAGCCCCTTCTTACCACCAGGATTTACACCCAACTCAGGTTGTCGCTTCCAATTCCTAACCTAATGAATAGAAGTAAAATTGTTAGAATGTTAAGTTACTTCATATTACATGGCAACAAGCAAATGGTAAATGCAAAGTTGGTAATTACTTGGGTATTGGAGCTAGAAGATTCTAATCCTTTGCACCTCTCTTGTTGTGTTCCAATCTACCATACTTGGCACACTTTTTAAGCTGCCTCTTCTATGACATCTTACTTCCCATTGATTCAATTACCTCTTTCTTGCTCTTGGTTAGCCTTTATCTTCGTCTCATGCGGTGGAAAGGAGGAGTAGGTTCAAGACAACCATTGCTTACCTAAAAATGCATTCCAAGAATTATTGGAATGCCATATTGTTATGTTGCCAATAATGCTGCCTTCTTGTAGTATACGACTACATAATCCTTAATGTCTTTGTTCAAGTAATGAATGGTAGAAACACCATGTGGGCAAGGTATCCCTCATACTTCCTAGAGGCTACATGTGCAACTCTTATTGTTCACATCTACTACATAGATGTCATTCTTATGCTCGATTTCAAACCCTTGATCACCTTGAACCTCACTTTATAGAGGCAACTCTCATATCATGCATCCTTTAAAATCCACATAGCTCGAGGTGAACATTCATGAGGCCACTTTGATACTACTTCTTTTTGCTTATTCATTGTTTCATCATGTAATTCCTCATACCCTCCAGCATTGTTATTATAGGCTTTCCCGAAAATCAAGAATTTTACCATTAATGGCTTCACACAAGTTATTCTCGACACAATCACACTTCACGTACGTTTGGAAGTATGCTTTAACCCAATGGGAAAATTCTATCTCCTTCAACGTAGCATGAGCTACAGGAGAGTGTTCTTGGAGGATCTCCATGTTTTTGTGAAATTTTTTCTTATTTACAGTCTTTACACATGCCCAAAATACCCCATTTAGCTTTCTTGCTAGAAACAAAGCTCTCTAGTTCGCATTAAGTGTTGGGCACAATATCTGTATTTACTTTTGCTAAAATGCTTTTGCATACTATCCATTAGTCCTATAATGAAATGCAAACCTGTATTCAGCTATATAGAACATAATAAACAAGAAAGAATTTTTGAATTTACATGTGTACATTTTGATGATCACTGATGAGGGTCCAACCTGTGCCCATGTCAATGATATCGAGCTCTGATTTCAATAATCCTAGGAACCACTCACAATTATCCTTATTCTCTACTTCCACTACTACCTCATGCAATTTGGAAGATCCCATTATTGGCATCCTTCTCGACTACACATAACAATTGCCCTTTGCACATCCCAGTCAAAAAACAACTAGCAACTCCTATTATGCGACGCCATCCAGCCAGGAAGCCTCTTTTGCATGCCTCAAAGCACACATACTTGCGAATGAAATTAGATTTCCTCCCATTAACAGACTCACTAACTTGAAGAGCAATAGTAGTGTTGCATCGCTTCAATTCGTCCTCATAATCCCATAAATGCTCATACTCCTCCATGTAATCACACTCCATTTGCACAAAGACTCTTTCTCTAGTTCCGTGCTTTACTAGTAGCAACGTTTAAACGTAATTGAATCTTCACCAATTCCTTAAGCTTGGCTTGTTCAATTTCTGGAGTTGATGGGATTGTATCCTTGAACTCATCTACTAACACCTCAAGGTTGCCCTTTTGTTCTTGTACACCAGCTGGCAAACATGTTTTGGCTCATCATATACCTTCACTTGGAGTTTCTTGATGCTTTTGTATATTGAAGCTATTATTTTCCATGGACACTCATTGTCCTTGCACTTGATCTATGGATATGTACGTCACGTTGATCTAATATGAGTGGCGTGCCACAACATTCTTGAATTGTTGTATATCTTCGAAAACCATTCCTAATGAAAACACATGATATTTAGCAGATGCATCAAATGAGGGAAGCTCATGGATTTTCTTAGCTAGGTGCTTCTGATCATTGCGTACTTTGTCACATTTCTCACTGTCAGATCCATCTTCCTCCTCAAAATCGCATCAGAGTTGGCATAATTCATGTCATCTTCATCGGTCTTATCATCTAACCCTACCTCCCCTCCCCTAGTAGGACCTGCATAACTCCGATGGCTTGTCTCAACCTCAGTAGTCTAGCACTGTCTGTCTCACTCCATTCTAAAACATTCTCTGAGTTACGATCTACAAGTGGATGTTTGGCCACATTAGGCTCCTCCCAACACAATAGCAAAGGGACAGAAGACTCATCAATGTTTGCATGAGGTCTCATGCTTGAGAAATATCTTAGAAACACCTCTATTAAGGACTTGATACACAAAATTTGCAAAGATGGAGTTGTCATACACCAATAAATAAGAACTTATGTCCTTGGAGGGTTTGTAAAAATCCTTCCCATATCATCTCAATCAATCCCCCTTTAGATTTCTTCCACCAAGTCAACATATGCCACATGATTTATCCTGACAAAAACTACTATCAATGATCCACCGATGTAGTTTATGTGTGAGCCCTCGTTAACAAAGCACCCTCCATGGTTGACAATAATAAGAACATTGTTTACTGCCATGACAACCTGAAAGGATGAAGGTTAAAGATTAGATGTGCACATTCAAATCATTTCGCAAGCATAACAATAAATATATGTGATAATATTATACACATCATAAGTGTAACTGTTATTAACTTGATAAAAAACTGTTACAAGTGAAATAGTGTTTTATATAACTTTACTATTAGACTATTGATTAAATTTGGCTAAATATTCTTTGGCACATGTATCACAAATTCAATAAGTTTATATGAAGAAGTACTGAGCATGTGGATTTTTTTTTTCACAATATATTCTTGATAGCCAACACGATTTCCATCAAGCCATGACATATAAATTCCATTCATATCATAAAATTACAACACAATCCAACCTTACCATTAATATTTTTCTGTCATCATAGCGAGTTTTAAATGCTCTAAATTAAGTGCAAAAATTTATTTGAACAAACAAAAATGTAATTAATTTGGCCAAGCATAATCAAGATCTAGGATTAAGTGAATGATCCAAAAGGATCAATTCATTCTAAAACCTACATAGTAGGGTAGCTCAATTGATTTCATAATAATCTAACACCGGTATACTGTAGAAGACTTAATGCATTCTACGCTGCCAGTCATGAAGAAACAAAAAAGAACGATGGTGAACAGGGATTCATTTATAGGATCATGAGGGAACAATGCATGTATAGGTCCACTAACATCAACAACTCCCTATAAGCTGGCATAACCCAAAAAACCAGAAAATCGAAAAATAAAAAACTTAATTCATCAAACCCTAATTTCAATCATGCCTTAAGTAAATTAGGAGAAGTACCTAGTCTCTTTCATGCTCCACCTCCATGAGTTGTGAAATGGCACTAAAACATCTTTACACTATTGAATGGGGATTTAGTGTTCTTTCGATTTTCAATTAGGGAGATTGAGGGCTTCCTTTGTTCATGGGAGTATTTTATAATCTTTGTTGATTTTGGAGTACCTTAGTATCTACGTTGATAAGGAGTGTTTTATTTTACTTTAGATTAATAGTGCGTACTTTTCAAATTGCGGGTCGAGTATCTTTTTTTTTTTAAAGGATTAGATTACAAATATTATTATTATTATTATTTTAGTCCACATGTCATCTGCCGTGGCAAATAATAGACTTCTCTTAACAGTGTCAAAAAACATCATATCGATTCCGTTATGGAGACCTAAAGTGCACTACTTGCCAAACATTAGGACCTTTTTTTACCTACTTTAAACATTGAGACCTTAAATAAACTTACCCCCAAACATTAGGATCTTCTAATACAATTTACCCTTTTCTATTTCCATCCATAATCATATAAATTACAGTATATAATAAAATCTATTGTATTTGTGTCGGGTTTGACTAGTTTACATAAATTTAAAAGAGATACTTGATGAGATATACTTCAAAAATTTGTTTCAAAAGCGATGCCATAAATGACAATTTTCCCTTAAATTTTTCTTTCAAACAAGAGTAATCTTTTTTTTTTTTCCTTAACTTATAAATTAGCTAAAAAAAAAGTAAACTCATTATGCTTCCCATAAAAACTAAAAGGGAAAATTACATTGAAAGTTATCAACACTTGATGATAAATTTAATTATGGTATCAATATTTTGAATGATTAAAAAGAGTAATAAAATTTTAAACATAAATTCATTTAAGATATTAACGTTCCAAGTTAATAAAAACAAAAATCAACATCTTGCAAAGTTAATCAAAATAAGGTATTAATAATTGACTATTGATGGAAACTAAGGAAACATAATTGAAAACCAATCCATTTTACCTTAAATTAACTTTGTAAAATGATGATATATACCCAATATCTCATTTAATTAACTTTATGAAACCTTAATGCCTCTTTTTAGAGTTTGTTTGAATGGTTTATTTTTCATTGATATACATATTATATCTATATCATATTTATTTCATATTAGTATATAGTCTGTTTAATTGGTTCATAAGTAAAAATATTTGTTTTCAATCAATGTTTGTTGTTTGACAAACAATCTGCTTGAAAACGACAAAAATATGAAACTAAAATAATAAAAAGATACGAAACAAAAATGTTGATACGTAGATAGGTGGATCCGATTGCAATGATTACATGTGAGCAGGTTTGGCTTGCACTACATGCGACTTTAGAGAAGTGACTTGGCAATGACACGTAATGATGACTTAAGAAGAGATTATAGGGAGAAAGAGTAAGCAATCTCTGATAGCTTGAATACACATCTAATAGGTAGAGGAGCCATATAATATCAACCCCACAATTCTTGGGAGAGACACTGTATTCTTTGTTATGAACCCTGTTTAATCTCCAAGATTATAATTTGACAGCACAACAATGTTTCTTTGAAATCTACCAAATAAGGAGGACCTTGGGAGTATTTATATAGTTTGATTGTTAACAAGATCTGATAGATCATATGAAGTGTCAAAGGTTAAGATGAGACCTTCTTCTGATGAATCCTGCTATGGACTTTTCTTGAATTTAAGTTTATGGAGAATCTCTTTTAAGTGCATAAGCTTCTCTAAGAAAAGTTGAAAATGGATAGACTGATCTAACGATTCTTACTCTAAGCTCACTATATCAAATCTCTCATAAGTCATCCCAAAGTACGGATTAAGCTCTTTAGGCTCTATCATATAGCTCAAGAATCATAATAGTTTATATAATTAATTTTAACCTTTTTATAGATACCTTAAATAGATATACTTTTAAATATTAATACTTTTGAGTGTGGTTTATCTAAAACTAGAGCTGTAAGTAAGTCGAGACAGCTCACGAGTTACTCGAGTTTGACTCGATGAAAGCTCGAATTCGATTTGCTTACAATAGAGTTAAACTCGAGTAGTTATCGAGCTCGAGTTTCAAAATATTCGGCTCGGTGAGCTTGCGAGCTTAAAAGAATATTAAATTGAGGCGAGTCGAGTTCGAATTTATCAAGCATTAAATACTCTATATAGTTAAATCAATATTTAAAAAAAATGATCAAGTCGAGTTCGAATTTATCAAATATTAAATCGAATCGAGTTCTACCTTAAAAATCAAAACTCACCTTACAAAACTAAAATCCAGAGGCTCTCTTCAATCCTTGTTGTGGGCCGCCCTCACCTTACAAAACCCTGGTCGTTACCGTCGCCCTTTCTCTTATCTCTTAGCTAGCCTAAGTTAGTGCTTAAGTGTCATTTCATTAATTTTGACAATTTCAGGCCGGAAGACTCTGTGCAATTATGCACGGCCACGTTAAGTCCAAAAATAATATAATATTTCATGCTAGGCATACGGAAACACGGTGTTTATTGGAAGACGAGGTTATTATATTATATTCTCATGCTCAATGGAAGCCAACTCTCTTGATTATATTTTACCTTCCGATTACTATTGCAAATACACACATTTTCTATATGAGTTTAGATAGTGCCAATCAAGGTTTTTTAACTTTTTTTTTTTGGATATAGAAATTTAATTTAAAATAGCTATCCATGAAAAATAAGCTCAAACCCAAAGAAATCAGTCAAATCGCGCCCATCGTAAATCTGGTCGAATAAGGAAAGAACCAATGGAATAATTTCAGGACCTTTTTTTTCTTTTTTTTCTTTTTTTTCACTCTCTCTATTTTACTTTTAAATGAAATTGCAATGATTCTGAACATAAAAAAGAAGAATACTCTGGACAAAAAAGGAAAAAAAAAAAAAACAGAAAGAAAGAAAAGAAAACAACGATACGACGTCCGTACTATTGGTGGGACACATTAGCTAATAAATGTTCTCCACGTATATCAATATAAAAATAAGTTTCCTGGAAGATCCCCTTCCACCAGCTATGTCATGTGCTTTGGCAATTCAATAAAAAGAATAATAGGAGCACCGCGCACGTCAACGTCCAAAATCAGTCACTCTATCCCTCCCTCCGTCTCAGCCAAGGCTATGCTTTTCTTTTTGGCCCAACCAAGGCCATGTCTAGGTGGCCCGTTTTTTATTTTTATATGTATTTATATTAAAATAATACATATAAATATATTTAATTTATATTTAAATTTAATTTATTTATAAAATTTATTAATTTTTTATGTATATATATTTTTTGATAAATAATCTATTAAAAAATATTTTAAAAAGTATCTATACCTAAAAAAGAAAAAGCCAAATAAACCTTGGTCTCTCTCCATCAGCAATTACTTTCAAAAAGCACACAAAGTTTTATGGCTGCTGTCACGTCTGCAGCATTTAAATAATCCATGAATAAATTTTGTTGTCTTTAAAAAAATACATAAAGTTTCACAGCAAGATAAATACAAATTTATTAATCACCTCATTCGCAATTCAAATTGATAAGACAATAAATATAAATTTATATAATTATATTTATTAGATACATAACAAATTAAAATAAATATTTTATCATCTATTTTTCATAAGTTTGCAAATAGTTTTTTTTATAGCTGTAATTCAAAATATATACAAAATTTTATGATCAATTATCCAGCTGTTTACTTGTGTTCCAATATAAAAAATATACACCCACTTCTAGTAAATTCCAATAATGGAGTTTCTAGTAACTTCACATATTTTTATTTTCCATTTTATTATTATTTTTCTTATAGATCCATCTTTATTGTTATATATAATTAATCAATACAAAAAAATTAAAAATAAACAATACAAAAAAGGAGAAGAAAATTGCTTTAAAAAATTTATTGAATATTTAAGCTCTAAAAAATGTACAAACAATATTTTAATACATAAAAATTCATAAGTTATCTGTTTATTTTGCTTAAGATAAATAATAATCACCTAATGAAAACTTATTCTAATAGTTTATTCTCAAACCTTAAAACATAAATTACCATAATGAGAACATTTTTCCTAACAGGTATTAAACATTATCCCAAGAAGAGAAACAATAATGCTTCAAGAAAAATAATGAAACAAAAAATTTCAATTGAGGTTACAACTATGGTTTCGAGACATCATCTTATTGTTAGATAATCCATAATTTTAATTGTTAATTCTCACTTGTTGAACTTGGGTATGCAAAATAAATAACTATATTAATAAATTAAGCTAAACAATTATTGATACTTTTTTTAATTTGTTAAGAAAAAAGATTGAAAAAAATATTACCTTTGATATTAGATGTATTATTTAAGCTAGTTCCATCCATTCTTGCTATGAAAGAGCTAAAACTTGTCATCGAACTTAGATATGCAAAATAAATAACTAAATTAATAGAATAATCTAAACAATTATCGGTACTTTTTTTTGTTATGAAAAAAGGTCGAAAAAATATTACTTATGACATTGGATGTATTATTTAAGCTAGTTCTATCCATTATTGCTATTAAAAGAATTAAAAATTGTCATTAAGCTTGGATATGTAAAATAAATAAATTAAATAAGCTAAATAATTATTGATACTTTGTTTTATTTGTTTAAAAAAAAGTTGAAAAATATTACCTATGATATTGGATGTATCATTTAAGCTAGTTCCTCCATTCTTGCCATTAAAAACTAAAACGTGAATGCTCCTAACCTTTCAAAAGATGAAGTCATTATTGAATTTTTCCCCATTAAATATATATAATTGTATGTGTAACCATGTGTAGTGACAATAACTTATACTCAACGAATAAGATGTTAAAGATAATTAATTCAAATCACTTGTATCCATAGAGACATTATACGAGAAAGTGCCAATTTCCAGCAGTATCACTAAAAAAAAAAAAAAGAAAGAAAGAAAGACACAATAAAACTATATAAATAATGAATAATGATATATCAAAGAATTAGTAAAAGTTTACATATTGAAAAATAAGTTATGAAATACGATGAGATAATGAGTTACTTCCATTCAGGGGTGGATCTAAGGGGGTCGACTAGGCCCTGGCTTCCCTAGACTTAGAAAAAATTAATTTTTAAATATTTTTGAAAAGAAAAAAATGTTATATGTATATTATAAAGAGAGAATGATAACATAAAACTAAGTCTAGTCTAGGAGTTAAAGTATTTATTTTTCATTCATGAGTTCAAATCCCATAGGAGTACTTGTTTTTACTTTTTTTAACATGTATTTATTACAGTAACTACTTTCTCTCTCTTACGCTACCCACTCTCTCTCTATATATATGTATGTGTATGTTTCTTTTTAACTTTTTATTTCATAATAACAATAATATTAAATTCTTTTATCGTAAAATT
Organism: Combretum micranthum; assembly: GCA_024138025.1. Classification (NCBI taxonomy): domain Eukaryota; kingdom Viridiplantae; phylum Streptophyta; class Magnoliopsida; order Myrtales; family Combretaceae; genus Combretum; species Combretum micranthum. The sequence continues at coordinate 651,905 of JAMXBD010000375.1, forward strand.
ATCAAACTAAATAAATTCTTATTAGTAACTATTTTATATTCAAAGTATACTACAATGTAATAATTATTATTATCCATATTACAATTGAATCTTATCACACACTAATCATATAATTTGATTTAATAACTTTTTTTCTTCATTTAATGTTATTTAAATGTACATGAGTTATTGAATAACTATCATATCTTCATATATTTTATGTTATATTTATGCTAAAAGAAATTATATTGCACATTAATTATATAATTTGATTTAGCAACATTGTTTTTTTCTACATGTAGCTCTAAGAAAATGAACACAAAATATTGAATAAATATCCTATCTATATATATTATGATTTAATTTAATTAAAAGCGAAATTTATATAGATATTAACTATGTATTTTTATTAATAATTAATTTTCAAGTGACATATATATATTCTCTTATGAAATGCGCTAAATACTCTTCTATTATTTAAATGATTTTTCTATGAAGTTTTAAAAAATTTCACATTGAAATCATTATGAAATTTTCATAAATATATAAGATGTAATATAATTGTAATAGCGAGTGAATATTAATAAATAATTTTAAAATTAACTTAATTAAGGTTCTGTCCCCCCAGTTGTATGATCCTGCATCCGCCACTGCTTCCACTTGTTGAAGGAGCCTAAAATGATAAACACTTAATCAATTATTTGACAATAAAGATAAGCATAAGAAATTTGTAAGAAATGTAATAAAATTTAATGATAAGTTTATTAAATTACTACATGCTTCTAAATTTGATCATTGTGCAAATACATTTGAAGAATCCATAATTGACACAATGTAATAGCAATAGACTTCTACTATTAGGACAAAATTAATATTATAATAATATATATGGAGTAGTAGTAGTAGTAGTAATAATAATAATAATAATAATATAATTATTATTATTATTATTAGTACATACCCCGTGTACGTGTTGGTCCCCTCCTTTTAATGGTTTTTTCCTAAGCTTCTTTCCTTTCTTGTGGAAATGCTACCTTTAACTCTTATTTTTGGTTTTATTCATGTTACCTTACAACTTAAATTGATTTCTTTATTACATATTCCTCCTTGGTGTGTTTGTTGAAATGATAAACCTTTCTTACTTTCCTCAATTTTTCCCATAATATTCTCATTGTTAGGTTCATTTTAAATAGGTTTTGATAATAACAGAAATATAAAAAGATTACTAATGAATTTATCAAGTGTGCAGAATTTTAAATGAAAAAAATACAATGATGGATAGTATTAGTCCAGAGGCTAAACCATAATGTTCAATGTTTAATGAGTTTAATATAAAAAGTGCAACCCAAAAGGAACTCCAAAGACTATGATGAATGAATAAGACAAGTTTAATACAACCTAGAAGGTAGATATGTTCATTATTTACAAATACGACTTCAAGCACAGAATGATCAAAGCCCTTTTTAAATTAAGTGTTAAAGGATTTTCAAAACCCAGCTCCAAAAGATAAATACATTTGGACAATATATTCATATGTCCCATTAAGTTGGATTACAATCCATGAGGATTAAATCAAGATGAACAATGTCATTTTAGTGTTTTCTTCATGAGGAATGCTACAATGCCGAGTTCTACAAATTCGATTAATTGATGTTGCAAATGTTATGACAATATTGTGAAGACGTCAACTATCTTAGATATTCTGATCAACAATGCACATGAGGATTTAAAATTTGAATGAAATTAACGTTCAAAATCTTGTAGATAAATATGACTTGGACTTTCTTATTTTATGGGACGCGATGAAGTCTCTTAAGTCAAGGCCTAGGCGATCTTTCTCAAAATAAATGAAGAACGATTTCTAAAGATAAACATCGACCAATTTAGGATAAATATCAAGCGGATTTTGGAGATAAATATCAATCAACGAGCATCAATTTATTATGATCATATCTAGTTTTCAACGTCTTTCATTTTCAAATCCATTTCAAGATATCAACCAAAAAGATACTTAAGTTATCAAACCGCAACATTCGAGAAGAAGCTTATCTAACATCTTATAATATATTTTTGAACGTTAAAGATGGAAGATATATACTCGGAGCATTCAAAAAGAAAAGAACGAGAATATGTTGTATTAAATCAAAAGAACGCTTTGCAAAATTAATCTCTCTCTCACATGAATATTTTGTGGGACCAATTTTCTTTGCTACATATTTATTTGATCTTTCTTTCTTGATTAGTGGATGAACTATAGTGTGTTATTCCTTTGATTTTTTTAGTAAGTAGAAGCTCTATAGTCAGTGTTATTTAAGTTGAAGTTAGGAACGCTGAGTAGAGTTGAATTGCGAACTACTTGTAAACAAGTTTTGATTGGATTAGTGAAACATACACATGTGGATTACAAGATCCCTTGCTTGAAGCTGGAAGAGTGGACTGACACACAAGGCAGAACCACTATATATCGTTGACTTAGTTATTCTTCCCTACTCTTTTAATTTCTTGCATTTTCTATTTTATTTTTATTGCTTAACTTGTTCTCATAAATTAACTTAAAGGGGATTTAAATTTTTAAAAGTTAAAAAATTCATATTTTGTTTATAATAAATTCAATCCCCCTTCTTGATTATAAAAGTGGGACCAACACTCATAACCTTCAATTGCTATCTTAAGAGATTAATCTATTAGGAAAGCTTTTGTTGCTAAATGAGCAAATAATCTAGTTATAATCTTATGATGTTGTCCAATATATGACTTTGAACCTTTTCACTTCATGTGTATCATATGCAACCATGTCCCGCTCCTTGCATCCTTTGTTCATCTCTTTAGAATGTATCTTTTAGACACACACTTGATATTTTGAAATAATAAAACTTTGAGGGTATGTGAGCATAAAATTCCCAAAAACTTTTATTCATCACAACTACAATCAATCTGAAGATTTTTTTGAGTCAAATTGAATGATGTGATGATGGAATCTTCTTGGAGGAGTGACTTTATATTTAGTTATTGATCCAATATACTCAAGATTGCATACTTCACAATTTCAATGTCTACCACAACACATCATGAAAATCTTAAATATTGTTGGAGGTAGACTTCTGCAGTATGCTTCAAGATTTCTGCACTTCTTGGCATGTAGGGAGCACTTTGATTGGCTTAGAAATCTGCTTTCAACTCTTCATAACGTCTATCATCTAACAATCTTTCAAAATGTCGAAAGAATTATAAAAGGTCAAAATTGTAGCTAACATACTTCTTGATCTAATTGTTTATACTTTTACTTCTCTGAGTGGAGCTCAAATTAGCACAAAAATGTCGTATAACCATAAATTAATGCCAGTTTATCTCATATTTCAAACTACTTTTTGCAACCATGTATTTTCATAAAGATCATGTTTTTGAAGCATCTCATGCATACTTTAATGAAATTCTCTTTAATATCGTACTCATATATGCATTAGCTAAAATCTTTAGCAAATGTACTGAATTTTTAAAAAATATGACTTTAGTGCTTTGCTGCATTTTGGTACTGATTAGTTACGTGATCAAATTAAAATCCAATATCTAGCCTATCATATGATCACTCTAAATAGCAAGTATACCAATCAAAATATAGTATAGTAATTAATATTGTGTATTGTTCCTCAGGGATCTCTTTTAATTACTAATAATCACCTTAATTCTATTATCTAACCTAAAAATATCAATAATCTCAATTATTATCAATTAATTAATTTTAACTAATCAATCAAATTTCAATATTACTTCTCTTTAAAATATTAGATTCACAACTTACTCTAAGAATCACCACTACTTATTATGTTGCTATTATCCTATAAAAAAGAATTTCAATTTATAGATCACTTATCTTAAACCACAAGATTTCTAATATAGTTTAGTATCTTTCTCAATATTACTAGACCATAACCCTAGATTAGTCTATTGAAATCTCTTTTAATTAACAACAATCTAGAAATCGCATTAAAGAACAACAAATCCCTTACTAGAAATAAAACCTAACTCTAGACTTTAATTCTAATATGGAAGAATTATGGTACCCTATTAATAGGTGTGCTAACATAAGCAATTTCTTAATTAACTTACATGAAATCTAATAATTAAATCAATATGCTAGCCAATATCAATTTAATAGCAATAGAAACACACCTTATCAAAATATGATATTATCTCTTATTTTCTTCTCTCCCACATGCTATGATGAAATATATGGCATATCTTGGCAATATCTTTTGAAATAAATTCGGATGAGGATGAAAAGATACGCATCCAGTTCAACACAAATCACAACACAAGCTCGTGTTGCTATCCATGTAGTCTGGAAAATTACATCATTATATGTGAAATGGCTTCAATATGAATCCGTGTTCTTGCTCGTGTGGCATACAAAACACCCTTCTATTCTACACATGAATCTCTATTTTATTCGTGTTGCTTCTTGTTGACCACCTTCTATTTTCCATACCAACCAACTCGTGTACTTTTTTGTGTAAAACTACAAATTTTCAAATTCCTTCATTTTCAATAAAACTTGCTCTTAATCATCCAAATTTCTTCTTTTATGCTCAAATCATCTTCTAAAACCTGAATTCAACAATTAAACTCATTAAGTACCAATATCTCATAAATTTTTATAAAAATCATCACTAAAGCTTAAAATATCCTTTTAAAATAAAGGTTAAATTATAATTAATCAAACTTCCCCACACTTAAGCATTTGCTTTTCCTCAAGCAAATAATTATCTTGAAAAAAAAGAACATAATAATCTTTCTCAAAATCATAGTACTTATGAGTGTTGAACTTGTATGTTTAATGTGGACTTTATTGAGACAATTAGTTACACAGTTAACTATTCAATTTTATTAAACTATACTTAATTAGTCGAACAATTTGACAAATAATGTGCTAGAATATATACATATGTGTGTTGTGTGTTTTTATGTTGTTCTCTAAACATTGTGAAAGTTTTTAGCAAGGACAAATTCTAAAAATCATAGCCTTAGTTGCGAGTCACGACGAGCACTCGACGAGTTGACTCTTCAAGGCCGGACAAGCTCAAATCTAAAGCTGGACAAGTTCAAAGATACATAGCCTTGGTCGCAGGTTAAGTTAAGGGCTCCACAAGTCCATACATTTGAGGCGCAACAAGCTTAAGTCTCAGGCTTAACGAGATCAAAGAGCATGCTTTGGTCATGGGTCACATCGAGAGCTCGACAAGTTTGAATCGAAGGTTCGAAGAAGTCCACATGTGCACGAACTTGGTTGAAGGTCAAAACTAGGGCGCGATAAGTTCACGACGCGACAAGCTTGAATCCAAGGCTCGATGAAGTTCACATAAGCACAGACTTGGTCGAGGGTAAAAATTAAGTCACCACAAGTTTAAGGCATGACAAGTCTGAGACGCGTAGTTTAAAAACATGAGCTGATGTGGCAAATAAAAGCCATCGCACGCATTTAATGCTTAGGGATTTTAAGACTTTATCTCCAATGAATATTTAAATATCTAAAGACTATAAATACATGTTCCTTTGGAGTTTCAGATAATGTGTAGTTGAAAAAGCTTTCATTTACAAACAAACAAATCAACAATTTTTTGTTTTCTTGTTTATTACTTTGTAAAATCTGAAAAGAGAGAGAAAATCATTGTAGTACTCTGTTCTCATATGTGCTATCTAATAGAGAGCATTTAAAGATATTATTATAGTGATTAATAAAGTATGTGAAGTCCTTAATTGGAGGCAATTGGTGATTGTAGAGGGTAAGAAGTGGAGCCGAACTCCACGTTAAATCTGGACTTAATTTTTTTATCCCTATCTCTTTTATTTTCCATATTACAATATGTTGTTGTGATATCTACTGTAATTAAAATTTACTTTGATTTGTTGCATAAAAATTAATTTTTTTTACATTTTAGGTAAAATGCCCAATTCATTCTCACTCTTTTAAGTATTTTCTAATGTATTTTCAAATAGAAATCAATCATCCCTCTTACTTAAATTATATTACCACTCAAATCTCTCTTTCTACATTCAACTATAGATTAGCTTCCACAACTTAAATCTTGTCTTCTCATTCACTCAAGCTTATCTATTCTATTATACTAAAAATACCAATACCATAATTGAAAAATTAATCTAAACCTTCATCATTTAAATAAAAATCTGGAAGTAAAAATCAAACGCAAAATTAACGAAGAGAAGGAGACATTTATCATGGAGGATAAATTTCCCAAACCTTGTCTTTATCTCTCAAATACTCTTCGTTCACCCGCCACCACATTTCCTCTCCAATTTCTTCTTCTTTTTCTTCTTCATTTCCTCTCAATGCCAAGTCCTCTTTCAAAGTCAACCCAACTCAACCTTTCAAAGGCTCTTTCACCGACAACCGCTGCACCGGAACCTTAGAAAAGTCTCCACCGTTGTACATGCCGGGTAACCAGATTTGCCAAATTACTGACAAGGACTCAAGATCCAAAATTTTTATCCAAGACCCACCTTGCATGTATCCTATATTTTTGAAACACATGTATAAAAAGACCAAACTAGGAATCAAGCTTGAGTTTAGAGAGATTGAGAAGAGAAAGTATAATTTACCAGAATTTGACAAATCTAGCTTGAGTTTATGACCGGTCGCGAGATTCTCCAAAAGATGAAGGTCAGTTATATATTTACTCAATTCTTGTTTAATGGAAGTCTGATGATTGTTTGGGGATTCAATCATGGTCTTTTTTTATAGTTACGAGGAATTGTTCGCACCTTGTCGGTTCTGTGTGTACATACATGTGTTTGTTTATGGTTTCGCTTTTATTTTGTATGTTCTATTTTCGAGTTATGTGTGTTTTTGCGACTGGAAACTTGATATGCATTTGTTGTAGTTATGGAAATTGTGGAAATTTGAAGTTACTGCTTGAAATCATAGTGACTCAATAATCTGTTGTTCCGTGGAAAAAGTTTGAAAAAAGAAGAGTTCCTAGTTTTATTCGTTATGATCTGTGTTGTGAGATCACTCTGAGAATTATTTTGGGTTCAATTTCATAAGCAGAGTATGTGAAGTTACACGGAATCAAATCGACTGAATAGCATGTTGTTGTTCTGATTTCCATGCCAAAAAAAGCACGGGCTATTATGTTTTAATAGTGTTTACAGGGAGCAAAAGGTGGGCGGTCCACCTGTCTTTGGCAACACCTCCATTGAGGGTGTGCCAGGTCCAAGGACTGGCCATCTTTTTTTCGTTTACAGGAACCGGATCCTTGTTAGAAATTCCCCTTTATAAATTCTAACAATACTACTTGCATGGCATAGTGTTATAACCATGTTGCTATGGATATTTGTAATAATTTTGCGGTTTAGTCATGTAAGTAATAGCACATTTTTCAGTTTTTGCTCTTCCTGCACTGTCCAGTGTGAGATGAGAGTACAAAGTTATATCAAACATAGTAATCGAATTGCCTGGTGTTGGATGGCAAATGTTTAAAGGAAAATGTTGTGTGCTAGGAATGATGAATACTGAAACTCACACCAAATGATGGTATTGAATTGGATTGGATTGGATTTATTTGAGTGTTTTATTTTTACTTAGTTACAAATTCCCATCAAATAAAATCTCTCGTTTAAGCTGATAGGATTTTTTTCATGAGCTCAGCTACATGAGTTCTTGTAGGTGCAATCACACAATGTAATGTTGTTCTTATGGTAGCAACCAGAAAATACAGTATTGTTTGTCAGCAAAGGGTGTAGTTTGCTTAGTTCCGTGATGTTTCAATGTGCCAAAATGGTGATACTTTTGTGCTCTAGTTAAGAGTTTAAGAGGGTGTTTTCATTGCTTTGAGACACATCTCAAAGGAGAGTTTTTTTTGTGGGATGTATAAGTGCAATGGTTGGAGGGTTTTTCCATCTTTTTGATGCACATGTCATCTCAGAGTTCTTGATCGTAGGTCTCATATGGTGGAAATTATGTATCTGAAATGGAGCAAAATTTTTTGTAAAGATCGATATGCACATTAACTGTTTAGGAAAGAATATGCTTTGCACTGAGGGATGAAAGCATAAGTGCCTATACTTTTAATTTATGACAATTTAGCATTTGAACTTTTAAGTTTTGTGATTCAATATATGTACGTTCAATTTGGTTGTTATTTAGAGAAAATTAAGACACTAAATTATTTATTAGACTACAATCTTTTTTTTTTTAATTTTTTTATATTGGCCTGGAAAAGGAATTATTAGACTACAATCAAATAGAAAATACAGATATTAGATTTCAAAATAATAAAAGTTTAAACACTAATTTTTCAAAAATTGAAAGTATTAGTAATTGTGATGCCTTTATCCCTTTGCTGTGGAGAACGCATCAGGAAGTTTTTGTAGGAAACAGTCTCAGCTGCTGTATTAAGGATCAGTTTAATTAGCATTGAAGCAGAAGTGTGTGCCATCATGCCAAAATGTTAAACTAATCTATGATCTGCAAGTATTATAAAATTTTTGTTGACCATTCAGTAATAAATGTAGGATTATCTATACTAGGTGGATGAACATGTAGAATGCGACTGCCTCTTTCTTTTTTGCTCATTTTTGGTGGTAATTAAGGCTGTAATCATACTGCAGTGTTTAATCAAACAAATCAAGGAGCAAAATGGGGGTTTAGTTCTTTTTATAATTACTTATGACTTTTGACAGTCACTTATATATATATATATATATATATATATTTTTTTTTTTTCTGGAAACATCTTATTCTTTCTAATGATACAGAGACTCTAGTTGCTTTCTGCATTTTCTCACTGCAAGCAGAAAGGCTTTTGGACTGAAACTGAGGAGGCCATAAAAGGTTGAAGATACATCTTAGTTCAGAACCAGATAATACAACAGAGATGATTGATGATGATACAGAATTTATAATCCTGGCTAGTGATGGAATATGGAAGGTATGCTGCATTTTATATTCAAGATAACATTCTTTTAGTGCATTTGCAGTTGCTGATGCAAAAATGGATAAGGAAAATTGTAGTGGATTGATTGCTAAAACAGAGAATGATGCTTCGGTTTTAGCTTGCACTAGGGAGAGGACTTGGATTTTAGGCCGTCGTTTTCTACCTGTGACTATGCACTGGTGCTGTCGAACCAAGATGCAGTAAATTCAATTAAAAATATCAAGGATGCACAGATGGCAGCAAAACACTTGATAGAAGAGGATATTAGTAAGAAAAGCTTTCTTGTATAGTTGTGAGGTTTCAATGATCATGTTTTAAATTCTTGTGTACTGTCCTGTCCTCAAGATGTGTTTGAATGTTGTATGATATAATTCTTCTCCATTAGTTGTAAGAGTCAATTTCCATATCACATATTTGTGCAGAATTCAGTAAATAGATATTGCTTACTTGAATCTTTGCTGTTACTAATTCTCTTCTGTTATGTTCTCTTCCTCTCTAGGCCACATCCTCAAAAACACTGGACTTACTTTGATATTATGGCTATGGTGTGTATTATCCCCTTTTTCTTCTTCTTCTTCGATCTGCGCATATTAGACTTCTGGATATTGCTTGGACTTGTTCAAAGGATTTTATGTTTTTTCTAGTAATATGGCAAATTCTCCAAGTTTGGTGACAGGTATCTATTATTGATAACTCCAATAACCCATGTAAAAACACATTGACCTATTCCATGGCATAGAATTTGTAACATTGAAAACTATATTTGCTATTATTCATTTCTGGAGTATTGATCTTGTAAGAAACAATGGATCTGTGTTCATAGGATGAGCCATTACAGCTTCCTACTTCAATTCAAAAACTTAATTAATGTAATGGAAACTGAGTAGGAATGGTTGCAAGGTTGCTCTGAGACCATGAAGGAATCTGAATTCTGACTCTTCACCAAGTAATTCAACCAAGCTTGAATGCACACCTTTATTGAATAAGAGGAAAAGTAGAACAAGTAGTATAATAGAAATGAAATGTAAAGTTAGTTACAAATAGAGGTCTACTGTGCTATTCTATATTACTCTTAAACAAAAGCTAAGCTTGCCACGTGTATAATAAATAAAATAATAATAATATATTTCACGGTTAGTAATTTATATAACATCACAAACCCGTTAATTATTCATAAAAATAGATCTTTTTACATAAAGCCGATAGAATTATTCTGCTTGAATATTATTTTGCTTATAGGCATTTTCTCTTAAGATACATGCACAAATAAAATGTGTATACATATAAATACATGAATTTATCAGTGATTGATAATTGTTATATGGTAAAAATTACATTAAGTAGAAAGATAAAAAAAAAAAAAATTGTAAATTCAACCTATCCAACTAGGGATCCTTCTATGCACAACTGAAAATAGGAGAAATCTTAATATCTTGGTTCAATTATATATAACAATTAATAAATTCAGTTTAATCTTAATAAAATTGAACCGTTTTGCTCATTTAAATTTCAATTCATAATTTCTCGGTGACTAAGTATTTTCGTGAAATTTGTTTAAAAAAAAAGGGGTTAGTGAGGCAAATATGAGGTGAACATTCTTTATGCATATTAATAGAGTACCCTAGTTTCTGTAAATGTAAATACTCAAACTTTATATTGTATGTTGATACTTAAACCAATGGTACGAAATAAATTTAATGGAAATATAAGCACATTTTCGGACAAACAAATCACACTGCAATTGCTTGGCCCACGTTACATCATCACGTGCAACTCATTTCACGCATCATTTCTGTTGCGTAAGCAAATACACGTGAGTGGGAAACTAGGTTTAAAGTACTCAGAAAGGTGTACTTTATTAAAAAAATTATAATGTAAGATAAATAAAGAATAAAGAATAAATATTTCATTTTTTATTTTCTAATCACTTTTGGTTAAGAATATTATCTGTAAATTAATTTTTAGAAATTTTTATTGAGAATAATTTGTACTAATTTATTATGAATGTACTTATAATTTTTGTTTTGGAAGAATTTCTATGGTATGTACTTGAACTTATAAGTTATATGGAGGTGTTATTAATTTTCTAAGACTAATTAATACATGTGTGCCTTTAAAGTTTTTTTATTTTAAAATTTGCTAGATGTTTTACAATATTGTTAAAATCTCTAATTATTTTCTACAAGTACTTATTACAAATTTCAACTTTAACACATAAAAAAATCTATGTATTGCAAAACTTGCGATATTAAAAAATTATTTTCTTAGATTTCTTTCGATATGTTATTTAAAATGAATATATATAAGTTAGTTTTAAATATTATAACTTACAATTTGAAAAAGAAAAAAATTACAGATTTCACAGGCTATCATGTTCTCTATGAGTTTTATATGATACATGGTACAAGGTGAGTACAATGAGTTATAAGATAGATTTTAGGTACAAGACTTCATACCCTATACTTTATAAGATAGAATAAAAATAAGACTTCATATCTTGTTCACCTTGAATTCGCTCACCCCTAATTTTAATTACTTTAAATACATAACCATAACAAACTTTATCCTCTCCGTTGTAATTGTGCCTTATACAAACCATTAAATAATGTTTTAAGAAAAGCATAGTAGAAGACTTATGTTTGTACTGCCCTTTGCATTTAAGAATCTCTTGTTCTTTTCCTTTCTAATCTCTTGACCTGCATTGTTATTTTTTATTAAAATTAGAAACCCTAGAATTGAAAACAAGAGCGAAATGCACTTTTACTTTATAATATAAGGCTTTTTGGTTTGTCATTTTGGTATTGTTTTGGCATTGTTTTAGTGTCAAATAGATATTGAATCGATATTGATTTGATACCGATGAAAAACTGACAGCTTTACTTATAAATTGAAAAAACTGAATCAATACTGAATTGATGCCGATACAGAATCAATATTGATAAAAAACTGACAATCCAAACAGACCCTATAATATGGCTACTGATTAAAGTTTTTTTGGGTCCTTTTCTTAAAAAAATTAAATATATAGGAACACTTTATTTGAATTTGCATGTATTTATATAATATATATTTTGTTTACATAAGGGGAATAACCATTGATTTCCTCCTTATTTTATATAAAGCTTTTATTAAGATGTTTAGTTTAAAGGAATGATAATTCATAATGAATTTTTATTAAGTAAATCAATAAATAGGGATTCACATATGCATGAATTGTTATTTATTAGTTTATTTTCAATTCTTATCATAAATAACCTGTCTTGAAAACATCACTCATGCAATTATACTCTCATTGTAATAAAGATAATGTATATTTTATTTTTATTCTAATAGTTACTTGTTTGGTCTTTTATACAAAGTTAATATTGTAATAACTATTATAACTCTATTATTTTTATTGTGGAATTGAAATGCAATTCCTTTGATGTATATGCGTAAGTTAGCGAGATGATATAATATTTATGGCAATACTAGGACTTGGGCGGGGGAAAAAAAAAAAAGAATAAGTATAAGACCTGAACCACATGCATTGGTGTAAATCATATCTAGATTATTTTAAAAACTTATTGCGAGCGGCGCTTGATGTTGAATTTTGGACTTTAGGAACCCAGTTTTAAGAAACCGAGTTAAAATCAAAAGTAAAAATTTCGGCTCATATCTACTAACTTGGAGGAATAAACAAAAAGTATACGCACACAAACATATATATGAATCATAAAAATACCAATAAGATTTATATATATAGTAATGATATTTGTCATTTTTAAAATAATTGTTGTTCTATTGATCCTATATCAAAATTTTATTTATAAGGCATATTTGAATAATAGGTGGGATGGGATACTTAAACCGACTTTAATGTTGGATTATTTCCAGCTAAAGTTCCAAGATTTTGGCCACTTCCTTGTATAAAGAACAACATAAGTCCTTTAACTTTAACCATACATCACGCCGCCACCGGCATCTCACCAACCATGAAACCAAAAAGAAAATGAAAAATGCCTGCTTCCCCTAATCACGCAAACAAATATCAGTAAATCTTCGGTTTGTTTGTTGATAGATTATAGGTATATGTTTTTTATTTAATTTTTTAACAAATTATTTATAAAAAATTAAATACAAATAAAAAAAATTGATAATTCCCATTAAAGATCAAATAGATTAAAAATAGATAAAATATAAATATAAATCGAATATATTTATACATAATTTTAAAAAAGATAATACAAATAAAAAACAGATCATCCAAATATGCCCTAATTGCTTCTCCTACTGTTATTGACAACAGTCGTTTGTTTTGTGATTTTCCTACTCATAATCTTCCTCATGATTCACGCTACGGCAGTGCCTACAGTTGAGGTTGATTTCTCACTTCTCTTTTTAACACTCATATCCATTCATATCTTAGTATTAACCTCAAGAACCCCAGTTTTATTGCTGCGGTCAAACACACCCATGTCAAGGCATCCTTTTATTATGGCGACCTAGGTGGTGTAGTTAATATCTCGCTCCCTTGATTCGTTGCTAAACCTAAGAAAAAGGTCGCCATACGAGCAACGGTTGACTCCCCTTCGGTCACGGCTGGGCAACCGATAAGCGTTCAGGTCATCGATGGATCGGTGGCTCGGTTAAGAAGCTTCTGGATCGTTGCATTTGATCTTGATGTGGTTTGTGATGAACTTCAATTTGTTGACTCCACCATTATTTCTCCCTCGGCTCATGGCGATGCTAGGCAGAGGTGATTAAAAAACCGATAAAATCAAATAGAAACAAAAAAATCAATTTAAAAAATATGGTTAATCGGTTTATCGATTTCAATTTAGGATTATGGTTTTAATTTTTTTTGGTTTTTTATTTCAATTTTGGTTTGTAATTATAAGAAATCGATGGTTAACGGTTAACGTTAAAAAACCGATACTTCAAAAATTTATATTTTAATTATTATGTTATTGTTATGTTGTAATTTGAAAAAAAATAAGAAGACCATAAAATTTTAGTTTGTGTAATATTGTATTAAGGTTATACTCCTACTTTGTTGTTGGTTCTATAATTATTTAGCTTGTTGATTTGCAATTTTTTAATATAACTGTGGTATTTAACTTGTTAATTTATGATTTTTGAATTTAATTATGAAATAAAAAAGTTTCACAGACAACTGAAAATATGGTTAATCGTAACTTTTGATTAACTATAATATTAAATGGTTAAAAACCTAAAACCAAAAATATTAACATAAAAAGGTTAATTATTAATGCAGTTAACTGATGATAATGAACTAGTTCAGGTTTGAAATTTTAAAAAACCGATTATTTTAATTCAGTTCAAAAAATAGGGTCATAGAATGGTTAATCGAACAAGACTTACCTCTAATGCCAACGATCGTGATGGTAGTGGTAATGATGGTGGAAATGTGGCATTCGCTGTAACTTCTTTTTTCTTTTACAAATAGCTAAAGAAATGAGTTCAGTGGTAATACATATCGTGTATAATATATAAGTGGTAAGTAAATATGTTTGACACATAATTATATTCCTAAATTATAAATAGTAGTTATTTTAAAAACTATCAACTATTACTTCGATGACAAATTTTGATTGTTAGTTACTCATCATATATTGATACAAATAGTATGTGTAGTTAATAATTTTCGATGTAAGGAAAGAATAATACACAAATAAACTTCGGAAAAGTAATACATATATAAACTTTTGGCTTGCTTTGTAAATACAGTGCCTGTAAGTTTTTCTTCCTTTTTCGGTATTACAATTGGAGAAGGGAAATTCGAATCTAAACCTTACACTTGAAATCATTGGATCATTTTATCTTTTGATAAGATAATTAGCATTTTTTAGAATTAAATTAAAGTTACATAAAATCTATAAATTTAAAATATTAATTTTACGGATAAAGTGGTTATATAAATTTTTAGGACATATTTATGTAAAAATTCAAGGTATAAATGCTCAATTTTAATGATTATAAGAGGGAAGCATTAACAAAATAAAAACAGTATTATAGTTGTTTCGGTTCCTTGTATAATTATCCGGACATATGGTTATGATATGCTCCTAGCTAGTTCTATATATTTCGTCATTTAGTCTCTTTTCTATATTTATGGGATCCGTATATTTATGTCTTCTTGCTATCTATATTTTTGTATTTATAACTGTTTTAGTTTACTGATAATCTATGCGGCAATTTGTTGATTAGGGGTTGGAAAAAGTCGATAAAATCGAAAAATCAAATCAAAACAAAAAATTAATCTGAAAAATATGGTTAACTGATACGACCCAAGCATCAAGGAGAAACCGTAGGAGACCAGGATGGCTCAAAGATTACAAATAAGTAGATTGAATAATCAGTTCATATAGATCTACTTGTAATAAACAGAATTGTTTGTTTCGTTAAATAGCATGATAGTAGTTACATAACAGAAATAACAAGAATATGTAGATCAGTGGCCAGAATACTACAGCTGGCAAAGCATAAACATGTATAAATACAAAGTATAATGAAAGGAAAAGGGACATCGTTACTTCCCAAAGATAGACAGAGTGTCTAAGGAGTTCTCTTGGTGACTCGAACTACCAAGACTTCATCTTCCATCATTCAACCTGCACATACATGATCTGTTAGGGTTAGGGTTTACACACGAGAGCAAGAGAGGAAAATACGAGAGAAACTAAGAACACAGTGTTAGGTTAGAGAGAGAAGCTTATCTGAGAGTGAGGCGTGTGAGTTACTCAGGTTAGGGTTCGGGAATTATCTGTGGTATTGGTGGACCGGGCCTTGTATCCTTGGGCTTTATCATTTGGTGCTCTCACATCGATTCTTCAACCTCCATTGTTATGGCTCCAGAAACACGCAATTCTACTCAACAAAATTCAGATTTGGTTACACAAACTTTGCTTTCAATTCAGGAAAGTATAGGTTTGCTTACCTCACGTATGGACAAATTGGAAGTCGGTCTTACTGTTGATGCTACTACTTCAGGGAATCAGAATCAGAATGATTCATCATCTTCCAAACAGGGATCTGCGTTCTCTGAGTCTTTACTCAAGGGAATCAAGTTAGAAATCCCTAAGTTCACAGGGACAGATGTTTTGGGGTGGCTATTTCAGGTCGAGCAATTCTTTGAATTTCATGAAGTGCAAGAGGAACAACGTATCACTATTTGTTCTTTTGCACTGGAAGGGGAGGCTCGTGAGTGGTACAAATGGATGTTTCGAAACAAACAGTTGAGTTCATGGAAGAAATTTACAGACGCATTAACTTACCGATTTGGCCCATCGCCTTATGAGGATGTTCATGGCTTATTATCCAAATTGATACAGACTACCACTGTCGCATTGTATCAATCACAATTTGAAGCTCTTGTCAATCGCACCGAAGGATTATCAGATGCTTTCATTCTCAGTTGTTTCATTTCTGGATTGAAACCTGCTATCAAGAGGGAATTACAATTAGCTCGTCCAAAGGATATGATGGAAGCTATTTGGTTAGCCCGAATGCATGAGGACAAATTGAATGATCAATTCAAGCAATACAAACCATATCATTTTCATCATCCACAATCTCTTTCTACTTCTGGTACTCTTCAATTTTCTAAACCTTTTAATTCTACTGTTTCTACTTCTACACCATCTCAATCACTTCCTATTAAAAAACTGACTTCGCAAGAAATGCAAGCTAGAAGAGAAAAAGGATTATGCTTTAATTGTGATGAAAAATTCCATCGACATCATAAATGTAAAGCCAAATTTCACATATTAATGTCTTCTTCTGACACACTTACCGAAGATAATGATACTACTGATGTTTCTGATGCTGAATATGCGGTGAATGATGATGATCCTTGTGCAATTAGTTATCATGCTCTCAATGGATTTCATGTTCCAAGAACTTTACGATTTTCTGGACAAATTAATCAAAAACTTTTAACAATTTTGGTAGATTCTGGTAGTACTCACAATTTTATTCAGACTAAGATTGTTAGTCAAGTGGGATTACCTATTCAACCAACTACGCGATTTCCAGTGGTTATTGGCAATGGCCAAAAGCTTTATTGTGATACAATGTGTAAGGATGTTCTGTTGCACATTAAAGGGTTAGAGTTTCTGCTCAATTTGTATGTATTACCCATACAAGGATCAGAGGTGGTGCTAGGGGTGGATTGGTTAGAGACTCTTGGACCTGTTACCATTGAATACCGGACTCTCACGATGCAATTTATGCATCATGGCCATTCAGTGGTTTTACATGGATCACAATCTCGACTGGGGGGTCAGATTTCTTTCAATCAGCTAAGAAGTTTAATAAAACATGATTCTGTGGCTTCATGTTTCTCATTGGAGGCTCAGGTGGATAGTGATTCACAGCAATTCACCAACAACACACTTGTTGAACAAGTGCTGGGCAAATATCATCATATATTCGAGCCACCCTCATCATTGCCTCCTTTACGCTCAGTACAACATAGGATACACTTAAAGGATGGGATTTCAGCAATCAATGTGAAGCCATACCGATATCCTCATTTTCAAAAGGAGGAAATTGAAAAGCAAGTACAAGAAATGCTGAAGCAGGGGATTATTCAGAATAGTACTTCACCCTTTTCTTCTCCAGTTCTTTTGGTGAAGAAAAAAGATGGGAGTTGGAGATTTTGTGTGGATTACAGAGCTCTGAATGCAGCTACTATTAAAGATGAATTTCCCATTCCAACAATTGATGAACTGTTGGATGAATTAAAGGGCCACAATATTCTCTAAGCTGGATTTAAGGGCCGGATATCATCAGATCAGAATGTCTCCTTCTGATGTGGAGAAAACAGCATTTCGGACACATGAGGGTCACTATGAATTCTTGGTTATGCCTTTCGGCCTTAGCAATGCTCCAGCAACTTTTCAATCTGTTATGAACAACATTTTCAAGCCTCACTTGCGAAGATTTGTTATAGTCTTCTTCGATGATATTCTTATTTACAGTGAGACACTTGCATTGCATGTTACACATTTGGATAAGGTCTTGTCCATTCTTGCTGAACATACCATGTTCTTAAAAAAATCCAAATGTGTCTTTGGAAAGGGAACTATCGAGTATTTGGGTCATGTGGTGCATGCGGAAGGGGTGTCACCTGACCCAGGGAAGTTGGGAGCTATTGAAGATTGGCCAGAACCAAAATCACTGAAGCAACTCAGGGCTTTCTTGGGTTTGGCAGGATATTACCGAAGATTTATTAAATCTTTTGCTTCTATAGCAAGTCCTTTGACAGACTTATTGAAGAAGGACAGTTTTCACTGGGATACCACTGCTTACCAAGCTTTTAAACTCAAACAAGCTTTAAAGCAGGCTCCTATTTTGGTATTACCAGATTTTGGAAAACATTTTGTCATAGAAACAGATGCTTCGGGTACTGGCATTGGAGCTGTGTTGCTACAAGAAAGTAAACCTATTGCTTTCTTTAGTAAGAAATTACCCACTCATTTAGTCAAAGCATCAGCTTATGTGCGGGAACTGTATGCAGTAGTGGAGGCAGTAAGAAAGTGGAGGCAGTATCTGTTGGGTTCCAAATTCACTATCAAGACAGATCACAGAAGTTTAAAAGAATTACTTACACAAATAATTCAAACTCCGGAGCAGCACAAGTATATGACCAAATTACTGGGGTATGATTATACTATTGAGTACAAGGCTGGAAAAGAGAATGTTGTGGCAGATGCTCTTTCAAGACAACATGAATTTAGTTATCTTGCATTTTCCATGCCACATTTTACTTTTGTTGACAAGTTGAAAGAGGAATACCAAACTATCCAGCATTTGTGAAAATTATTACAGATTTGCATGCTGGCCATCCTCTAAAATGGAATCTCAGGTGGTTCAATCAGTTACTTTTCAAGGATCATCAATTATTTTTGGTTCCTACGTCGTCACTGATTCCACTCATTTTAGAGGAATTCCATAGTATTCCTACAGCAGGCCATTTCGGAGTTAAAAAGACATATCAGAGGATATTGGCTCAATTTTTTTGGCCAGGAGTTAAGCATGATGTGGAATTGTTTGTTCGGGGTTGCTTAACATGTCAACAAGTTAAGTATAGTACCCAAAGTCCAGCTGGATTGTTACAACCACTGCCTTTACCAGAGTTAATTTGGGAAGACTTATCAATGGATTTTGTTATTGGTCTTCCCAAATCTCAGGGGTACACGGTTATGCTGGTTATTGTGGACAGATTATCCAAATACTGCCATATTGGTCCACTAGACTCACATTTTACAGCAACAAAGGTGGCTCAATTGTTTTTACAATTAGTGGTCAAGTTACATGGATTTCCAAGGAGCATTGTGAGTGATAGAGATAGTATTTTCATGAGTAAATTCTGGCAGGAATTGTTTCGTTTGAGTGGCACAAAACTCTTCATGAGTAGTGCTTATCACCCTCAAACGGATGGGCAAACCGAAGCATTGAATAGGGTCCTGCAACAGTACCTCAGAAGTTATGCTATGGATCGACCACAAGATTGGGTTTCTTATTTGGCATGGGCAGAATTCGCATACAATGTATCTTATCATGAAGGAGCACACACTACACCTTTCGAAGCTGTCTATGGCAGAAGCCCACCTACTATTCCAATGTATTTGAGGGGCAGCTCAAAGTTAGAAGCTATTGACTATGAATTGAGGAATAGAGATGAGATTTTATCTCTTCTAAAATCACATCTCTTGTCAGCTCAGCAGAGGATGAAAGCACAGGCTGACAAACATCGTACTGATGTTGTTTTTCAAGAAGGAGACATGGTTTTCGTGAAGCTTCAGCCTTATCGACAGGCATCATTAGCTGGGGAATATCATAAATTATCCAAAAAATTTTATGGACCCTATAGGATCTCAAAGAGGATTGGTCAGGTTGCATATGTTTTGCAACTTCCTGAAGGCTCTCGGATCCACAACACATTTCATGTTTCCCGTCTCAAACCAGCATATGGGTCTGTTTTACCGAGTTTGGAATTACCCCCTAGGGTCTTTCACAATAACCCAATTTTGGACCCACTGCGAATCTTGGATTCTAGGGTTATTCTACGACAGGGTCACTTCAGTCCGACAAATCCTAGTTCAGTGGTTGGGACTGCCACAGGAGGACACAAGTTGGGAGGATTTAACGAATTTTCAACAGTTGTACCCACAATTTCACCTTGAGGACAAGGTGTTATTTCAACAGGGGGAGACATTTGATACGACCCAAGCATCAAGGAGAAACCGTAGGAGACCAGGATGGCTCAAAGATTACAAATAAGTAGATTGAATAATCAGTTCATATAGATCTACTTGTAATAAACAGAATTGTTTGGTTCGTTACATAGCATGATAGTAGTTACATAACAGAAATAACAAGAATATGTAGATCAGTGGCCAGAATACTACAGCTGGCAAAGCATAAACATGTATAAATACAAAGTATAATGAAAGGAAAAGGGATATCGTTACTTCCCAAAGATAGACAGAGTGTCTAAGGAGTTCTCTTGGTGACTCGAACTACCAAGACTTCATCTTCCATCATTCAACCTGCACATACACGATCTGTTAGGGTTAGGGTTTACACACGAGAGCAAGAGAGGAAAATACGAGAGAAACTAAGAACACAGTGTTAGCTTAGAGAGAGAAGCTTATCTGAGAGTGAGGCGTGTGAGTTACTCAGGTTAGGGTTCGGGAATTATCTGTGGTATTGGTGGACCGGGCCTTGTATCCTTGGGCTTTATCATTAACCAATTCATTGATTTTGGTTTAAGATCATGATTTTTATTTTTATTTTTTTAGGTTTTCGGTTTTTGTTTCGATTTGTAACTATGAGAAACCGATAATTAACTTTTAATTGCTAAAAAACCAATAATCTGAATATTTATGTTTTAATTATTATGTTGTTATTGTATTATAATTCGAAAGAGAAAAAGGAGAAGACTATAAAGTTTTAATTTATGTAGTATTGTATTAGAGTTATATTCCTAATTTGTTGTTGGTTTTATAGTTATTTAACTTGTTGATTTGTAATTTTAAATGTAATTAGAAAATAAAAAGGTTTAACTTTTTATAGGCCAAGTGAAAGTATGGTTAATCATAATTGTTGATTAACTATTATGTTAAATAGTTAAAAATCAAAAATTAAAAATATTAACAAAAAAAAATTAATATTTAACCATTAATAATAGAGCGGTTAATATTTAAGATTTAAAATCCCCTGAGTGTTAGATGCACGACCCGGGCTTTCATGTATAACTCGATGATAATAAGAAAAAAGATCCCACCAAAAATTAATCACCTTTATTATATGTATGGAAATGGATGTTGCAAAATTGTTTCTTCTAAAGTTTGACCTCTTAGAATACTCCTATGTATACATTATAATAAAAAAAGATGATCTTATAATAGTGATGCTACATGACATTAAATATCTAAAGAATTTAGATAGTTTCAATTAATAATATATAATATTGAAAATTTTCAAAGAAAAAAATTTTACAGATCCTGTCTAAATTTATTAAGTGTGTGTGTAATATATATATATATATATTATTGCAATGTCCAAGTTAAATCCTCTAATATGTGGCCCCACACGATTATAAATTTTCTGCTTCGACAGCCAACTTATAGATTTTCTAATAATGTTCTTATGTCCCGATTGTGGGGCTCCCTCGTCCCATATTGATAGTAAACTAAGTTATTTCTCCATATGTAAGGAAGGATAAAGGCTCTCATTATTATACCCGTGATTAGTGTTTCAACATGGACTTCTTCTTCTCCCTTTTCTTGGTTAGGCAAAAAAAAAAATAATAATAATAATAATAATAATGTTCTTATGGGTATCTTAGATTGACCCTTTTTAAATAGTTCATAAAGATTCCATTCTCTTGTGAGGACTTAAATCTATTTTTTCCCCTTATAAAATGAAATATTCAACGCGTTCGTTTTTGTTGTTTGCATTGAATCCTTTTGATTTTTTGCACATGGCAAAGCAGCTTAGAATGGCATTGGAGAGGCTCACCTTAGTTAATCATAAAATTATTAGGCTCTAATTCAATAGTCAAATCTAAATTTAAAGTACATATTCATATTTTTTAAAAATCTATTTCTAATCTATTATATTACTAATATGATATTATATACATATAAACCAATTATTACTTAGTCCTTCTTTGATCTTTTCTTTTAATCCTACCTTATTGTTTTAAGAAACAAAAATTGCCAGAATAAAAACGGAAAGTGAAAAAACATTAAGGATGGAATAGACATCCTTTGCTTGCTTGAAGAACCATGTTCGCTAGAGAGGCACAAATTATAAAGAAAGAAGAAAAACCTTTGCATGCTCCTACTGAGCGACTTATGGAAGTTTTAGCTATCAATATGCTCCCTTTTGGTCGTGGCAATTGGCAAAGAAGTCCACAGCATATGTTTTGTGGAAAGACTATCTTTTGATGATTCTGTTATTGGACCTAATCCATCTTCTAATGGACCTTTATGTATGTATTTGGGCCGGACAATATGGCCTCTAACTGTTTTAATTATTAATCTCTCTATTCAATACATGCTCTTCACGGGAAAAGGGCGGGGGTTTGGAAGAACCTACTAATTGATGAATGTATCTGGTTTTTATTTAATTATTAATTTTTTTTTTTATAACAAATTTTCCCTTTTAACTTGCTGGTAAAGTAGGCATGAATGTTATTAGTTTAGTGTGAGCTATGAGATATTTTATGCTTTTATTATTAATTTTGACGGGATCGATTCTGTCATTATTCAAAGATTTACATCTCATCCAATCATGATTAAACTACTAAAATAGTTAATATCCTAATTACTATATTTTTTCTTTTGATCATATCAATTACTATATTTATTTTAACGGTTAAATGGTTAATGTGACAATCGAAATGATAAAAGCTCTTGCGAACTAAATATATAATAGAGATTGATGTCATTGTTATCATCAATTGAATAGTAGGCTTGAATGGTAATGAAACTTCTTCACTATCGTCTCCTGCAAAACCTCGTTAATCCATTTCCATCTCCCACTCCGCATCGGCGATCCTCATGGACTCACTGACGTTTTGATAACAAGTCATGTAGCCGGAGCTCTGCATCCACATCCATTGGCGGCATCTTCCATGCAACACCACATTATATTGTCGTCACCCAATGGACGCTACAGCTACTGAATTACTCTTTTTTCGGAGTTCTAGCACACGTCCTGTATGATGTGTTAAATTCTGTGGGGTGCAAATATGAGATAGAATAAGGTATTTATTTCCAAAGGGTAACCGCCCTTCTCATATTTTTCCCGTTATGTTTTAAAATCCTTTCTCCTTTCCTTTTCTTTCCATCAGTTTCCTGCAATTTTTGAAGTTTTCTGTAACATCATCCAACCGTCCATTTTTTTACCCTTTTCGCCAAGATAAACACATGAATATCGGAATCTGTTGAATTAATGTTAGCAGCAATGTTTATAGAGAAAGCAACAAATTTTTAGAGAGATTCTTCAGGAAA
The DNA here is from genome assembly GCA_024138025.1 of Combretum micranthum. Taxonomy (NCBI): domain Eukaryota; kingdom Viridiplantae; phylum Streptophyta; class Magnoliopsida; order Myrtales; family Combretaceae; genus Combretum; species Combretum micranthum. The sequence goes on from JAMXBD010000375.1 coordinate 675,366, forward strand.
AATTTCTGACTAAGGAAATAGTATTTTCGGAAGAAGAAAGATCAAAGACTTATAAGATCATATAATTTAAATATATATGTATATATATATATTTGAAATCATAAGTGTTGGGTGCATTAAAAAAGTTTAGGTATGTGTTAATAAGGTATTGGGGTGAGGAATACAAATGTGGAAAGGTTCGATGTTTTTGGGAATAAAAATAATGAAAAACATATGATTTGGACTATTTTAAAAGTACATGACGTAATGCATTGCCTATGTATAGGTTGTGCAAGGTCTTAAAAGTAATAAAATTTCGAATGGAAATTTCCTAGAAGTGCACATAAGACCACTTGCATAAGCCCATGTGCAGGCTGTGGAAAGCTTCTATAACTAGCGCTATTGGAATAATTCCATGATTCCACACTCAAGATCACATATATGATATTAGAGCACTGAAAAACAAAAATAAAATTAATATATTTTGAGGAAATGTATCTTGATGCATGCTTTTGGTTAATCTTTTTTGTCCTTTCTTATTGATAAGTTTTTTGTCGCTCTCATCCTTTCTTTTTAATGTATTCTTTGATGGTGAAGAATATAGAGGCTTGGAATGTTATGTATGTATATATATATATATATATATAAGAACCACTATAGCCTATTTTATACTTGTGTGGAGATGGAAGGAATTAAAACCCCATAACCTTGACTATCTAAAACCCAAAAACCATCACATTGGGCCCAATCTAATTAAGGCTATCCCATAAGTTACATGTAATACTATAGATAAATAAAATAATATAACAATCTCCTACTTGACCTATTTGATGACTTGATGATTCAATAACCATAAGGGTGCATTATACATTAAACATATCACTTCATCATCCTTAAATGAATTAAGTTAATTTGATCATGGCAGTCTCAAATTATTTTGTCAATTTGATTACTTCCATGTATCACATAATTGACTCAACCCATGTAACCTTAATTAGAAAATACTACAATTCTAAGCTTTATTATTTATTTTAAGCATATAGTTTGTTATCACATATAATAATATGTGTATACAATTATAACATGGATAACAATTAAATTAGCAAAAAGATAACTTTAATTAAATTCATAAAGTGCCATAGTAGATTGAGGATGTACAAGAGTAATGCACATTCATTCTTGAAAAATATAAAGATGCACTAGATAAATCTAGGACTGATTCCACAATACATGATATGAACTTCGACATTATTATGATTAAGAAGCAAGAATATAAGTTACAAATAGATAAGTCTACACAAATTATACTAGTTGGAGATACATCAATGTTTGAGAAAAGAATGGTAATGTCCAAAAGAATAGGTACGTAATGCACATATGTTTGGGAAGATATTATAATCGAAGAATCATGCCAATATGATATGCCAAGTCAGTTTGCTAATAGGTCAAAAATCACATCTGTTATTGCCCATGGTTCTATGGCAACATAGAGATCGACACGAAACATGAAGCTGAGAGGAAAGAGCAAGAAGGGAAAAGGAGTTAGTAGCTTGCAAACATGCCTATAGGAAGTTCTATAGCAGGAGTTCCATTTGTTATTGCTGCTAGTTTGTGTTCTATTGATGTTATTCTTAAAGATAGCATGCATAGTAAGAAATCCAGAAGGGATCAGGTGGATGGATTGGCTCAGGAGGATTGTTTTCATCAAACCACGATTATTACCAACAATTTTACTTTTAAGCACAAATTGGGTAGCTACCATTTTCTATGTCCTATTCTCTTATCAACACCACTATTAGGATACAAGATATGGAACGGGACTTGGATGTTTAGTTCTCTAATCATTTTTTAGGCAGAAAAGAAGAGCTGTTGAATCATTTAAGTGTTATTAGGAGAAAGTAATTAGTAGCTATGTATAGGACTGAGTGTTAAGCATTACTACATTACAAACAAGCGTCAATCAATAGGGTCATTGTTTATAAAGGGCGAGCTTCTCAAAATGCGATATTATGCTTATACGAATTTTCAATTGGAGTTGGTAACAAAAGTTAAAGTATATCAACAATTTCATAACTCAGTCCCTAAAACAAGCTACTGGACACACCATTTCTATTTTGGAACTCAACGTTTCAAAGTCATCATATCAACTAAGTAAACGAGTAGACCAATAAGGCTATTAGATACTACTACAATACATAGAAATTCCAACTTCAAAATACAACTTAGGAAGCTATTGCAAAATTATAGGGTTTTATACTTTCATGATAGAGACATTTTTACAAGTACGAGCAATGCAGCAAAGTTTTGAACCTTGAGGATAAGGTTGTTTTCATGGGGTAAAGAAATTGTTACAACCATGCACGAGCAACAAAGTATAATCAGTAACAAAGAACAACCACTCAAATAATCGACAATTACAATAATAGATAAACAAATATAGTTGTAATAGTTATAGGCTTAACATAAATTGTAACATCTATAGGGATCTATAAATTTCAATAAAATAAATAGAAAAGGGAACCCGATTAAAATCCCTATTTGAGAAATCAATATGAGAGATTGAGTTTTAGAGAGTGGCTCTCTTAAAAAAGCCAAACCATAGCTTAGTTCATCTGAACTTGCAAATAAACCAACATACACTATTAGAGAGCTTAACATTCAGAGAAAAAGAGAGTATTGAGAGAGGATTAGGGTTTCATACCTTAGTTGAAGTAAGATGCACATATTTAAGCAAAGGGAAGATTAGGGTAGAGTTAATACGTTACTGAACTGGGCTCATCTATAGGTCATCTTAACAATTGCCCTCTCTTCCTTTCTCTTTATTGTATTCTTTGATAGTGAAGAACATGAAGACTAGGAATGTTATATTATATATTTTATATAAAGAACCATTGTAGCCTCTTTTATACTTATGCTTTTATAAGGAAGGGGGGGGGGGGGGGGGGGGGGGGGAATTCAAACCCATAACTATAATTACCCAAAACCCAACAATCATCATATTAGGCCCATTCTTATTAGAGTTATCCCATAAGTTACATGGGACATTATAAATCATTAAAATAACCTAACAAGCACCATGTAGCCATGAGCTTTGCCCATAGACTCTACACCACCTTCCACCATGATCATATTTTTACATAATGATAATCCATGTGTGTTTTTACAAAAATTTACATAAACAAAATGATAAAAAAAGGTATCACAATTGACTAAGATATGAGTTGGTCAAATTTGTCTCTTTATCTCTCCACCCCCCAAAGATATACACACATACATATACACAAAAAGAAAAATATATATTAAGTTAAAAGAGAACAAACTAACAATGTTCAAAGGTTGGGTGTAGTCCTCATCTTTAATTGCAAACTACTAATCTCTAAATTACACTGATTAGGCTAATTTAATCTATTCTTATTTTTATTTTTTTTTTCTTTATAGATTTTGAAAATTTTTTGGTATTTTTCTCTTTTTTTTTAAATTAGGCTAAACAGAGGGACAATAATTAAAGACAAAAAAGGGATATCTACAAGAATCTCAAACCCTAAAAAAGATACTACAAATTCATAATATCCTTTGAATTTCATTTTTATAGTGTGATTGAGCCCTAATTGAGTGTTATTGCAAGATTTTGAAGTGATTCAAGATACTTTAGGCTTTAGATGTGGCACATATAATTTATGGGCAAGGTTTTTGTCATAATATCATTTTTAACAATTGTTAGAGATTGATGTATTAATTTAAATGCATCAAGGCGCTCTATCTATCAGGCCCATTCTTATTAGGGTTATCCCATAAGTTACATGGGACATTATAAATTATTAAAATAACCTAACAAGTACCACGTTTACCGTAGCCATGAGCTTTGCCCATGAACTCTACACTGCCTTCCACCATGATCATATTTTTACATAATGATAATCCATATGTGTTTTTACAAAACTTTACATAAACAAAATGATAAAAAAAAAAGTATCACAATTGACTAAGATATGAGTTGGTCAAATTTGTTTCTTTATCTCTCCAACCCCCGGACATACACACACATACACATACAACAAAGAGAAAAATATATATTAAGTTAAAAGAGAACAAACTAACAATGTTCAAAGGTTAGGTGTAGTCCTCATCTTCAATTGCAAACTAGTAATCGCTAAATTACACTTAGACTAATTTCAACCAATAAATTACTTATCTTGGAAAAAATAATTTTGATAAAATCAGTCAATTTGTTAAGAAGAAAAAAAACTCAAATCTAGTGAAATTGCATATATGTATACTTTAACTCCATTGTAGACTCATAACCCTAAAAGGGGAAAAAAACAAAATCTTTTTGACCCTATTTAATCTTTTCTTATTTTTATTTTTGTTTTTCTTTATAGATTTTGAATTTTTTTGGAATATTTCTCATTTTTTTTAATTTACGCTAAACAGAAGAAAAATAATTAAAGACAAAAATAGGATATCTACAAGAATCTCAAAGCCTCAAAAAGATACTACAAATTGATAACATCCCTTGAATTTCATTTTTATAGTGTGACCGAGCCCTAATTGAGTGTTATTGCATAATTTTGAAGTGATTCAAGATACTTTAGGCTCTAGATGTGGCACATATAATTTATGGGCAAGGTTTTTGTAAGAATACCATTTTTTTACAATTGTTAGAGATTGATGTATTAATTTAAATGCATCAAGGTGTTCTATCTAGGATTCATGAACGTTAATTAAGGTCATTTCCTTAATTTGTTGACTAGCAAGTGTTTATTTACAAAGTTTGTAATATATGATACATTGTATAGAATTATAAAAGAGAAGGAATTTACGAGGAACAAATTTTAGTTTTGAGTTATCGTATTGAGAAGTTTATGTATTATACAAATTAATGAGTATTTGCAATTCTAATGGCACAGGATTATGTTATTCCTACAGTCATTGTATCTTAAGTTCATTTCTTCTATAATCGATGAATGACGAATTTCTTGAAAGAAAATGTTATTTTGAAAATTTGGAAGTTAAAAATTGAATTAAGGGATCTGTGGAGGTCAGTTATAATCAAGATTTGTTATCGTTTGGAATTAGAAAGTACAAAAAATGATTATGGAAACAATTACAAGTCATCATTGGATAGAGAGAGCGGATATTCAAAGGATAATTTCATTTCTTGGAAGAACAGTTGTTATGGAAAAATCGTTTTAGAATACCAACATTGTAATTGAAAATTTTATAATTATATATATATATATGTATGTATAAACTATGCGGTCAAGTAGCAGAGGGAAGGATAATTAACCGGCTTAAAAAGAGGTGCCGATTAGCTGCCTAGAGATCACTAAACTGGATAAAAGAGAATAGTTAACTGGGCCATACCTACCTTAAGGATAGCTATCAAATGGCATGGTCAACCAGCTCGTTTTCATTCAATGGTCGAATAAAAATCATTATTAAATATATACATAAATATTTTAGTTAAGTTAATTGATTAATTATTAGTTAATAATTAAATATTGGCCAAATAGTCATATAATAAGTATCAAATTAAGAGTTCCTAACAATAAGTAGTCAGAATTTAATCTTTGTTGGTAAATGATTATAAAATAAATTAGTATTTAGTTGGTATTATCATAACTAACCAAGATGAATGGATTTATGTATAGATTTGGACTACGGATTTGGTTTTATGTTAATTTTTACCGTACCCGGGTATTTTGATTTTTTTTGCTATTTTATTTTATCATTGTTTTAGTAGTTAGTAAATAAACAACTTATATCATTGAAATTATAAACTGCTGAACACAGAAGATTCCATTTTAAGGCATTAGGGTAATTGTTGAATATAGATAATTGGTGGATATTAGTTGTTGATAGCTTTTGCATACTCGTATGGACTGTCTATGTCCACAGATACGGGGTATGGAAATATAGGAGTTTTATTTATTATTTTTTTTATTTTAGGAATTTAATCACCAGTCAGTGGACGTCAACACGGGCCGATTAAAATTTACATCGAGATACGGGCCGGTTTACAGGCCGGTTAAAATTTCAACCACTTCTATAATAATGCTTTTTTTAAATTTACATTTAATTTATTTATAATTTACAGTCAATTCGAATTTTGAAACATCCTAAATCCTCATCTATCTTGTTAGAAATGACCTAATTGAATAGTATATTAGGTAGTTATTTTGAGCTTTGACTTGAACTTAGTTTAGAAATTTTGTTTAGATAGTTTAACTCAAACAAAATAAGTAAATCATAGAGCATGATTAAATAAACTGATATAAAATAGTAAATAAAATTAAATTGAAATTTGAGAATTCAAATATCTATTTAAATCATCTATTCACCTCAGTGATCTTTTTCAATGAATCAAATTATTCAATTTTTCCCAATCATCAAGTTTAACTTCCTTTTTCCTTTCATCTTTTAAGTGAAATAATTTTTTTGAAGTTCAATTATCTAAATTTTTAAAAGGCCCAATTCAACCACCTTATTCTAAAATTTTATTTTTAAATCCTCATAAATTTCGAGTTCTATAACTTGTTTATAAATATCAATTTTTAAGTCCAAATCCAAATTGAATATCAATTTCTTATAAATTAAACTCTTAAGTTAGATTTTAATGTAAACTACTAATCTCTACTACATCAATTCTCAAATTATTTTCTAAATATTTTTCAGAACTAAATATAATTATCTAAGAAGTTTAAATTAAAACCTTTACCTAATAATTATCTTTAAATATCTTTTAACCTAATCCTTTTAATTGATTTTTACTTTCCATGTTCTGCCCTTTTCTTTCTTCTTCTCTTCTTCTTTTTTGGATCCCTCTCTTTCTCATCTTCTTCTCTTCATTTTTCATTTCTTTCTCAAACTGCAACCTCAAATCTCAAATACAAAGTGATCATAGGAGAAGTTGAGAATGAAAAACAATATAAGAGTTGGGAATCAATTTAGAAGAAGCTTCATCAATTAGGAAGGAGGAGGAGGAGTAGTGAAGATCAAGTTACTTAAATTAGCTAAACTTGTAAGTTTGAATGTTTTCCTTATTTTCATTGTTGCATGTGCATGTAAATGATGATTTAATGCTAGATATATATATGGTTGTGATAAAATTAGTAAACTAGTAAGATATGAACTTGAATGCTAGAACCTAGGTAAATGTTTATGCGTGAATAGGCTAAGTGAATGATGAGAAGATTTAATAAAATATGTAGTAAAAATATGTATATAGATGTTGTAAGTTATGGTTTTGAGCTTATATGTTGTTGTTAAGATGTTGTATGTTAAAGTATGATGTAAAATAAGTAGTTAAATAGTTTAAATTTTACATGCTTTATTTTCACAGACATGAGGAGGCATATTCGGTTGTGCTCTTTACTGTTTCTTAGTACACATGGATTTTAATTCACTCGGGAAGGAACATGGCTGGAACACGACTGCCCTATCTAACTGCACTTCTCTCTATTTCATTTTTCTAAACATAACTTCAAAACAACACGGCTAGAACATGACTTCTCCTATCCTTCCATGTTTCTCTCTGATCCTTGAGTATTTAACATATTTAGTGAAAAACGGCAGGAACATGGATCGTGCTTTTCTTTGTTCTTCAAACCTAGAAAAACACAATGAGAATGCGATTGGTTGTATTTAGTCGTGTTTCTCACCCACTAAGAAAATGGGGCAACACAACTAACCTTACCTGCCTGTGTTCTTCATAAAAAAGAAAAAAGAAAAAGAAAAAGAAAGATAAAATGAAATAGATGAATGATAATAAATATGATATGTTAGGTAGTTTATACAATTGGGAATGAGTTAATTGAATTTATAGATTAATGAATAATTGGATTAAACATAGAAGTTAGGTATAAAATAAACTTAGTTAATCAATCTAAGTTCAACTTGGATTAATGATTCTAAATAGGCTAAAATGAAGTAGGTTAATTAAGATCATATAGGATATATGTTCTTGCCTTAGTGTAATAATTGAATATGACCTAGTAATTGGATTAAATGAATAAGTCTAGTTAACTCGACCAAATTATGCAATATAGACTTAACTAGAATTGGCTTAGATTAATATGTTAAGTTAAACAATAAATAGTAAAGGAGTATGTTGTTTCAAATGCTAGTTGCTAAGAAAAATGAATGTTTAAAATTAATTTGATGAAAGCAGGTAATTACAAACAAAAAGAAATAAATTAAGAGACAATGAAGAACTATCCGTATCTTAGCGGACGATTTTCTTAGCCATGGCCGAGTTCCCACTTAGTATATGATAAAATAGGTTAAAAAAAAAGTTTGATGTGAATGGAAAATATATATATATATATATGAGTTTAATTCTTGAATAGATGAATGAATAGCTCATCTATCCTCTGCTTTTATTTTGGATTCCAAACACTATGAAAGGTATGCAGTAACGTGCTTGTTGTTTATTTTGGATAAGCATTCCTAATGAACTAATACTTAAAGATGGCTTAATAAATTATTATTTTGCTTGTGTTTGTGTTGTTAAATCCGATTTAGAGAGCGATAACCTTGCTCGGAGCTGAAAACGGTAGTTAAGTGCGTAGGCTACCCCCTTGTTATGATACAATGATAATTATAAGTGGCTCAACAGGTAGCTGATAGGACAAATGATATCGACATAATTTTTACTTAAGCTTAGAAGAAAGTAAGATGGTTTAGCCCACGTTTATGGGACTGGTTGAACAAAATGATATTATGTATTGAGATAAATAGAGATATATAATGGTTGTAAACCCTAAATGGCGTTATTTTCCTTTCCTACTATAAATATAAGAGATATAAGTATTCGGACAACTTATATCAATCCCTTAAGCAGCTGTTATTACTTAAGACCCCCGGATTCCCAGATATTTGTTTCAAAGTGTAAGTGCTCCAATGTTACTTATTTCACTTTAATTTAAAGATAATAAACTATTATTTATTGCATTGCATTGCATTAGCATAAGCTTGTGTGTCATCTTGTGTTGTTGTGTATTAGGTTTTGGCTCATTATTCTGTTCTTTTCAGGTGATGATTTGATGATGATGATGTTTTGGCTTATGATGATTGAGACGGGTGTATGGGATGACTCGAGAAGGTTTATTGAAGAGTGAGATGAGTTAGGATTGTTGGATTTTATTTTGTTTTTATTCTGTATGAGAATCATATTTTTATCTTTTTGAACTTGTAATTTTTCTTTAAGGGCCTCGTAAAGCCCATATCTTTTGTAATAGGCTTTTGAGCATTGTTTTACCTAGGGTTGTTCGTAGATCGGTTAATTGGTCCATAACCTTATTTTTTGAACCTAAATGTAATAATTTATTTTTTTTAACATCTCGATTATTAACTGATCTATTATAAATAGTTAAGTGCCTTAACAAGTAATCGTTTTGTTAGTTAATTTTTTTCGGTTTTCAGTTTGTAACCATTTAACATAATGATTTCGATAAATCAAAGTGATAATTTTAACAAACCTTATTTCTAACCTTTATCATAGAGTTTTTCTTTAAATTATTATATATATCACAAGAGCTAAAAAAAAAGGAAAATTAAATTAAGAAAAAGGAGAAAAACAAGCCTTTAGATGTATCATCATCAATAAAAATTAAACAAAATCAATTACATATTAACTTCCATCAAACATAGGACAATAGTAGTTTAATCAAAATCTAAGAAACATTAACATATGTATATTATATGTATATGTAAATTATATATAATATGTTTATAAATATTGTTAACGGTTAATTGTTCATCGTTGGTTTTTTGTGGTTATGAATCAAAACCAAAATTGAAAATTGCAAAAAATAAAAGCTGTAATCTTAAATAAAAACCAACTGACCGGTTAACATTATTTTTTTAAATGGTTTTCTAGTTTCTATTTGGTTTTTCGGTTTCATTGATTTTTTTGCATATCCCTAGTTTTACCATCATGAAGGAAATATGAGATACCTGATGCTATGATTTTGTTTTCATAAAGGATGATTTACTTGTATGAGCAAAATGAGAATTGTTTTTAATAAATAGGTCTTTATCTCTGTTATATCCAGTCGTTTCTAAAATCTAACTAAATGATTTCATAAATTAAAACCAGCTAACAAATGTTCACAATAAACATATCTTTCAAGGAAACATGTGCATGTAATACTTAGGGTATTATACATAGCAATTGTACATGCCTAGATCTACTTATTTTGGGGCGTTATAGACTTAGAACTCATTTGTTCGTTGGACCCGATGAGAAATCGAACTTAGTGGAGCTGATCGTAATTTGACAATTTTGGAATTAGTATCTTCAAGTTCGAGACTAGTTTTGAACTAAAATAAAACTATGCTTACATCTTGGTTGGTGAAGCAAACAGCAACATGAAGATTCCTTCATCTATATAATTATAGAGTTGCTACTTAGTATTCGTATAAATTATCAACTCTTAAAATGTCCATTGATATTTATGGGAATGATACTAGACATAATGCTGGTTGCGCTCTAAATTGGAACCAAACTAGAACAGTAGCAGCCTATTAATTTTAGAATTGGCTAGTGAACAATCGATTTTCAGTTCTTATGCAGTTTTTTGGCTTAAATCAAGTATAACTAGTGGTTCTATTGGAAAAAAAAGAAAAGAAAATCACAGAAAAAAATAAAAAAATAGCAAATATATAATTATTAATATTTAAACTATTCATGTAAATAGTAAAATTTATTATCTAATCATTGTATTTAATGTGTTATTATGAATAATATAATAAATAAATATAACTTAAAGGTATATATAATTTAATTTATATAAACTTTTCCTAAAGTAAACTCATTTTTCTTAACAATATGAGATTACTTTTTTTAATTATAATTTTCTTATTAACCTCTAGCATACTTTATAATATCACATTACTAATATCACAATTTATTTGGATATATGTTTGTTTATAAACAAATGCACATCCTAAATTTTTTTTTTTAAATTGCTTAAAATACTTTAATACTCTTATACCTAATTATTATTTTGAGTTTGAAATTTATCTCATTAAAAACTAAATTTCACTTTTTTTTTATTTTTTAAAATCTTAACTTAGAAAAAAAAAATGGTAGTACCGAGGTTTTAGAACCAAAATAGGAGCAACAAAATTGATACTTTCTTCAAGTATCAATTTGCGTGCAATATAAAGCAAAAGTTCAGAATAAACTTTGATGATGTCAATTTCGCTTTTATAAGGGTTTCAATCATATTCAAATGTCTTATATCAATAGGATCATCATTTATAAAAACACACTTAGAAGATACAAGAAGCAAATTTTAGATTTAAAATAAGAAAAAGAGATATAGAAATATGTGCAATGGTGTGCCAAACCATGCCTTAATAGAGGGTTTCACAAACCATGCCCCTTTAGCTCCCTCTTGAAAGAATCACGCCACTCATCCTTAATAGAAGGACTCACAACCCTCTTATAAATCAACTAGGTGATGACTTCCTTCGGCCTAGAGGGGTGAACACCCCCACTACTGCTTGGAACATCAAGAGGAAGCCTAGAGACATAGGGTTGGAGAGCACAAAACCCCCTGCTAATGTCTTAAGGAATGCCGTCCTTGTGCTCCACTAGCCCTATTCGCCCTTCGAAGGCCCCAATGGCCTCCCTCGCAACATCAACATCCCTCAAGTAGAACATCTTCAGTAGGGTTTGAGCCCTGAATGAGAGGATCATCTAGCTTCCCTCTGAAACCAAGAACCAAAGATGATTGTGAATCACTCGAGGAAGAGACATCCACCACCATTAGGGAAATAGAAATAGTAAGGATTCGTACCCCTATAGCATGAACTTTTCAGCTAAGTCGCAATAGTATTATGACATTGGCTAAACTTGACTCCTTTAATGAGGCCTCTAACCTTGCCTCTTCATAGATAGCATAACTTTGCTACTATCATCACCAATATGAAGGGGCCTAAACCTCACTTCAGTGGCAAGCATTGCATCAACTGACCTACTTGAAGGAACCTTCTCCTTTCACTTTCTATCCTTCTTTTTTTCTTCTTCTTCTTTCCCCTCCTTATCCTTCGGATGCCAAGTTGGTTGGCTAACAAGTTAACAATGTTCTCTACGGGCAAACCTAAATGTGAAAGACGTAAAAGAAAAAAGTCAAATGACATTGAAAAAATAGAAACAAAATAAGAAACACAGAGAAGAGGAAAAAGTTATCTAGTTTGCTATTAAACTAGGTAAGCCAAGGGAGGAGAGAGGAGGAGTGATTAGTCATACCTTCATTTAGAGGTTCATGATCAAAAGGAAGGTCCCATTTGTAATTCTCCACCATGAACTTGGCATCTAGAGGGCCTCACTCTCAAATCATCATAAACTTATGAATCCTCTTGACTACCATTGAGCCATTAAGGCCAAGCTCCCTAAAGTATGACCTCTTAATAGACTTGCACCACTTCTCCTTCATACTTGGCACTTACCATTGGCCCATTATTGCTTCCAAGGAAACCTGCTCGAGGAGTCTAACTCATGAAAGAACACCAAGTTGCACTCTGACTGCTTAGCAAAGTAATACTACCCCCTTGGAGAAGACTTATGTATGAAACGATAAAGAATAATGTTGTAGTGGGTCTTACCTTCAACGCTTAACACAGAGCTTTAAAGGCCATGAGGGACATCCATGCATTGAGTAAGAGTTGGGCTGGAGATATCCTAAATATGTCATGCATTCCTTTTGAAATTTGGTGAAAGGCACCATCAACCTAATCTCGAACGACCTCTCATAAAGGCCAAACTTCCCATGGCTTAACAAACATACCTTATCATTCTTTGCCAACCGATTAACCTTCCATGTGGTGAGGCAGCCAACCAAATAGGTCCTTATAAAGTCTTTGCTCCATTAAGAGGTGAGCTCACTTCAAACTCCGTTATACCTCCGACCTTCAATTGCCTTGAGGAAAAGAAGATTAAGAGACTTCTTCTCCTCCCTATCTAGCGGGTACTTGTCTACCGATAGACGATACACTTTTAAACCTTGTTCTGCATAAAAACCTTTACCCACTAACGTAGGGTCTTGAGACTCCTCACCATTACTTTAAAAATCAAGATCAAATTTATTATCGGCAACGTCATTACTAGGACCTACACCTTTCTCGTCAATGCCTTTGCCCAAGCCTCTAGCAGAAGCAAATGCCAGAAGCACTTCTCCTACTACCCTCTTGTTTACCTTACCCGTAGGAGTGGGCTTAATAAAAAGATCGTCTTTATTAAAACCCCCCTTTAGGTTCTCTAATGCCCCACACAAGGGGCCTTATAGAAGAAAGATTACTAAAAAAATTGATCGAACAAGTCATAATCACCATAGATAAGATAAGACAAGGGAAACGGGTATGAGAAGATAACAAAGAGCTTTTTGAAACTAATGTAAAAAGAATAAGAGCGAAAGAAGAAAAAAGGATGTCAAAATTTGAAAAAAAAAATTCCCTTTATATACATATGAAGTGAAGCAACCCTTCAGAAAAGCTAACCTAAAAAAAGGTGCAAACGCTACAACAGATAGTCACGTCTTAAGAGTTAGATGCCATATTAGAAAAACCACACAGTAGGCATGCATGTGTCTTTTCAAATTTCAAAAGTTTTCAATTCCCACACCTCGCTAAGCACATCATAAAACTCTAGGATATAAAGCTCGGTGGTATAGCATGTGAACTCAACCTGACCTCAGTACGGGATGTAACTTAGATTCCCGACCCCAGTAAGGATGCAACTCGGATACCTAACCTCACTAGGTATGCAACTTCGATGGAAAGAGACAACTGCATTACTTCTACATGACCTAAAAATTCGAATATTTTCACTCTCTTCACTTATCCACAATGGGAGTGTAGTGGGCAAGTGTTGATTAAAAATTTTTAGTTAAGGCTCTATGATTGAAGCCCCAGACCAATAGGCTTCCAAGCCTAGTATTGGCGGACATAAAGCCCACTCCAAGAAGATCTTAAAGGGAAATAACACCTTGACCTTGACAAAAAGCTCCCAAACAATTTCAATTTTCCTGAACAAACCATGCTTCTGACCTTTACGACTCCTAAAATGGCAGCCTATAGAGATGAAGTCGTGTTAGTCGTGACCCCTAACTTAAAAGGGTGGTCCATGAAAACCTAATATATCTAGATCTCCCTAGCAATCTATGCCACTTCGACCACCTTTTGTACCCAACAAATCAATGCTACGGTCCTTGTATTATTGTGTTCCACACCTAACACTGTTATGTCTTACAAATCAAGCTAGCTAATAGCTTAAGGGGAATCCGCCACATGTAAAGAAAATATTTTGTGGTCCTCCCCTAGAGTTTGTTATGGCTACCCCTTACAAGGAACCCTTAAAGTTCTCTAAGATAAGTAAGCTCTCTCTAATAGTTGAGACTCTTAGTGCTTTTATTCTTAAGCACCTTGGAGGACCCACAGTTAACTTAAGCATCAGAGTGGCAGTGTTGGACAACCCTTAGTGCACTACTAATTGAGTTTCTATGTTTAAAGGCTCATAGTGCTCCCACACCTTCCTCCTACTAAGGAAAAAACTCTACCAGCGGATTCGACACTTATGACATGGTTAATCAATCTTGTTCATTTTAAATATATATAAATATATATATATATAAACAATTTAGTCTGATTCTTTTCATCCTTTTTTTTTTCTTTTTTTCCAATTCTAACATTGCAAATATTAGTGACTTGGAAATTATGTTATTTAGTTTGACCACCAGAAAGGAAAGGGAATACCTTGTGTGTCCTTATACCATCGCAATCAAGGAAAGAGAGAGAGATTATATTTTATTAATTTATCAAGAAGAATAAAAGGAGTATAACACCTTATGTCTCCTAGCCTATCCTCGCAAGCAACAAGCAAGGATAATATACTAGAGATGGCTTGGGGTGTATACTAAGTGGCTACGTTTGCACTTGGTATGTCTTACTCAAAAAATAGATGGGACACCTAGTTTTGGCTACACCCTTCATTGAGGTGTGCCAAATAAGATTGTGAGTCCTATATGCGATACCATATGTAGTCCCACAATCTTATTTGGGTGGTCCTTCGTCTTACACTTACCGTGTCTATATCCCCAGAATGAAGCATTTAAACCTCTTATGTTTATGAATCGTATTTTTAAATCATATTATTCTATTGTTTCTTTTGACAACTTAATTAAAAAGTTTTATAATTAGAGAAAAATTTACATAAAATCTAAATAACAAAGAAGTTCCATTTCATTTTTTAAATATAATTTTGTCATATTAATGCTTTAATTTTGAAAAAAAATTATTTTCGAGAACAAAATAATTATGTAGAAGTTTGTAAACATGTTTATCAATGACGAATAATCATATTTATCATTTTTGGCCTTGATCAATATTATTATATGAAGGAATTATCAATTACGAATGTTTTGGTTAATTCAAATAAATGTTTTTTTCAGTTAAGACTTGACAAACACAATCATTCTATTGTCCAATACAAGAAATATCCATTTCAAAAAAGTAATGATTGTTTTATAAATTAAAATTGAATATATTTGGAGTTTTAGCGCATTCCAATTAAGTAAAATGCATGATAGGTTGTTATACCTTTTAAGTTTCGGGTGCGATGTTCTATATGTTAGTTCCATAGACTCCTTTGCCACTATTTTTAAACCAGATATTTATCAAGCGTTGAATTACATCGGTGTTTGATGATTTTTCATTTCCTTTCCTTCAGATTTTCTTTTTAATTTTTTTTAAATATCCGCCTAAGTACAGAGGAGATATTGTTTGATGGAGAAGACATTGTGTGAACCAAGAATACGGTGTTCATAACGTTGAATAGAATTTGCCTTTTTGTCATATAGTGCTCTGCCAAGAAAAGAAGAGGAAAAGAAAAAAAAAAAAAAAGAAGAAGAAGAAAAAGCAAACGTAGCTTGCTGTATACAGAAAACAAAATATTATGCCTAATTTGTATATGGTTAATATACAATTGATGAATTGCCTTAGTAGATACGACAAAAGAGTCAAATAGTAGCAAAGCAAATCTATTATTAATTGCATCCGGGGTGTTCTTTATAATTCGAATGGTCAAAGAGACATCCATCATACATACTCATTCATTGGAATAGAAATAAGATAGTGTCATAAAAACAACAAATGTGTTTCCAATTAATAAATATGCACATGCATGCAAATTAACTTGGTTTGGAAGGCCTTTAACTTGGGAAAAGGACCATCCGTTTGTCGTGTATTAACATTTAAAAAAAACAAAAATTCAACGCGAAGTCACAATCAACCCTAAAAAGGGCAAAGAAGGATCATGGAGCTTTCCCAACTCCAAAAAAGAGTGACTATTTTCCTCTTTAGTCTTTTATATATTGCTGTGGAAGGAAGGAAAAAAACAAAAAAAAGAGAAAAAGGATATTGAAGTTTTTTATGTACATTATTGCAGTTGAGGATTATTGATTAGTTCAGCATTCAGTCATCCCTCCGAAAACAGAAAATACCTTATTTAGCATTTTCTAACCTTCAAGGGTCTATCATATCATTAAAGGGATGGAGGGGATTTAAAGTTTAGACATATCTAACAAATTCAACAGGATTACGATCATACATATAATTAATATATAAAAGAAGATGGTAATTACAACTAAGATGGTAGAATGAAAGTTAAAATGAATGGAATGTGTAAAAATTATTTGAAATGGTTTTATGAAAATATGTGTCTATATATAATTCCTTAAAAATTATCAATATTAGGGGGAAAAAAAAGCATTTTTTTAAAGCAATCTCAATATCCACTTATTTTTTAATTATTTATCATTTGGAGCAAAATGCATTTAATGAAAAAGGCTTGGATGTTATTAGTTTGTTATGTGTGTATTAGTAATATTTTGACATGTGATTATTATTACTACTACTACTGCTAGAGCTGACCGGATAACCTTGCTATACAGGGCATCTAAGTTTCCAACATTACTGTCCAAAATGGCTATTTAAGTGACAGAAACACAGGAAGGAAAACCCAAAAGTAAAGGGAAGCCAACAACCAGCCCCTAAGTCGGCGGCCATGGGGAAAACTATCGGTAGGGTCACCTAGCTAGACCCCAAAATGCAACAGAAGAAGAAAGTGAGAGAAAAGATAAAGTAATTTATGCAACACTTAGTATAATCACAACAACTTGAGTGTGAGGGACGGAAAAGAGAGGAGACCAAGAACATTGGTTTTATTCATTGGAAATGTTCATCATGGATAATAACAAGATGCTTGAATTCCTTTCTGTTACACGTCATTTATCATATTAGCTTCAGATAAGGAGAAGATATTACACGAAGCCAGGCAAAGGCCATGGGGAAAGTTTGC
The DNA here is from genome assembly GCA_024138025.1 of Combretum micranthum. NCBI lineage: Eukaryota > Viridiplantae > Streptophyta > Magnoliopsida > Myrtales > Combretaceae > Combretum > Combretum micranthum. The sequence goes on from JAMXBD010000375.1 coordinate 692,707, forward strand.
GGCTGAGTTCTGAGCTTGAATTGTCATTTATCATATTAGCTTCACATAAGGAGAAGATATTACACGAAGCCAGGCAGATGCCATGGGGAAAGTTTGCGGCTGAGTTCTGAGCTTGAATTCCTTTCTGTTATATGCACGTCATTTATCATATTAGCTTCAAAAAGAAGAAGATATTACACGAAGCCAGGCAGAGGCCATGGGGAAAGTTTGCAGCTGAGTTCTGAGCCGGAATTCCTTTCTGTTATATACACGTCATTTATCATATTAGCTTCAAATAAGGAGAAGATATTACGCGAAGCCAGGCAGAGGCCATTAGGAAAGTTTGCGGCTGAGGTCTGAGACCCCATCGACTCAATCAACTCCAATGGGGAATTTTTTCCATCAACAACAGAGAGCATAAAACACCGATTCTAGTTATAACTAATTAAACAAAATAACATGGTAGAGTGTTGGCAGGAAATAAAAATAAGAATAATACAAACCAAAGCCTAAACGTAAACAAAAAAAGAAGATATGGAGCAAGGAAGGTTCCCCATGATCATACTCCAATTCCCACCAACAGCACCACCACCACCACCACCACTACCTACACCACCATGAGGAGAGGGAGAAATGGTGGCGTCCGCAAATATAATATCATCACAAACCACGTCAAGATTAAATGCAACGATCCAAATACTTCCAAACCCTAGCCACCGATGCGTGGAGAGAGTGACCTGAAAACTTATGGGTTCACCATCCATTAAGGTCCACCAAAGACCTTTTGAAAATTGAAAGTGTTGCTTAGCCTTGAGCGAAGTGGATCCAAACGTGACTTGTACGACAGCCTTTTTCTTAGGTTTAACAACCATATATGGGAGCGAGACAGTGATACCTCCAAAAGCTTGGTCATAATATAGCGATGCCTTGATGTGGGAGTGTTTGACCGCGACAATAAAACTTGGGTTCCTGAGATTAATGGTGAGATCCCAACCGATATGAGTAGAGTTAAAAGAGAAAAAAGAAGAAGCAGAATCAACCTCAACGGTGGGCACTGCCGTGGCATGCACTATGAGGAAGATTATGAGTAGCAAAATCATAACACCAACGGCTATGGTCAATAACAGTAGCAAAAGGAATGCAATCCGCTGGTATTTGTTTGGGTGGTTAGGAGATGTAGGCATTTCTGCGTTGAAGGTGATGGTAGTATGGGTAGAGGAGAGACGGTGGATAATAAGGATGATAGCCAAGTCCGTCGATAATAAATAATGGAATGGAATGTGGTGGTTGTTTCGATGAAGCTACGTGCATGAGATGCGAAATTTAAGTGTAGTTTTCTTAGTACAGCAAAGTAGGGATGAGAAATTGCTTTGTCAATGATGTTGTCATGTATATATCCGAGCAAATAAGTGTTTGATACATAAAAAATAATTTTTTTTTAAATAATACAAATAATAATTATCACTTCAAGACACGTATCAAATATGCTTTCGTTGGATATAAACGAGACAGCATCATAGGACAACAAATGTGTTTCCACAAAGGACTAAGGCAAATGGTATTAGGTAGAAACTTAGGATTATATATGTTATGAGTAATATTGACTAATGACTTCTAAAGATCTTTATAATTAATATTAATTCATACATGATTTTCATTTTATTAATGATGATGATGATTATTTATTCTGATAACCAAGTAAAGTATCATGAGTAGGTTGATTCAAAACATATTTTGTTTTCATATATTTATATTTTTAAAAAGAAAATAGCAAGCATGGACTACTATGTATGTGTGACAATTAAATATTTTGATATAATATAATTTTAAATTGGAAAAAAAAGATATAATATAATTTTAAATATAAAATAATTATTGAATTAAACTATATAAACGATTAATGATTTGAGAGAGAAAAAAATTTATGCATAAGCAGTATTAAAATGCTTAATGAAGAAAAGAACAAATTTATAAATATATAGTAGTATATTATAAATAGATGTGCGTAGAACAGAAGAAAGCACATGGCTATATTAGGATTTTAAGATGAGTTGAGACTTACCTCATCCCAATTTCCAAAAGGCGAGATGGGAAACAAGTCTTGCCTCATAAACCAAATCTTCAACTCATAAATAGTTGTACAAGGAGTAATGTTGTTGGGTAGATAGTTTACTAAACCTGTGAATGAGAAAACTTTAGAGTTGGAAGAAATGGAAGACTAGTTGTATTTATAGCATGGTAATACAAATCCTATATGTAAGTTTTTAACTTTAGTTTGCAATAATTGTTGGAAGGGTGCTTGTGAATGTGAAGAAGAGTTGAGTTTGGTTATTCGTGATGTTTTGATGTTGAGAATAGAGAGCATGTTGAAAATTTAGGAAAATTTTGAAGGATTCATGTGTCTATGTTTAACACAAATGAGTATACAATTTGTGTACTCACTTGTGTTGAATACATAAAACGTTGTTTTGCAAAACTTAGGTTCTATTTCCTACATGAATGAGTACCTAATTCATGTTTGGGTTTGTGTAGAGCTTTACAATACATGTTTTTCAAGTTTTGAATGTTCTATTTCCCACATGATAGAGCATATGAGTCGTGTTGAGACTTGTGTTGGACATAGTGGCCTTAAAGTCTCGAAAATCATGCTTCTGTTCTCTACAAGAATGAGTATATGAGTAGTGTACTTGCTTGTGTAGAAGTACACGTGTGAGAACACAACCAGTGTTGCTACTTGTGTACAAAACAACTTTTTGACAACTTATGTTTTCTTTGTTAAAAACCTTTGAAACTTTTTCAACCATTCATAAAGGTTTTGAAACTTTTTCAAAGCCATCCATAAAGGTTTAAAATCACTTTAACACCTTAAAAAAACATCTAACTCTCTCTTAAGGACTTATATGAACTCTAAACTCATAAGAACTCAAATAGTAAGATATGGAACTAAAAATCATAGGATTATTATAACAAATTAGGATATAAAAGTTTTAAGCAACTATTTTATGTAATCTAGGTAGTTGATACTAGACTTTGGAATGGGATGATTTCCCGGTATGTGTGTGCTATGGGTGTACTTGTGTTGTTTAGGTTAAAATTGAAACTTAAACTGAATTAATAACTATTCGATAATAATGATGTGCGTATTGCTTGTGGACGGTTGATGATAATAGGTGGAGAGTATCCACGATATTACCATGGCAACACAATGGTCTATGTGTGGTGTTGGTCGAAAGTAAAGTTGCACATGGAAATGATCTGGCTAAATCTAGGATGTGTCGACATCATGATTATTGGGAAGTATCCAATAACCAATATATATATGTATGTAAATACTTATGAGTGTTTCAGATATTGAGTTATTCTTTTGATGAATGCTAGATTAAATGTTATAGATAATTAAAAATGGTTGATTATTGCATTATATGATGTTGACACATGTGATCTTAACATTGTTTGTACACGCGCATGTGTTTTTTGGTATATTGTACTAGGTTTCGATTCACCCTTCTTCTTTTTCAAGTATAAATGAAATTCCTGTGGCTATTGATTTGTGTGGATATGACGTTATTCTAGACTATGGGGAAGATAATAGTGGCAAGGATTATCCAACAGATTGTTAGTATTAGTTTGATAAACTATAGGGAGACAGAGACTCTCCTACTATGTTTATGATGTATTTTGTTCTTATGTATTAAGTAGTATGTTAGGGCATAGACATGTCGTTGGTTTGTAGTAGTTTATGTTTAGATGGACATTATAAGCCATCCTGTGTTAGTGTTGTGTAGAATTTGAAAATGTCTAGTGTAACTATAGGTTGAGTATTCATGATTTAGATGTTGTATGGAGTAATTAATGTATGTGCGTTGATAGTTTTGAATATGTTATTTCGTGGACATTAATAGGATTAGAGCCTTTGCATCTCCATATTCCATATGGACATGATGTGGCAAGTTGTAACTGCCCTTAAGCATAGGGCGTTACAATATAGTACTAAGAATGACTATTTTATGTAATGCATGATATATAAGGATTTTTCATTTTCTTTTCTTGACTAAAAAAAGTATTATTCCTTGCTGAATACAACTTTTGTTCTAAAAATTCCCTTGATTATATTACAAAATAATATCAGAGTTATTACTACTCTTTCCTCACTTTATTAAATTCCAGTAAGCTAAAAATTTGATTAGACTTTTCATGAGTAAAAGGTTAAATAAATTGATATTTTCTTTTTTTTTTTTTAAATTAGATTTTTTTTAAGACATGACATCCAATTTTTAGGAGCTTTGATTAAAACCAACAAACACACTTTAGCATTCTAAAGAAAAGTGGAACTATGGTAGGCCTAATCTTGAGTAGTTAGTACATAGGCAACCTATTAGTAGTTATAAAATGTAAAAATAGTACAACAATTATAAAAGTAAAAATAGCACAATCTCCCCCTTTCTTTATTTCTTTTGCCAACGTTTCTAATAAGATATTGTATTTATTTATTCATTTTTCTTTTTTTCCTTAAATAATGACTTTTATCCCATTTAGCCAAAGTTATGTAAATAGTTTAAAAAATTCTTGTTTGTTAGTTTTTCAAAAGTATAAACTTCAACATTTTTAAACACTAAAATTTTTGTTTAGATCAAAAGTTTCATCATCATAAACCAATTCTTGGCTTAAGGTCATTCTACCTATTTATGGTGTTTTCTCCACAATGTGCCTTTAAGCCCAATTGCCAACGTACAAAACTCTTTTCTACATTCAATTGAATGTAGACTACACAACAAATGGGATAAACTTGGAGGATGCATCATTGCCTTAGCCCCTTTTTAAGATTTGTCTCACAATAGCCCTCAAGATTGATGAAATAAAGAATCGTGCTAATCATTCAATAGATTTATACCTCTTTCTTATGCAAATACATGGAAGACAAGTAATAAAGGATTCTAATATGTTCATCCTCTACACCCTAATTGTCAAAATTGTGATTTTATTCATGCATTTTTACGAATTTATAATTTTATGAGGCTTTTTCTAGTTAATTTGTGAATCAAATCATTTTCATGTAAAATCTTATGATTTTAACCTATTCTACACATAAACTTGCATTTTTAATTGAGTTTACTGATTCCATCTATTTGAGTTATCATGCGGTCAATATTTTTTTAGCATCTTTTAATAATCTTTAATTGGATATTTAATAGCTTTTCATTAATGTCTTTTAATAGGATTTTTCTAGTCATGATAAAAAAGAAAAATATCTTTTGAATGCCACATAATGTCTTTACAAAGCAATTTTTTTTTTCCTTTTTAGAAAATTTTGGTTTTTGCTATATCTTGTATGCCATGGAGTGAATATTGGAAGAATAGCTTTGATCAGTAATATAATTTTATGCCGTATTTGCTTATTTTCTTCCTAGAATTTCAAATTTCCATATAATTTTTGAATCTTGGATACTATTTATCTGGCATAGAATCAACTAGTAATTGAAAATCACACTTTAGTATTCGTGTGTAAATAAATGGTTTGTGATAAAACCCTAAATCTTTTGCTGCATCAATTGGTATCAAATCTACATTTGCTCTTGTAATATCATAGCGCCATGGAGACAAACCAAATAATGATGTATGGTAGAGGAGATCTATGAACGTGATGAATTAGAACGAAAAATCGGACAGATGATTGATGAGCAGTTGAAGGCAATTGTAGAGCGTCAAGTAGATGCAATAAAGGATGAACTTGCAAGATGGATGGGTGCACTTATGGTAAAGGAAGATGTTTTTGAGATCAATGGAGAACCAGTCTTTCATACTTATGTTGATGAAGAGGATGATCTTTTTGAGACTGATTGTCACGCCCTGAAGGATACCCTAAACATGGCAGTCCGCCGCACACAATATTAAAGCTTAGGAATGACTGCCTTAGTCATGCGAAGGCTTCCATACTATGTATAAGGCGTCTTACATATGGAGGAGACACATCGGAGTAGTACATTTTATATTGATACAACTTGAGTAACAATGTAAAGGAAATACAATTCACTATACTTTAATTACAATTCATCCACAGATTTCACTATACAAACTATTACAAGACAATTCACAAAACTTAGGTAATATCTTCAAGTATTCTTACTTCTTGCCGAAATCCCGAAGTCATATTCGTCTCCAACTATCTTGGTCCCCACGTAGCCTTCTTGAGTTAATCTGTTCATTCAAACATCTACAGGGGTATAAGCTACACTAGCTTAGTGAGAATTCCCTTAATTCCGTACCATAACAAGCAAGTTATAAATCATCCATATGCTATGCATGAACAAACACATGGGCAGACAATTATGTATGGCTATCCGGAACCCATACAAAAAATGGATTTATGCCTTCCATATCAAGGGTTAGGGATGGTATTGAAACTCTACACGACTGCTGCTAGTCCCCGAACCCCCCCAGGCTCATAGTACTCGACTCAGCTAGGCTCATACATGGAATGCATCCCCACCGCCTTAGTTCCCTATGAATGAGCTTCGATACCGGGTCTCATTATCCAAATGAGTCCTCGGACCATACCAATCGACCTGCGTAAGAGTAGCACACTACCAAATGCAACATGTTTGATGCAATGCATGACCAATTTGTTTTTGCTTAGGTTAAATTATTCATACATTCTTTAGAGTGACCAACCAATTTCATACACATAAATAGAAATAATATGAACAGTGCAGTTATCCAATCGAATCATGGTTTTGATATGCTTTAGTATTCTTTGGCATACATACATCAAAGTTTCATCATCCATCCCATCCCCATTCAAATCGGTTTTTATCTTGTTCTTATACTTCTAATGCAACTAGCTACAAGCATAAACAAGGTAACAAAATAAGAGGAAAACTCACTCGGCCATTGGATCATCGGTCTCTTAGTAAAAGTAATCCGGTGGCATGGAATCGTAGATTTCGGAGTCACCTAAAAAGGAAGAAATACCCTAATAAGTATTTCATCACTTAACTAATCCAAACTATATGACAAAACTAGAAAATTCGTAATTCTCGTTCTACGCGGGAATCCCAAATTAAAACGGCCATAACTTGGTCATTTTAACTCGGAATTTAGCAGATTATATACCGATTTCCATCTACTTCGAAAGATCTATATAATTCTAATATCATTTTCAAGTTTTGAAAACTTTTAAGCTTTGAAAAGATCTTATCAGTTCATATCAGTAGCGAAAACACTTTTGGAAAAATTGATTTTGTGAAAGTTCATGAAGTTTCTACTATCCAAAGCAAGTATACATGCAACATGAACAAGTTACTAACATAAATGATATGTCATGAGATACATATGTACATGTTCTTGATGATCAAGAATAAAATAAAATTTTAGAAAACTTTTTCCTTGTAGGACTTTATGAAAAATTAACTTAGAAAGGCTAGTCTTGCATTCTTGACAATCCCCACTTGTTTTTAGAAAAATTCTTTGATAAAATTTATTTATTCTTGTTAAAATTAATCCTTCATTATGTATATTCCTTAAGGCCTTTGTTTTTCAATAAAAATTCCCATTTTACACTTTGTAAACATGTTTTTAAATATGGTTCATCCCAAAATCCGAATTTTGTAAAATTGTTTTTATGGTGATTCCTTTAAGTAAAAATCATTTGATACTTAGAAAATTAAGGCTTAACCATACCTAGCCACTAAGAATTTCATTTCTTTAATAAAACTTCTATTTTGAGTTTTGAAAGTAAGTGTTTTCATGCTATTACTCCATTATTACGAATTTCTTAAAATGACAAACAACTCAAATTTTCCTACTTTATTTCTACTCCTTGTTCTACATATTTTTCTTAGTAAATCCCATCTCAGCTTATAAAAATCATTGCTTGATGATATCTATGACCTATACTCTTCATTTTTTATATAAAACACAAATTTTGAAGTTAATAAAAGGGTTTTTAAGGCATGGTCTTGAAACCATCCGAATTTCACAAAGTTAGGATAAAACTCAAATTTTATATTTTGTAATCTCTTCCTATTTTGAAATCTCTATTAGTAGATCTACTCTTTACTTATCAAAAACACCTCTTATTGATACCTATTCCATAAGCCTTTCATTTTTTTTTTAAACAAATCCTTCATTTTGGTGTTGAAAAATGGGTTTTCAAAATTGGTCTTGGTTGAGATCCGAATTTACAAAATTTATTTTTGGACATATCTTTTGATAAAATCCATCTAAACTTATGAAAATTCATCCCTTACATATCCTATCTTAAGAGCCTTCCATTTCTTGAATAAAAACTTCATTTTTGAGTTGAAAAACATGTTTTTAAGTTAGGTCTTTGTCTAGATCCGAAAATAGAGTTTTATTTTTTTGAAAAATAATGTTTGAAAATCACCTTTGAACCATATAAAATGAAGTCTTGATGATATATATACATTAAGCCTTCATTATCTCAAGTAAAAATTCCATTTTGACACTTTGAAAGTGGTTTTTAAAAATGTGTTTTGCGTAGATACGAATTTCACCATTTTTGTTTAAGATCAAAACAAGATCTACACTTTCTATGAAAATAAATATAAAAGAAATCCATGGTAGTAAACTATAAACTCCTAGATCTAAACTTTACTCATCCAAATCATTCATTCATGTTATCTATTCCCTAAGTCCTTCATTTTAAATGAAAAATACACATTTTAAATAGGGATGCAACCGGGGCGGGTTTGGGACGGGTCATGCAAAACCCGAACCCGCCCCGATTACATGAAGGTGTCCCAAACCCGAAAAAAAACCCTATAGGGTTTTTCGGCATGACCCCAAACCCGTCCCGGCATGATAATTTACAAACCCGATATTGACCCGACCCGACCCGATTGTACTTATTATTATTTTTTTTATTTACATTGAAAATAATTTAAAAGACTAGGTGAAATGGTCTTGAAAATAATCTGCATCAGTAAGATTGATGAAAGAAATCATATAAATTGGAGGCCATCTATTGAAAATTCTGTTTCAAGTTCTAGAAATTTTGATTTTATATAAAGATTGGGTCATAGATATAGTATATTACAAATACAGCAGTGTAGAATCTATGGGAACATGAACGCATTCCACGGTACTCCCTCGCAGTTGGGTATTATATTTTCAATAGTTTATTTGAACAGAATTCAAAAATAACAACAGTAAATTGCTCATGCCTTTCCTCTAATGATTGTGTTTTCAGATCAGGGAACCCTTCAGCATAATCAACATTGTGAAAAAGGGAAAGATGACTGTCCAAGGATGACAGCACAAATATTAAAACAAATAAAAAAAAAGAAATAAGCACCTGCTCATACCATTTGAAATGATTTTCTGCTACCTAATTGCCAATTCAAAACAGCAAATAACAACATCTAGAGCTTGCATCAATTATTAACGACACGAAAATATGTAAAAGCAGGAACTTAAAAAGCAGGTATTTACATCACTGCACCAGTCAATCATAAACATTACCCTTCATCATAGAGTGATACAGGAACTTAAAAAGCAGCAAGTTTAAAGAAGAAAGAACGTGTTCTCAAGCCCAATATGTAAAAGCAGGTATGCAGCCAACCCAATTTAATTGAACAATACTGAGTTGTTCTGGTTGTAGCTTTTCTTTAAGCTTACAATCACAAGCGGTAATATATTGTCTGCAAAACTACGAAACAACTAGATTACCAGAAGTGAGTTTTGACAGAGACTATACCGCTGGTGCTAATCAAATCTATCCCAAGGATGAACTTTCACGATTCACGAACTTGTTACTTCTCTTTCACCACTTCGACACTTCGTTGCCTGCACATAACAAATTCTCAAACATTTTGCATATCGATTGCCCACTCAGTTCTCCCGTTTTGCTTGCGTTTTCTTGCGCAATCAGGTCCAGGCTTTGTGGCTTTGTTCTTATCTCAAATAAAACCAAGTCTAAATTAATCGAGAGATTTGAAAAGCGTAGCGGGTAGGATTTCATAACCAGAGCTCGAGCCATTGAGCCGTCAGTTCTCACGCATTCCTTATTTTTTTCGCAAGTGGCAAGGGGCACGTGATTCCACGAGGAAGGACCGAAGGAGAAGGAAGGCCGAAGGTGAAGGTCCTGTCACACTGTCATCCTCAGTGTGTACTGTATCAGTGTGTGTGTGTCTGTGTGTGTAATGTTGCGTGTGTGGATTGTGTAGTGTGTGTGAATTGTGATTTGGAAAGTTGTGTGAACAGGACAGTGGACCGTGGCCGTGCGGTGACAGTGACTCCCTTGCCCTTGCCCTTAAACTGTTGGGGTTGGACAACATTGTTGACTTGTTGTCCCTGTCCGGTTATGTTTTGAAATTTTTTTTTTTAATTTTTCACGGGTCGGGTTTTTATCGGGTTCATATAATAAACCCGAACCCGACCCGAAACCCTATAGGGTTCTCCCTATTGTTCCCAAACCCGCCCCAAAACCCTATAGGGTCAAACCCTATAGGGTTTTTAGCGGATCGGGCGGGTCGAATACCCTATACGACCCTCCCGTTTGCATCCCTAATTTTAAAGTTAAAAAATAGCTTTTCTAAATTTTGTTCCCTTTTTATCCGAATTTTCAAAAATGATTTTCGTTGAAAATAAAATAGACCTTGAGCTTTCTAAAACTTTCCTACTATCATCATGCTACTACAAGTTATTTATGAACTCAAAACACTAGATCTAGTTTACTATACTAGTTATAAATGCATGAACACTATAATGGTTATGTGAATGATGAATATATGCACAAATCATTAGCAATAACAACATAGCTTGAAAATAAAACATGAAAATAGCAAAATAACTTCAAATAACAAGATCTAAAACATTGTAATGATAAGGATTTCATGTTCAAGTATTTCCACATCCCTAGCTTGAAGCTCATGGGGATTTTTATGTGGAATAGCACATGAATGAACTTGTCATTACATGTTTTTGAGATACTAAGATATAGATCTATTACCTATTAGTTGTGTGGTGTAAGAAATTTGAAAGAAAAACAAAGTGTGTGTGTGTGTGTTACAATTTTGAGAGAGGGTGAGGAGAGAGTTTTTGCAAAAATTTTTTAAAGAGAGAAGGAAGAAAGAAAGAAAGAAAGTGAGAAGAAGTTGGCATAAAGGGGTTTTTATAATCTTGTGGATTATGGTTTGCTTTGATTAAACAAAAGAAAATAAAACAAATTGGAGAGAGGGAAAGACGGAGGTGAGGTGCCAGTTTCATGGAGAAGGAGAGAGAGAAATGTTTGAGTTGTGTTGTGTAAGTTTTGAAATTAATTAAGTAATTTAAGTAATAAATTTATATTTAAAAGGTAAATTGTAAGAAAAATGATGTAATTGTAAGAGTAGGGTGTAAGGATGTAAGAAATAGGTTATGGCTAGTTGTACTTGTGAATAGTGTAGAAGAATAAAAAAGTAGATTAGATATTTAAAGTACCGGTAGTAATGAAAATACGATAAAAAGGTTATAACTGTAACTTTTATAACTCGAAAAATCATATAACTGATATATTTGGAAATCTTATGAAATTACGAGTCTAACGGTACTAATATCATATATTTAATATTTCGAGCCCCAGGACATGCTTTTCGAAGTCTGTATCCAATCGGGTTCGAAATAGATCGAAAATTTACTAATCTTATCTTTTAAAGCATCCTAGTATTATTACGAACTAAACTACACCCTTTACTCATATCTCGACTCTTTGGTTTAGGAATACGGGATTGCTGGATCTAAACTACTAGGGTTTCCTGGGAATTGTAGACTTAAGTTTTTCGGTTGACTTTCCGGTTTAGGGTTTGAATTTGATATTACCCTATAAATTAAGGTTTACATGAACTACTATATTCCACTTAAGGTTCCCGAGTGATTTTTCGGTTTAGATATTTGCCAATTTGGAAACTGGGGGTTTATATTTATACAACATATTTAATTTGAGAATATCTATTTTAAATTTTTTTCGTAAGTATTTAATATCTCTTAACGTTTTCGGAATTCTTGGATTGGATTTTATTTTTGAAGGTTAATCGTTATTTACTTTTTAATAATTTATTTTTGGGTTTTATAATACCCGATTTTACAAGTTAGAGTTACGTATATAATTTATCATACGTAGTGGTTTTGGATTTAAGGGCTGTTGAATTCTTATTTTATTTTTAAGGATTCTCATCTTCTCAAGATTAAGAAATTTCTGGATTCGTTCGTGATTTAGGACTAGTCGAAGTTCAATTTTAATTTGGAGTCATTTTTAGAGTTTATTTTCAATGTTTATTTTGGAATTATTTACTGAAATTTTCCGGGGCTTACACTGATGGTGAACCATTATTTAATATTTATGTTGATGAAGAGGATGAAGTTTTTGAGGCTAATGGTGAACCGTTCTTTGATATTTGTGTTGATGAAAAGGATGATGTTTTTGAGTCCGATGGTGATGGTGAACTAATTTTTGATGTATTAATTTTTTATATTAATTATATTGAATAAGAGTATGTGATTAGAGATGGTAAAGAGAATTTGGTTGTTAGGAGGTCATGTAAAACTCCTAGAGTTGTTGAAGATGATTGGTTGAGGAATAACATTTTTTCAGTTTATCTGCACTATTCTAGGAAAGGTGAAAATTAGAGCTGGGCAAGTGGGTTAAATGGGCCAACCCGGCCCGGCCCATGCGGGCTGGTGGGTTAAACGGGCCAACAAATTTTAACCCACTTTAATAAACGGGCTAAAATCAATAACCCTAACCCAACCCACACGGGCTGGTGGGTTAAACGGGCCAGCCCACTAACCTATCCACGTTAAATCGTTAATGCATGATATTATTGTTTTTTAATCTTTTATAAGCATATGGCCATATATATATATATAGATTATTAAAATCTTATACTGTGGAAATTGGAATTGGAGCTCGTCAGTAAATATAATGCATGATATTATTGTTTTTTAATCTTTTATAAGCATATGGCCATATATATATATATATATATAGATTATTAAAATCTTATACTGTGGAAATTGGAATTGGAGCTCGTCACTTCGTCAGTAAATAGCCACTTCAATTTAATAAAAGGCCGTTCACAAATCACACATAGACTTTACATCCGGTCACTGGCTGGCCTTTGAAGTCTATTTCCATCATTGTTTGGTGTTGCAGTAATCTGAGGCGTTCACATCACATTTTTATCGGAATGAAAGTATAGGAATCACGTCAATAAACAAAGACTCCATAGAATGGGAATTCCATAGCCAACAGACACCAAATATATACACACACGGTTTGTATATCATGTTTCAACATTCAAAACTATATAATCAATGTAACGCAATAACGTGGATCAGCAAGCAAGCCAACAAAAGATATGTAGTCTGGGAGTTTCTTCCTTCCTTCTTGCTCCATGACAGTGACAAAAGATATCTGCAGAAATGAGTAAATGACAATGCTGAGTCAATCTCAAATAGGTGACATTAAATGACTCAATAGTAAAGAATTGTTACTTCCATGACAGTGATCCACATTTTATTACTCCATTAAGGTTTTCGATCAAATAACCCAGTGAAGCAATCAGAAAGCTATTACACAGGGAAAAGTGTCATGAAAATTGAAATGACAATAAATGATGATGCCCAATCACAAGTAACGTGAAACCAAGTGCATTTCCTGCCAAGTAATTAATAAGGATATAAAATCAGCCCCATCGTTATAAATTAAAAAGGAAAAAATCTTCCATGCAATTTACAAATTACAACATATATTCACATGCAACCAAAAAGTTATTAAATATATATTAATTATAATAAACATAAAATACATACATATATAAGAAAACGTTTTCCATAAAACAAACAAGAGCTAAGATGTCATAATGAAAAATAAGGAAACGAAAAAACATCCTGGTACCTTCAGAATTTGAGGAAACAGCAGGGCAAGAGAAGAGACAGACTTAAAAAAGAAGGAAAAGCAAAGCAAGAAGATGCAAAACAGAGGAACCCATTTCTGTTGTTTTCTTTCTTTATGGAGAGAGATTGATTTGAAGAAAAGTGTTTAATGGTCTGCGGAATTCAGATGAAAAATTACCCACAGAATAAAATCAACGTATGCATCCACCAAAAACATTTCTTCCCCAAAAAAACATGTCTTCCATCCATCAACCATCAATAACTACATTCGAATCCGCCCTTGACAATGCTACCTCAAGTCCTTTTGCACTTTCATCTACAAATCACCAAATACAAATAATGTATATAATTAGATGGAATTACTGAAAGGTAAACATTATAAATTAAGTACTTATAATATTAAAACAAGAAATTACCTTCCCATGCAAAGCCTTGTAACCAGTTACGTGTACATACTAAAGCTTCCACATTTTCAGGATGAAGAGAACTCCGGTACTTGGTAAGAATACGAGCACCAATACTAAACGCAGACTCAGATGCTACTGTAGTAATTGGAATACTAAGTATATCAGAAGCCATGATGCACAAATCTGGGTACCTTTGATGTTGAGTTTTCCAATATTCAAGCACATCCAACTCCGAATAGAAATTCATGTCCATTGCCGGTTCATCTAGGTAAAGATCTAAAGAAGATTTTCCAGTAGTCTCCACTTCAATTTGACAGTATTCCTACAATATTGAGGAAAAAAAAGAGAGTATTATCAATTTTGATCATTTAATAAGAAACATTACAATAAAAGAGAAATGAAAAAAAAAAAGAGAGTAATTATTGAACTTACATCAAGAGTAGCAATATCTATCCCCAAACTCTTTCCAAGGACCCCAAGTACTTTACTTCTGTCTACAACTGCACCTCCAAGTCTTGGTTCAACTTGAGAAGATCCAGCTTGAGAGCTACTAGAACTTCCTTTACCTATCTTGCTCTTATCATAGTCCTCAAAGAGTTTGTATAATTTGCTCTTAATTTTAGCCAACTTCTCCCCAGAAGTAAGTGGATCAATCTTATTAAAGCAAAACTTCAAGAATGTGAACTTCATTCGAGGATCAAGGACAGCACCAAGTGCAAGAATAATGCTATATTCCCTCCAATACTTGTCAAACTTTTCTTTCATTTTAATAGACATGTCCTTTAAAACCGAATCCTCACTCATTGTATTCTCATTCAATAAACACTCAATTCTCCACACTTGTAAAAAGTACAAGTTTGAAGTTGGGTAAGTTGAACCAGACATCAAATTGGTGATGGTGTAAAAAGGACTCAAAAACTTGCATAACTTATGTGCTCTTTCCCACTCCTCCTCTGATGGACAAAATCTATAA
Organism: Combretum micranthum; assembly: GCA_024138025.1. NCBI lineage: Eukaryota > Viridiplantae > Streptophyta > Magnoliopsida > Myrtales > Combretaceae > Combretum > Combretum micranthum. Next base: position 707,959 of record JAMXBD010000375.1, read on the forward strand.
TTTGAATCATTCAATTGAAAGCAAGAAAAAGCACGCTGATATTTTAGAGCACTATCAAGCATAAGATAAGTAGAATTCCATCTAGTAACCACATCTAAGCGTAGCCCAACACAAGTATCAACATTTCCAACTTGTTTAACACACTCCCAAAAATGTTTCATTCTACTATCTGACCCCTTGACATACTTCACACTCTCTCTTATCTTGTGTAATGCTGTGCTAGCTACTGTTAAGCCCTCCTTGACAATCAAATTAAGTATATGAGCACAACATCTAATATGGAAAAATTCACCATCACACAATAAAGTCCCATGTAATTTAAGCTGATCTTTCAGAAACTCTTGCATACGGTCATTAGCAGATGCATTATCCAAAGTAAGAGAGAATACCTTTTTATCTATACCCCAATCTTTCAAAAAGTCAAATATTTTCTTTGATAATTCAAAGCCTGAGTGAGGAGGGGGCATATAACAAAAAGAAAGAATTTTATTGTTAAGCTTCCATTTACCATCCACAAAATGAGCAGTTAAGCACATATAACCCTCCCCAGTGCAAGCAGTCCATAGATCAGAAGTCAAACAAACTCTACCAGGAATTCTCTCCAAGACATTCTTCAATTTATTCTTTTCTGCTAAGTATAGTTTCATAACATCAGATGCAACTGTTTTCCTAGATATGGGAACATACTCAGGATAGAAAACTTGTACAAATTCTGTAATCCTCCTATATTCAATAAATGAAAATGGCAGATCATGTTCAATGATTGCCATTGTCAAAACATCACGGGCATGTTTGTAATCCACTTTTCTAGACTTTAATTTTCCAGATTGATCAATGATCATATCACCTATATCTTGATACTTAGCGATCAAACGACACTTTTCTATATGTCGACTTAGAGTTGATGTCCCATATTTAGAACCACCCATAACATACTCTTTTCCACATCCATTGCACTTTGCTTTTTCTTTACCATCCTTTCCTATGCCTATCTTTGTAAATGATTGCCAAACATGAGAAGTATTTTGTCTAGGTCTCTTACCTTTACAATCATCGTCATCCAAATCAATAGATGATCTTGTACTTGTTTTGGATGGCATGGTAATATCAACCTCACAAGCTTCTAAGTCATCACTTGAATTGACACGCCGGTTAGTAGTGTCGTTGCTCATAATATTATCCATACTGCAAATAATGAAATAAACCATAAAAGTAAGAACAAACGATATAACAAATTAACAATAGTATGTTAAAAACGAGGAAATCAGTAATCACAAGTCACAACCAACTCTTTTTTCCCTTATATTTTATTTTGAATTATTTTATTTAAATTAAAGATTAACGATTAAAACTGTACTTTTCCATTTATTTAGAATTCAAGCTATGATCTATAGACCTAAATATATACATATATATTTTTTTGGGTATTACCAACAAAACTCATAATTCTATTCTGCCTTCAACCTTTCTCGATTTGTAGATCTAGACAAAGAAATACAATTACATCTGCATATATTTTATTTGAAGCAACATATATCAAGTGGGCATTAAATTTTCGTGAAGTATAAAAAGCAATCTTTACACTTAAAAAAATATCAATCCTAACACATGCTTGCTGGCATTCATATGCATAAGGGATTGCATCAGCTAGGCACGTGAATTGATTAAAACTCCTTTTCAGCTTAAGTACCCTGTTTACAAAGTAATGCAACAATTACTTTGTATGTCTTCTACTATGTCAAGAACAGAATTATAACTGATTGCATCAGCTAGGCACGTGAATTGATTAAACACATATTCTACAGTTAAAACATTAATGCAGCAAGCCTTTGTCCTCAAGATAAAGAATGCTAAACCAGCAATGTCAATGTCTCATTATCAAAAACCCACAAGTAAAAATATTCACGAATTCAATAAAATAAAACAAAACAGAGAAAATACTTTATCTGTTTTATCAAGAGCTATCTTAAACTATGGAAGCCTTTTACCTATATTTTATTTTTATCTGTGTAAAAGAAAAACCCACAAGTAAAAATATTCACAAATTCAATAAAATAAAACAAAACAGAGAAAATACTTTATCCAGCAATGTCAATGTCTCATTATGAATTTTTATGAACCAATGGCATGTCAAAAAGAGCCAAAAGCATGTGGTTGATGTCAACTTCACTACTTTAGCAATCTATTGACAGAGTATAAACATGTGACCAACTACAATAGGGTTTAGCCCTAAATTTAACTCATCCTGCCTTTTAAGTATACCAAGTTAGAAGATGCCTTTGGATCAAAAGCAGGGCGAAAAAAATTTGTCACCATTGGCTTAAGACTATCAAGCTGGAATATCTCATTAAACAAGGCAGACAATGCAGAAACTTCTTATCATCATTGCACATACTGCAAATTCCAAAGAATCTCAAGTCCTTTGCTTCATCAAAAAGCATAATCTGACATGGTAATATACAATAAAGCAAAGCAGCGTGAGTGCCAATTATTTCAAGGTCTGCAGTTCTGTAGATTACTTTGAAGGCATGAAGCTTAGGTCCATAAAGGATCATGCAGAAATTTGAGGGCATGAAATTTCAGTTATCAAAATGGTCATTTTCCCAAGGTGTCCTTGTGTTTTTGCTTCAAAATATGTTTACATTCAATTGCTTTCTGTTTCACACACTAGCACGGCAAACAAATCAAAATCGCAGTCATCATTCTAATTTCAATTTCACAAAATATCCTAAAAGCTAGTACATGAAACATGTCAAATTCTACACCAAGGAGATGGAGAAAGTTATATCAGTAAAATACATGAAACATCTCTGTTAAATGCATCTTCCATGAGAGCTTCGTACAGCCTTTAATAATTAATAAATACATTTCTTCATTGCAGAAACCTTCTCAGGCAACACAACAGCACATAAAAAGAGAACAGCCATACTGCACTATCAACAGGTTTAGGAAATCAAACCAAATTACAAATTCAGCCAAGAGTGGTAACTTGAAGAAATCCATGTTCTAATTTAAACACAAGACAATCACATAAACATTCAAACAGAAACAGTAACTGTTCTTAATGGATCAAAATGGAGATGATAGAAAGTGATACAAAATAACACTCACATCACGGTAGATCTTAACTTGGGTATCCAATTTTGACCTCCAACCTTGCAAATCCTACCAATTCCATATGAAATCGTCAATCAAACAACACGATGCGGGGCTTACTTTTTTTGGATCTAAATGGGTAATTGTAAATGCATTCATTTACCTGCTTTAAGCTCTGGATTCTCGTGAGAAGCTCCGATCGCGGTTCATCCAATTCCTAATCAGCAATATGAACCACTAATTAAACGATGCAAGCAAGACCAAATATTCAAATCTTGATTAAAAGTAAAAAACTTGGATTCAGTGTAGGGTTTCTCATATACCGCGATTTTAGAGCTAATGGGTATGTTTTCCTTTTACAGCAAAGAAAGATGCAGGACGCCGACGAGGGAGAGGACTCAGAGGAGGAGGACTGAGTCGACTGACCGACTGAGGACTTGAGGAGCGACGAGCGAGTGAGGAAGTCTGGAGACTGGAATAGTTGAATCTGGAACTCGTGAGTCGTGCCGTGCAGTCGTGGTCGTCTGTCTCCCTCAGAGGAGGAGGACTGACCGGCTGAGGACTTGAGGAGCGACGAGCGACGGAGCGAGTGAGGAAGTCTGGAGACTGGAATTAGAGCAATTTGGAACTCGTGAGTCGTGCCGTGCAGTCGTGCTCGTCCGTCTCTCTTCTCTAGCCTCTAGGTTTTAATTTCTTTTTTGTTTTGATCGAATCTAGGTTTAAACTTTAAACTCCAACTTTCAAATTTAAGTTGAAAAGTTAAAAACTATTTATTAAAAAAAAAAAAAAAAAGCGGGCCAACCCGGCCCGTTGCGGGTTAACCCTTTTAACCCGTGGGTTAAACGGGTTGGGCTTTTTTAACCCGCTTTTAAACGGGTTGAAAAAAATCAACCCTAACCCACTTTTAAAGTGGGTTAAACGGGCTGGCCCGCGGGCCATAACCCGTTTGCCCAGCTCGTGAGAAATGGTTTAAGGAGTGTGTGAAATGGAGCAGTGGTCAACTGGCATAGTTGCTATCTAAGTTGGATTGATTTGTTTGAGGGCTTATGTGATTTAATTTCATGTGGATCTTGCGTGTGAAATTCAAGGTTGAATTTCATCTAACCTAAAGGGGAATAATGTGGTAAATATTTTTTTAGTATCTTTTAATAGCCTTTAATGGGATATTTAATAGGTTTTTATTGATGTATTTCAATAAGATTTTTTTTTAGTTATGACTAAAAAAAATATATCTTTTGAATATCATTAATGTCTTTCAATATGAATTTTTTGTCCTTTTCCTTTTTTTTTGGCAAATTTTTTATTTTTACTATAAATTGTATATCTTAGGGAGAATATTTGAAGATAATAGTTTTGATTAGTAATACAATTTTGAGCTAGGTTTGCTCATTTTCTTCCTAAAATTTCAAAATTTCACATAATTTTTGGATTTTGGATGTCACTGTCCTTGATATTTATAGAATCAACAGGTAATTAAAGATCACATTCTGACATTTGTAAATTGTGATGATAATTTGGAAATATGAAGGATGACTCTAAATAAAATCAAGATTTGCATGAGATAGAGATCATTTATCTTTTTTTGTTAGATATTGCTGCATTTAAGACTTTTTTGTACGGAAGGATTTGCCAAGTCATATTCTCTATAATAAATTCAAGGAGTACTTATAATTATTCGCAAGAACATGTTGCAAAATAAATTTGATTTCCTAATTTGGCAGTTCTTAAGTTGAGAGTCATGGTAGGAGATGCGGATTATTTGGAATGTTATAGTTATGGGTAATCATGGTTTAGTTAACTGGTCCGTCACCCTTTTTTTGAGCAAAATTGAAATGATCAGTTTTTTAATATCTTGATTCGAAACCAGTCTATTATTAATGGTTAACCATTCTAACAGTTAACTTTTTCTTTATTAATATTTTCGGTTTCTAGTTTTTAACTATTCAACATAATAGCTAACCGAAAATTACGGTTAACTGAATTTTTGGTTATAACCATAAAAAAAAAGACATTTTATTTCATACTTAAATTAAAAAATTGCAAATCAACAAATCAGGGAAAAGGAAAAAAAATAATTATGTTTTTACAAAAATTACAAAAATGCCATCGGGATCAAAATAATCTTGATTTTAGGCAACTTGACCTCCTTTCTTCAAGAGACGAGGTCTGCAAGACTAAATTCTCGCCAGACCTCTTCTTCCCCATTTCCCTTTCTTCTCCTTCTTTGCAAAACCCTAAGCCCCAAATTGAAACCCTAATTCCAATTCGCAATTTGCATCTGATTGAGCGCAATTAGATCGGTGAACTTGTGTTTTTGGATCAACCGATGTTGAAGGAGAAGCAATTTTTAAAGAGGAGTATTATGGGCGGGAGAATGTGGACAACGACAAACGGCAACGGCAGCGAGGATTTAAAGATATGAATCCACATTTTTTTGGAATTTTTGTCAAATTATTAATGCTACATTGTTGAGTATTCATTGTATGTATCGTAGGAATATTGTATGTTGTACAATTCGAAATTCTTGCAAAGTTTTTTTTTGAATTATCGATGCTATATTGTCGAATAATGGTAGTGTGAAATGTGCACATATTTGTTGTTGTACGCAAAGTTCAATTAATTAGAAATTATTATACAATTAATTTAGAAATTATAATTTATTAAACATTGTAATTGAAATAAAGCGATACAAATTTTGTATAATTTATCAGAAATTTTTATATCTTATTAGAAATTGTTATAATTTATAATTTATTAGAAATCAGTAATTGATAACAGAAGTCAACATTTAAAATTATAATTTATTATAAATTATAACTTATTAAACATTACAATTCAATTAAAACGATACAAATGTTGTATAATATATTAGAAATTTTTATATTTTATAATTTATTAAAAATCAATAATTGATAAAAGAAATCAAAATTTAAAATTATAATTCATTTGAAATTATAATTTATTTACATTACAATTCAATCAAAGTGATACAAAATTTTGTATAATTTATTAGAAATTTTAATATTTTATTCGAAATTTTTATAATTTATAATTTAATAGAAATCAATAATCAATAATAAAAGTCAACATTTAAAATTATAATTTATTAGAAATTATAATTTACTAAACATTACATTTCAATTAAAGCGATACAAATTTTGTATAATTTATTAAAAAATTTTATATTTTATTAGAAATTATGATAATTTATAATTTATTAGAAATCAGTAATTGAAAACTTGAAGTCAACATTTAAAATTACAATTTATTAGATATTATAATTTATTAAACATTACAATTCAATTAAAGTGATACAAATTTTGTATAATTTATTAGAAATTTTTTATAATTTATAATTTATTAGAAATCAATAATTGATAACAGAAGTCAACATTTAAAATTATAATTTATTAGAAATTATAACTTATTAAACATTACAATTTAATTAAAGCGATACAAATTTTGTATAATTTATTAGAAATTTTTATATTTTATAATTTATTAAAAATCAGTAATTGATAAAATAATCAAAATTTAAAATTATAATTTATTTAACATTACAATTCAATCAAAGCGATACAAAATTTTGTATAACTTATTAGAAATTTTTATATTTTATTAGAAATTGTTTTAATTTATAATTTATTAGAAATCAGTAATTGAAAACTTGAAGTCAACATTTAAAATTACAATTTATTAGATATTATAATTTATTAAACATTACAATTCAATCAACATTTAACTAGTGATACAAATCAATTTTGAAAATCTCCATTATGAGATATGTTAAATAAAATGGGGAGTTCAATTCTTAAGTATGGAGTTGCAAATTTCATGCAATGAAGTAATTTTTGATGAGATAGCAGGGTTGGTGAGGAAATGGATAAGACAAAGTTTGTACTGTATGCTCATGGCAACATTGTGCAAGGGGATGATAGATTTAGTTATAATAAACGGCTGGTAACTATGGTCAGTGTTAGTAGGAGCTGTACGTATGAGAAAATTGTGGACATCATTTGTAATGGACTGAAGGTAAATAGGTGTGCACATCGGGTGGATCTATATCATAGGGTAGCTATTGGAGATAGGATGCTACATTATGATATTATTGTAGTGACGGATGATGATGGTGCACAGGAGATGTTGGTGTACACGGAAGGGTCAGTGGATGTTTATGTGCAGATATCAACAAATGCATTGTCACAGGCACCTGCAGGGGAAATGGGCAATGATAGAGGTATTGGGAGCGATGGATTGGTAGACTTAAACTCCACTCCAGTTCAAACAATAGGCAGTACACAGGTGGAAATGTGTGTACCCACCTCCATAGGTGGTCATGATACAGATACCATGCAAGACTCGTCGACAAGTGAATCAAATGACGACTATGATGATGATGGAAATCATAATATCGAAGCTTTTTCCCAATAGTATGCTTCTCCTACTGTACAACCAAGGAGGAATGATTGGCACCGCTTTATTGCTCCTACTGACGTTGATGTAGTAGGGAGCTTAGTGCCAGTTCCCTTTTTCCATGTAGAAGTTGGTAGTGCTTATGTTGCTTATGATGATGAGCAGCAAATGAGCGCCGAGAATTGGAGCTTCAGTGATGAATTCAAGATTGGGATGCGATTTGAGACAAAAGATCATTTGATACTGTTAGTTAAGATGTGGCACATAATGAACCATTACAATTTTAAGGTGGTGAAATTAGACCCAAAATCATAGGCAGTTAAATTTACTGATACACATGACAGAGGTTGTAAGTGGAGACTCAAAGGTAGTTATAAGAAACATGGTAGGTGGTTTCACATCACTAAGTACAAAGGACCCCACACTTACTTAAATGAAATCACTGGACAAGATCACTCTCAATTAGATTCCACTAGCTTGTCTAGAAGCATCATATTAGAGATCCCTAATTCTCCAGATGTGAGGGCTAAGGACCTCCAACAGAATATCTAAAAACAGTTTGGGTATTATGTTCATATAAAGAGAATTCGTGAGGCGAAGAGAAAAGCAATTGAGCAGGTGTATGGATGTTGGGAAGATTCATATGTGGAGCTTCCTCAATTACTTAATGCAATAGCAGAGGCAAATCCAGGAACAAAGATTGAGTGGCGAACCGTTGATACAGATACCGCAGGACACATGTTCTTAGACAAGCTTTTTTGGGCATTTGGTCCTTGCATCGAAGCTTTCCAGTACTGCAAGTATGTTTATTAAATGTGATTGAATTCATTTATGTATGGTTCATATCAACTAACTAACTTATATTGGTTAATTTATTCCAAGCCTGTCATTATAGTTGATGGCACTTTCCTATACGGTAAGTACAAGCACAAACTGCTTATTACAGTTGTAGTAGATGAGGCAAATCATATAGTCCCATTAGCATATGGTCGTATGGATGAGGAGAAAGTGGACACATGGTGTTGGTTCCTGTTGAAGGTGTTGGAACACGTTATCAAAGACTGATGCAACATCTACTTGATATCGGACCAGCATGCCGGTATTAGGAGTGCGGTAGAAGGTGAGAATGAAGTGTGGCCTAAAGGTTGGCTTTGGCGCTGGTGTATCCAGCATGTTGCCAGCAACTTTAATTCAAAGGCCAAAAGTAAGGAATGTAAGGAATTAGTAAAACGAGCAACCTACCAAACCTAAAGAAGAAAGTTCAATGGATACTACAACGCAGCACTTCAAAGCAGTCCTTGGACATCAAGATATTTTTGGGACTTCCCTCCATGTATGTGGACTTTATCTTATGACGAAGGTGTAAGATTTGGAATTAGTACATCGAACATGGTCGAAAGTTACAATTCAGTTATAAAGAATGCTCGATCCTTACCTGTGGCAGTGTTGGTGAAGAAAACCTTTTACAATTGTAACTTTATATTTAATAAGCAAAGGAGAGAAGCGAGCGAGGCAATGAGTACGGGTAGGTTGCTCACCAAGTATGCTGCAACGAAGTTTGAGAGATGGAACAACATCTCATGTTCCCATAGAGTTACATGTTTCGACTATCAGGAACGAATATTCGATGTTATAACAGCTCCGTGCCCTACCATGTATGGGCAAAAGGGGGACCACATATAAAAAGTGGAGTTAAGAGCATGCAGATGTACCTGTAACGAGTGGCAGACATACAGAATTCCATGCTCACATGCAATGGTAGTAATGGGTACACTGTACATAGATTGTTTTACCCACGTAGTATAGTGATACCGGTTGGACAACTAGCTTAGGGTATATGGTTGTTCCTTCTTTCCTGCACCCGATAAGGCCAGTTGGACTCGTTTGGATATAGCGAAATGGCACTCAATACCAGCATTTACTAGGAAAAGGGGTAGGCCTAGGAAAAAACGATTCCAAAATGAGATGGATATTCGGGAGGGCCCACGAGGTTACTCATGCGATTCATGTGGGCATCCAAGGTATAACATTCAAAGTTATCCAAATAGGAGGGGGGGGGGGGGGGAGGGGCGCAAATAGAACGGGAACGGGCTAGTGTAGTCGTAGTGGTAATTCTTTTGTTATCATATACTTTATTGTACAATACCAATGAGACATGCCTTTACCTTATGTTTCATCTGCTTGTTTTAATGTACTTATACCTCTATTGACAATAGCCATTTATTCATCATATACAAATGGATGCAGGACCAATAGATAGTTCATTGCTTACAGAGCAGCCTGTTCATAGGTCCAGACTAGCCTAGGAGGGGCAAGTAAGTGTTTTTTTTTTTCTTTTTTTTTTTTTTTGCAATCTACAATTTATAACAACTAATTCATGTTTTTAACAACTTTGGCGACTTCTCTGCAGGAGCATGTGGTTTTGCACTGTCGCCATAGAGAGGCGAAGTTGAGGCGACAGCATGGCGTCACTGCACAGTTAGATGATCGCTTAGTGCCATTCCTATCACAGGTGGGTTTCATTGGGGCGGCCCATATGCCCTTCGTTCAGTTGGACTGGCACCTCATCACTGCCTTAGTGGAGATATGGCGATTGGAAACACATACCTTCCATATGACCACGGGAGAGTGGTCAATTACGTTGGAGGATGTTGCTGCTCTTACAGGCCTATCGATAGATGGCGATACTGTTGCAGGCACGACTCGAATAGATTGGCTTACATTGTGTGAGGAGCTGTTAAGAGTCCGACCTGTGCCCGAGATGGATATGAATGGTAGTCGTCTGAAAATGTTGTGGTTAGACAACCACTTCAGAGTTTTATCAGAGTATGCAGATGATGTCTTGATCATATGCTACTATAAGGCGTCTATCTTGTTGCTACTGGGTGGATTCATATTTGCGGACAAGTCATTGAATTACGTCCACCTAATGTATCTACAGTTGCTCCAAGACTTGGAGAGGGCAGGGCAGCATGCGTAGGGAGCAGCTTGTTTGGCATGGCTGTATAGGCAGCTATGCTTGGCTTCCCACGTTGATACAGGGAATATTGCAGGACCCTTGGTTGTCTTGCAGATATGGGAATGGGAGCACTTCCCTCACATTGCCCCGATTCGTTGTCAGGTTACAATAGTTACAACAGGCCGCCCACTGATAAGCCATTGGGGTGCGACTTTTGATGTCACCAGTGTATCCACCCACTTATTGATTGAGTATCGAGCATCATTCGATCGACAGATCGAGCACCAGGTATGATTTCTTTGCCTTCTCTCCTTCAATTTGATTTCCAATGTGTTGTTTCCCTTCAAATTACTACGTTTTAATATTTTTGTTAACTGGTTGTCTAATTTTTCCCCGTAAACAGGTTATATGGGATCCTTACAGTCCCATTTTGGACTCCCTTCCTCCATACTGCCAAGCGGGCAATGACATTTGGCGATCTAAGGTCCCGATGGTGTGCTTCCACATTGTTGAGCACTATTACCCAGACAGAGTACTCGACAGTTTGATGGATTCTAGGGGATCCCACAGCCACCTGCGGACATGAGAGCCCTGCACGTGATTGACATGCGGGGGCATTCCGAGTGGAACTGGCAGTCGGAGCTTGCTAGGTGGATAGCTGAGTGGGATGGTCGGCATGATTGTATTATCAATATGCCAGATTTTCCTACTGGTACATCTTATGATTACTTCCAGTGTACCACGCTATCACCCGATGCTGGATCAGTCGCACAGTGGCTATCATACGCTATATGGTAAGGTCACTAACTCGATAACCTATGTAAATAGATGTATTTTATTTTCATGACTCACTTACTCACTGCTCTACATTTTCTATGTTGCTTGCAGGCAGATTTCACTTATAGAGTCCCAAACATGTATCCAGATATTACTTCTTCCACTGCACGAACTCGTGCAGTTGAAGAGTACATGGAGCTCAATTTAAACGATCCACCGCCACCAGCCCCAATAGCAGGACCACTACCATCTGATGACCCACATCCACAGCCTAGTTAAAGGCGACGTCCACATAGGGAGAGGCGTGGATAGGGATGGGGTCAGGAGCGAGGTCGTGGCAGAGGTTTACAGATTATGGACGAGCCTGAGCCATCCCACGTACTATCATTTGATTATCCTAGCTCTTCCCAGTACCTTCATGACGAAGCTGGCCCATCGTCATCATCACACATACATCTGTTCGACACCCCCATGCCAGACACATCATATAGTGAGTTCCAAACCCCCCCTAGCTCCACAGAAGAGGCGACCATCGCCATCGCATGATATGGGTGAGGGACTCACACAGATGGAGCCAAACCCAGTCCCATTTCATCCATTCAATGGTGCTGGTGGAGATGAGGATGTCACAGTTACACAGGTTGACTCATCCACACAACATCCTCATCAGTGTACACCATTCGCCTGTACCTTTGTTATACGAAGGCGGGGCAGAGACCAGCAGTAGTAGATAGGAGACTTTCTCAATTTTTATGATTGTTGGATACAGATCCTTAGTTTTTTTATGATTACTGTATTCCTTCTCTTGTGTACATTTGATGAAAACAAAAAATCGGTCATTGATTTCGTATTTTATTTTCTTAGTTCTATCTTATCTTTGTGATAAAAAGTATGACAATACATTTGTGGTTTAATTATTTGGGATGGGAACAACGTTTGGTTAGATTAAGTTTCGGAATACTAATGAAGTTTGGAAGTTGTTTAGCCCTGGAGGAGGATGGCTAATTGCTTATGTAGCTGTTTTTATTTGATCTTTCACAAGTTTTGTTCCAAATGTAAAAATTAATATGTTTTTTAAGGAACAAAAGAAAGAGAGGAGGGAGGGGAGGGGTGGGGTGGAGGAAGTAATTTGGCCTGACCTCGTCTTACGAAGAGACGAGGTCAAGTTGCCTAAAATCGAGATTATTTTGATCCTGATGGTATTTTTGTAATTTTTTTAAAAAACATAATTATTTTTTTCCTTTTCCCTAACAAATCATATAAAAATAAAACCAAAAAATAAAAAACATAAGTCTAATTCTAGTTCATAAGGCTTAAATTTAATACTTACATTCCACAAATTAAAAAGTTATATCCTTTTTATATTTATATTTTTTAAATTGGTTTTTCGATTAAGGTTCGACTTTTTTGGTCTAATTGATTTTTTTGCACATCCTTAGTTCTATAGTTAGGTGCATAGTTTGATTCAAAAGCATTATGTTACAGTTGATTGTTATATCTTATCATTACAAGGAGCATATTTGGTTTTAGGGGTTGAATATATAAAAAAAAAAAAGAAGGAAACAAAAGATTTTGGGACTTATAACCATGATCTTCATTCTGTTGACTCCACAATTTCTTCCGCTGCTTATGGTGATGGTGGCAACAGTGGTGGCGGTGGGAATGTTGGATGTGCTCGTCCATCTTTTTTTATTTACGTATAGCTATTTACCTAAGGAGGATATATAATAGAGAAAGAGTATTACATAAATAAACTTCAGAAGAGTAATACATATATAAAGTTCTGGCTTGGTTTGTTAATACAACTGCTAAGCGTTAACTCCATGAGAAACGTGTTTTTAAATTATATAATTGCTATTCTGTCTTTAGATAAGTAGTTTAAAAAAAAATTAAATTAAAAGAAAATTTACATAAAATCTAAAAATTAAAAAATATCACTTTTAAGGATCACTTGGTTACATGAAAATCTAAAAGCATATCTATAAATGTAAAAGTTCAAGGTATAAATGCTCAATTTTATTGACTATAAGAAGGCAGCGTTCAGAAAATAAAAAACAGTATTATAACTGTTTTTCAATTTCTTTGTAAAATTATCCTTTCATGTGGTTATAATAAAAGATTCCACAAAAAGATTAAGTACGCCATCATTATTTTTATGGAAATGGATGTTGCTATATTTTTTTCTTCCTAAATTTTTTAAAGTTTGACCTCTTAGCTAGGATACTGCTATGTATCGATTATAAGAAAAAAAAGATGATCTTATTATGATTAATATATGATGCCACATAACATTAAATATTTTAAGAATTTAGATATTTTCAATTAATAATGTATAATATTAAAATATTTTTAATGAAAATAATTGAACAGATACTGTCTAAAATTATTAAGTATATATACAGATACATATGTATTATTGCAATGCCCAAGTTGAAACTTTCAAACGTACGGCCCCACACGATTATAAATTTTCTGCTTTGACGACCAATTTAGATGGACCGTTTTTTAATAATTCGTAAAGATTCCATTTTCAGGTTGAGGACTTACGTCTATCGTTTTCTTTCCCGCTACAAAATGAAATATACTACGGGTTTCTTTTTATTGGTGATCTTACGCACATGGCAAAGCATATTAGAATGTCGCAGATTCGCACTGAGTTGTTAAAAAAATTATTAAACTTCAATCCAGATGATCTACTTAAAATTTTTATTTCAACTTCATTATCTGAGTTTGGGCAAAAGGTCAAAACTTCTTCATTTAAGGCCCCGCGCTGATACGGATACATCCTCTGCTATTTTGTCATTATTTGGCACGCATGTATCGCTTATCATATTCTATAATTATTAAAAATATCTTTCATTCCTAAAAAGTTGAGAAAAAGCAGGTTCATTAAAAATTAGAATAATATTCCCTGTTTATAAATTTCATTGGTAGAATTCTATCTCACGAAATTATTGCAGTTATTTTATAATTTCCTGGTCATATGCAACATTTTTTCCAAATTTGACTATTAGACTCTGATTCAATAGTCAAATCAGGAGTAAAGTATTTAATTTATTTCTACTCTATTATATTACTAATTAATATCATATAAAATACATATAAATCAATTAATACTTATTCCCATTTTGATCTTTTCTTTTATTCCTACTTTATTCTATTTTATGTGGCATAATTGCCAGTATAAAAACGTAATATGGAAAAAACACTAACGATGGAATAGACATTGAATTTAATTAATGGACTCAACGACGGGGATAACGAGTCGGGTAGCCGGAGCACTACGCCGACATTTTCATCTTCCATACAGCACCACACTCTCTATCGTGGTTGGCCAACGGACGATACTGCTGCCGGATTACTGCTGTTTCGGACTTCCTGGGATAGCTCCTATTTGATGTGCTAAATTATGTTGGGTGAAAATGTGAGATAGATTTTAAAATGTTGGAAAAAAAAAAAAAGAATTAATAGCAAAGGAAATAAAACATGTGAGAGGACCTGTTTTTATAGACAATGTTTGATTATAAAAAAATGGATAAAATAAAAGAAATTTCAACATCACAATTAAGGAATATTGGATACCACAATTCACTTGTATAACATTTAGTATGCATGACACTGGATAAAATTTTTTATACATTTCATTATTTGATTAAACACAAATATAACAGAAAAATGTTACAAAAAATTTGAGCTGTCCAACGAATTTGTATTGTTTAGTGAACAGATTATTTGTCCTATCCTCTACATGAGATTATAATTCTTCAAATTTATCCAGTACTCTTTATACAAATTATCTAGTATAAAAACCCATGGCAATAATTAAATAAGGGGGTAGGGAGTTTTATCTAGTTAAGCCCCACAAATTTTTGTGAAGCAAATGCTCCCATAGAATTGCTAGACTAACTTCACAATCTTTTACATCTCATGTATGTAGAATTACCATCATTATTTCCATTTTTATCTTATCAGGTTCTTTGTTGCCTATTGGTTTTAATTTTAGAATGGAAGGCATGCTTTAGATTTTGAGTAGAAAATCTACTCATATGCTTTTGATGAGCTTCAATGATCCCATTAGCTAATATAAAGACAATCTTGATAATTTTTTTGATTCTTTAATAATAGCAAAAGTATATGTGTTCAAATTTTGCAGGCAATCTTCTCAAAACTTTCTTTGTAATTCTCTTATCTGGAATTGTATCACATGATGTTTGGTTTGATTAATAATAATAGTAACTCTCGATAACTCTTGCACCTCCTCACTATCATTTATGAATAATTATTAAACTTTCTTCATGGATTTTAGAGTTTGATTAAGATAACTTTGTCATGATCTCCATATCGCTTTCTCATAATTTCCCAAATATCATGTGATGTGGTTACACTCATAATTCATGGTATAATTTGTCGATTAATCTCTTGTTATATGAGACAATGCTTTAACAGCTTTCATGGTATTTTATTTGTGTTCTTTTCGTTGAGGTATCATCTAGATTGCTTTGACCTTTAAGCTAGCTATAACGGTTTCATAAATTTTCTTCAACAGTGATATCCCACAAATCTTGTGAGATAAATAAGATTCTCATTTTTATGCTTCATATATCATAATCTTCACCATGAGAATACCTTGTTGGAAAAAATTCAATGTAAAGTTTATTCTTTCTAGTGCCATAGCTAAGGCTTGTATGTACGATGTTTAAGTGTTTAGATTCTAGAAATGAAAGAGATTTGACTCTATTACCATAAATATGTTGGATACAATAAACATAAATTAACAATAAAAATGATGGTTAAATTGCTATGAATTAAGAAGAAACGAGGTTGCAGTAAATCAACTATCTCATATCTCATATGCTTAACATCACAAATGGTATTGACGTCCTTTTCAAAGGACTAAATGGCAGCAAGAGAACATCATGTCGGTGGAGAGAGCCATTTTCATTGTTACTGTACTGGCTGTTAAAATTAGATTCGCCTATCTAGGACTGAATCTTGGTACCAGTCCATAACGATCAAAGTTGAATTGTAAACCTATTAATGAAGCAACAACTGATGCAATAAAGAATCCTAATAACAAATAACAAAAAATTTAAATTAATCATTGGAGATCTCGATTTCTTAGGCACCCCTACATAAAATAGGTAGGACATGGGATGTTTTAAAATTTGGTCTATTGCATCGTAGATGAATACATAAATGTGATGTTAGTTTTGCAAGGTTATAAAACAAGGGCTTGGTGAAAAATTTAAAAAGTAAAGAAAGATGAAATTGGGTTGATTTGATTTGATATGATATGTTGATGTGTTTGGGGGAGAAAATGAAGAGGATGTAGGAGATTAATGTGTTAGAAGTCTGTTTGGTGTGGACCGAAGAAGGGATTTCTTTTGCAGCCGAAGAATATGATGTCCTTTTTGCTTATGGGGATGTGTGCAAGTTTAGTTGCTTTGTTGAGTTCTTTTTTTTTTTTTTTTTGCTTGCCAAATGCTTTGCTAAGCTCAAACCATTAGCATTAGACAATTCGAATTTTGGACTTATTAATTAAATTTTATTAAGTAAAGATTGATTAAATTTGATTTGTTCTCAATAGCCATGAAATGATCATCTTAGGGTGATCTTTGTGTCGATAGATTACCTATCTTTTCTTTCATCTTGGGCAAAACACAATGGGGGAGCTAATTCAAACCCTTTGAACTATGAATTAATAAGAAAGGATGTTGTAGTAAATCAACTATCTAATGTCTCATATCTCATATGCTTAACATCACAAATGGTATTGATGTCCTTTTCATAGGACTAAATGGCACCAAGGTGGTGGAGAAATTATAGCAGTGGAAATAAACACAAATTTAAAGCCAAAGCCGATAATAAATTTTACGTGCATAATTTATTAGTTACCTTTTTTTCCTTGTTGTTTTCTTTATTTCTATAATTTCAATTATTTTATATATTATTTTAGTAAAAAATATTTATTATTATTATTTTATCAAATTGATTATTACTTACATGTATTTTCTAATTAATAGTAATAAAGATGGGTAAAACACATAGAATTGTAAGACTAAAAATATGATTGTTAATGGCTATTTTTTGTCAATAGCCTACAGAGCTAATCTAATCTCATAACCATATGAGCTGACCTTCCTAGCTTAAAAATCATCGAGCCCCCATACCTTTGAAGGGAGAAACACCTATTTAAGCCCTTTAACTATTATAAAAGAAAGGAGCCTCCTACTTTCCTAAAGAGGAGAACGTCCCCTCACCCAAACCCAACTAACCTTTAAATAAGTGGAAGATACTTGCCAGAAATAGGTTGAAGCACTTTCCTCAATAAACCATCATGCTCCAAAAGGGGCCCTCAACGTGTTACAATGCTCTAAAACTCCATCCACCGAGATATTGTCTGCTTTGGTCATACGCCACACGATTTTGTTCTTTTGATGCCAGTGCTTCCTAAAGGTTCACCCATCCTAGGATTGCTCTACTTAAAGAATGTTTAACTTTGGAGTTCGGACAAACTCTAAGCCATTACACCAAAAGATGCCGCTATTATTAGAGTTCTACAATCTATATTTGAAGGGTATCACATACTCTTCCACTTATAAAACTGATGTCCTCGTTAGTTTCATTACACAAGTCTAGAACCTCGCCAAGCAGTAATGACACACTCATCCACTTCTAGCTGGTGAACTGCTCTGATACTACCTATAACATCTTGAAACTCCGTACACCAAGGTATTGTTCACTTTGGTCACATGCAACATGGTTTGTTTTTCTGGTGCCAGCACTTCCCAGAGGATCACCCATCCTGGAATTGCTCCGCCCAGAGCACGCTTAATGTTGGAGTTCGAACAAACTCTAAATCATTACACCAAAAGGTAATTCTGTGATTAGAGTTCCATAATTTATATTTGAGCAGTATCACACATGTCATATCTCATTATGGCAAACTGAAGTTCTTAAGTATCCATATAAGTTATTATCGGGCCTTTAGAGTGATTCATGAGCATAACACAACTAAGATTCCCAAAGGAAAATGAGACCTCATTCAGGATCAAGTTGTTTAGAATAAGAACATGATGCATACACCTATATAGTTACCAATAGTAAAATACCGGATATTACTTAGCCATTACAGTACCATGTTTTAGAAACTAAACATAAACATAAACATAAACATAAAAATTGTCTTAATGATAACATAATTAAAGTTAATAGAGTTCCTTCTTCTACTAATTATCCCTTAGTAGTTTGCTTTCCCTTACCTATAGATAAGATTTAAAATATTTAATGTTATATCATGGTCAGACTTTGTATCGACACAAGCCACGGACTGCCTTAAAATAAGTTAAACCTATAGGGAGGTAAGCGAATCACTTGTTAATGAGATAACTAAACCAGTACACACATCATGTAAATACCGATAGATTTTATTAAAAATATGCAATGCAACAATCAATAAAATGGGAAGATACAAGCATGGATGATCAAAATCTAAATTAGGTGTAAATTTATGTGCTCTCACTAGGGTTTCAAGAGCACATACATACCACTAGAGCCGAGGAGGGTCTAGAAATGCCGATTAGGGAACTTTAATCATTTTTATATTATCACTTAAACTTTAGTATCTTAATCATTTCTACTATTTTGGAAGCTTAGATTCTCCTTAGGTATTGCCACTTTCCAAGGTTGATACCACACGTGACTCCTTGTTTTACCATTTAGATTATGTGGAACCAAGAAAGTCTACTGGAAACCCTAGGCCTAATTAGAGTTCTCTTATTGGATACTCCTAACATTACCATAGACTTGAAATGTAATACATAGCAATGGTGGCTAAAATATGCAACATTTATGTAGTCATGCTATGCATGGTCGGTTAGTTAGATATCCTTTATTATTAAGTTCGGTCATTAGGGAGATCATGCAATCTCACAAACACTCATGAAAAATATACTTTCAAACATTATTATCAAACAAAGTTGTTTCACTTTCAATTTAGTAGCTTTTGAATCCATCATTCACCGAGTTGCAAACAATTCCCAATCGCCACACACAATTCGTTATATTGATATAATTATAAATAAATGCAACCAATTACATACACAAGCAGTGTGGTATACTTAAAGTTACTCATCTATGCATGGCATCACTGGTGATCATAGTAATCTATAGGAAAATCCAAGATAGAGTCTAATTCTCCTAAAATAAGGAGTAACATATCAATGCATGGAAAGATTAAATGTAAAACCTTGTAAGTGTCTATGTGTCTTGAATTAAGGTTTTGGTGCCATATTATAGCTAATTGATCCTTAATCATATTTTAATTGTGTAATGGCTTTTGAAAGGCATGCGATCCACTTAAATTTGACACTTTTGTAACTTAGCTTATCTTGGTAAGCACTCTATATTATCCTATGACATAAATTAATCACATGACCTTAATTTAATCTTATTGTATCCATTTTGAGTCCTAATTTCACGTATAAGTAGTTATTTGAAAGCTCACTTCAATTACTTTTCGATATTATCATTATTTAGTGGAATTCTATCCAATTTACCCCATCAAACTTTATAGGCCGATTTGATGATCTTATGTGCCTCCATAGGTTATGTTTTCTCGATTTTATGTGCCTCCATAGGTTATGTTTTCTCGATTTACTATGTATTGCTATGTTTTAGGTGATATTACTTGTTCGGGTCTCATATTACTATGTTTAAGACTATATTTGCTAGGATATTGCGATGTTTCTCCTTTTTGGTACCTTAAACTCTTTATATTTATATTTGTTACTTATATGGCTTAAGTTGCCATAAATTTGAGAGTAGTATCATCATGGATGTCCTAATTTCTCTCACATGGCCAGGAGGCTTATATCATGAGTTTATTTGTACATTCTTCCTTTCTTTTGTGAGATTGATTTTACATACTTGTTCAAGGGATAAAATTACTTAAGTTGGGTGAGAATAAAACCATAATTCACCACGGTTGCTTGATTTCTCATAATGTGGCCAAAACAATTGCATGTAGGGTTATAGAAACATATTTTATTCTATTCAATTACTCTATTCATGATGTATGATGTCTATATCTTTCTATTATATGCAGTTAAGTCCATATATTCTACATTTCTAGATGTGGGTCGAAACTTGGCTTATGTAGACATGTACATACATAAACTTAGTTTTAACATCTAATTTGCACCTTTTTGTAGCATCTTCTTTATCTATGACTATTATCACTTTGTATAGGTATGATCCCTATATTATTAGTTATAGAAGCCAAAAGTATCCTTAAATTCACCTATATGACTGAATACATATAGGTATACATCTATATATGTATACTTGACTTATTTCTTCAATTTTTCTCTATCAAATACCTTCTTTAGTATAAGGCTTGAGATATTTAGCTTGAATGTGAAAGGAAAATCATATGAAACCCTAACTCTCTATTTATCCAAATCCTTTAAGCACATGTGTTAATGTTTTGGTTGATATTTACTATTTTCCTAGTTTATTCAACTTTATAAACACAACGTGAGTTTTTTTAACCAATGATATGAATGAATCAACTTATCATTTCTTAAAACTTAAGTTGGTTTAATCACATATATGTATACACGCCATCATTTTGCTTGGTTGGTGTTTGAACATGATTTATACTCTTGCTATTTTAGGTTTGTTAAACAACTATAAATGTATGTTTTTAATAAAAATCAATTTTAATGCGAAAGCCATTGGCAAGTGTACCAATCATACAAGTAAGATAAGTGGGAGTATTCAAGATTGCGATCCATAGGGAGTTAATTGACTAAGTATTAGATTATAGTGGTTTTACTCTAATCTAGGCAACCGAAATGGAGTTTGAGATTTCTAAACTAACTACACTAATTTTGTAACTAGTCTAACATTAAAAATTATACTAACACTAGAATTACTCTTTGAAACTTCTTTAGTAAATAGGCATGAGATTATGTAATAGTTTGGCTAGGATTTCCATTCATTGCATTGTAATTATAATCGAGTGTGTTCATTTGGATTTTGATTAAACTCATATGAATTTGCTTGGTTTTTGAGTTGCAAAATTATAATTATAATATGGACATCCCCCTCAAGTAACCCATTTATAATCATTAGTTAAATAACACATTCCTCTCACAAGCTATGTTAATCTAATTGAAATTATTGTTCAAGTACGTGTTCATATCAATAAACCACAATTCAATCGCATTAAGAACATGAGTTTTACAACTGAGCCAGAACAACACGTATCCATATCAATTTCAAAATTGTATTTTCTATTTCAATCGGATCATCAAATGCCTCTCAAGTATCTTGAATCCTAATTCTTAAGAGAATTCATAGACAAATTTTATCTCATGAGCATTGAAATAGGAATAACCAAAATTTCATATCAACAAAACTCGTTATAAGATACTAATCAACCACTCAAGTAATTCATAAATATGTCATATAATCCCATTAGATAAATTTAGCTCATACTGAAAAGTGGAATTTCATTCATATTAATAAATCAAGCGCAATCCATAGTAAAAGATATGGAGAGAATACACCTAAAAATGTTAGGAATGTCTTCCTAATGATTCAGGATCCACGCCATTATGAATGTGTTAATGAATAGCGCCAAGAATGAGGTGAGGTGAAGTCGAGGTCGGTGAGTAGGTCAGATGAATGAATGACAAATGGTAAAATGAGGGATAAATGGATAATGAGTTGAATGAATAGGTGGAGTCCTAAAGCCCCCTCAAGTGAAGTGAAAAAGGTATATAAATGGGAAAGGAATGTCCATAAATTGAGAGAATGATCAGAAAGTACAGGTAGTTGTACAAAGATATGGTAATATGGAGGTTGGTAGTATTGTGATGTGTCTTCTGAGAAGTAGTTGTAGAGTGGATATATTCTTTGTAGAGTGATTCCTTAAAATATGAAAGAAAAGTCCAACCAGAAATCTCTTGCAAAGTTGCGGTGAATGGCCATTAGTAATTAAGCTCTAAAACAGTAAACTAAACACGAGTTGTTGCTGCAAGTGGACGTTCCTTTTACGATCTAGCTCAGTTTGGACAAGATGAGGCAGGTCAACACTTTGAGCCGGGCGTATGCTTGCTAGGTCTTGTTCTAGTAGTAGAGTGCTCAGCTTTGATGGTATTTCCACTAGGATCAGCTCGAGTCTATTTTGTATGGATTGGACAAGGTTGTAGTTGCTCGATCAACTACTGTGACTAATTAGTGTTGTGGCTTGCTTGGAGATTCAACTTTCAATCTAGGTGGTTTCCGCAAGAGCTCAGTATTGAAGCTCGCAGCAGCTCTGAATTCTACTGCTATTACGCGTGAAGCTTAAACTGGTCAGTCACCAGTAGCTTGACATTTTGCCATGTTTGATCAGTATATGAACTGAAACTGCTCGTTGTGGTCCATTCGGTGAACAGCTCTGATGTCTGTGCTCATGATGGCCTTGCTTTAAACCAGCTCGACATGGTGATAAGCTCAGTTGCCTCTGTGGTCGGCTTGCTAGAAAGCTCGAGAATTGAAGCAGCTCCGATCGAACTCGTCTGCTTAGGCTATCATGAGCGCTCGGTTGGTGCTGTGGGCCCGTTCCCCCTCTTACTAAGACTACAGAATGTTGATCGGTGACGCTCAGATCGGCAAGCCAATGCAGGTGCTCAGTTGATGATGGAGGAGATCATGTCGGCAAGTGCAGGAGTTGCTCGATCTTCTGGTGTTGTGTTGCTCTGCTTTTAGCTGTTGCTTGGTGAAGTGCAGTGCTGTGCTGTTGCATTGATCAAAACTGCTTGGTGCAGCTTCTATTTTTCTGCTCGTTCGCTCCGTTGTTGCTCGGTACTAAAGACTTCTGCAGTACATGGTGGTATGCTGCGGTGAAGCTCGGTTCTGCTCTGCCTGTGGCATAATTGGTCTCCGCTCTCGAGTGTTCGGTAGCTGCATGGCTTCACTTGTGCTCGGCATGGTCTGTGTGGAGTTAGAATTGGGTTTGCTACTCTGCATCAAAGGTTACATCAGGTCCATGTTCTTAGCTCAACTGTTCTGCTGCCATTAACATGTCGGTACAGGCTTGTGCATTCCAAGTCGGCACTTGTAGACAAGCTCGATGGCTCCTTTTGGTTGGTCAATGCAGTAGCCTCTGCAGTTTGGTTAGCAGTTGTTGCAAATAAAAGGAATCAGTTTGCCATGTCTAGCAGTGCCATGGACTGATATATGTTCAATTTAGCAGCAATTTATATTTGTAAATTTCGTTAACACTTTATACAGAAAGAATTTAGCACTCCAAACAACTGAGTAACCAAAACTGGAAAATTCATTGATTTTTAATTGAGAAATTAAATTGGTGATTCATTCTTTTCTAATTGTTGTGCAGTTGATCCAAGAATAAACATTCCATATAACTTCAAGTATGATTTTTCATAAAAGTTCAATGAAATGCCAAAATTTGCATGAATTAAGTGGAGGTAAATATATGATTTTACACATTCATCAACTTGCAACCATCTTTTTAGTGTTTCTACATATTAAATCATGGTGTATGTCATTTAGCTAATGTTAGGAACAAATCAACAAATTAACCCTATATTGGCCGAGACTTGAGATAAATATGCGTATATGTTTATATTACCATTTCTTTCCTCTAAAATCACTTTGGAAGGTATGATTTACTATTATGTGATGATAAATGTTTCAAGACTACCCTTAGCCATAAATTTCCCATTATGGCTGAATCTTCCCTTGCATATATCTTTGCATACATCTAGGTTTGTGTTTAGTTTTTCTTGAAGTTACTCTCATTCTATGATATATCAACATGTAATTGTCAAACCACGAAACAAGATTCCTAATCCCTATTTTCCTATTATGTCGTGACCTTACACATCGTCTTTTTATTTATATATATATATATATATATTCATCTTTCTAAACTATCATAAGTGTTCATTTTATGTTGTTTCTCAAGTTTGAAAATAAAATGACTATGGTTGTGCCCATACTATCCCTTAGGGCCGACGGTATGCATACATGTACACACAAACAAATCATTTTGTTTCATTCTCCCTCATTCTTTACATTTCTAGGAATGTTTTAGAGTTATACCTTGAAGATTTGAAGTAGTATCATACCACTTTCCCCTTGTGCTAGGTTCAATAGAACCCATAAAGAAAAAGAGAAGTAAATGGAGTGGTCAAATCATGGAAAAACCTACTCAAATGAACCTTAAGAGTTTGATAGTTTCCTCACCTTAACTTAGTGGCGGTTGGTGTCCTTCATTCTTCACTTAGAGGCTTGCGTTGTTGCCAATTTATTTGATCATCTTAGGAAAACATTATAGTGAAAATGTGTTTGAATGTGTGTGTGTTTATGTTTTGGTTCATGAGGGGGAGGAAGGGGTCACGAAAATAAAAAAAAAAAAAAGAAGGAGTTTGTGATATATCTTAGCTTCTTTATAGAGCTTCACAAAATGAATGGGGAAGAAGGAAGTGATGGTGTGTCTTGGTTTGGAGGGGGTGTTTCACCAAAATGAAGAAGGAAGGAAGAGACAAAATGGTTGCTTGTTGGTTTAGGTTTGAAAATGGGGAAGGATCATGCATTAAATTCTTAGACATAGCTTACTATTTGTGGCATTAAAGTCTTCACTTGCCATTGTACTTGATTCTTCTCTTGGGGGCAGCAAGAGCGCAAGAATGAATGCACCATGGAGAATGGTATCTTGAGGAAGATATTAGTTTTGTCAAAGAGTTGAATGTGAGGATTTTGGCTAGATTTTAGGAAATCTATAGCCTTTGACCTTTCTTTTGTAGTTCACGGCTTAGTGGGAGAAAAGGAGAGTTGAATTCTTTATCTGACTAGTAGTTAGAACAATATAATTTACACAAGACAAAATTTATTGTTTTAAAGTTGATATGTAGGATTTTGTGTCTAAGCAATTAGATATCGATAGAATTTTGCTCGATATGTTTAGAATTATTTGTAATTGCTATGTATAGTATTTCAATCGAGTATTAGTTGTATTTTAGGTTTTAAGCTCAATGTCGGGTCCTTTCGGGTATAATTTATGCTTTGAGATTTATTTTGAGCTATCATTTAGTACCAATAAAGTATATAAGTGAAACAATTCGTTTTAGGTGCAAATATTCATTATATCTACTTATCAATTCTTAGGAAAAACAAAAGGAAATTTTTCGAGTGTTTACACAAATGAAGGAAAATTTTCTATCTAGGGATGGTTTACTTTCCTAATAATTGAATGGTGTTGCACTATATAAATAAGACCCACCCAGCTAGGGGTCAGGTTCACTCTCTCTACTCTTACTCTCTATTGCTATTATACATCCTTACCCACTTAATAACTTGAGCACTGCGGTAGTTATACTAGACATGCTTCCAGTCTCCATTAACTGATTTTCATCTTATAGACTTGTGGATTGACAACCTCATAGGCCTACCTTACTCAAAAGGGGGTGAACTATAGTTCTAAAAGATTCAAAATATGTAAGGACCCGCTATCACCCCTACATTTGAAATAGGAGATAACGGTTCCTCAACCACATATAACCCCTAAGATTATATGTAAGGTTGCTTAAAGGAATTGTTTGAGTAATTGTTTATCCAATTCCATAAAGATAATAAACAACAAGAGACATAGATTTTTTTTTTTTTCAACCTTAAACAAAATCATACTACAACTCTACCAACACATTTGGCAAAGGAGTACAACTTAACTTCTAATTATCTAAACACATACATATATACTATATATATTACATCCAATGGCTTCTTACAAGCCCTAGCAAAATTCTCAAAACACAGCTCGATTAACACTATAAATACATTATCAACAAAAAAGAATCACATCTAATCTATTACATTCATAGGGGTCCATTAAGTCCATGGTCATCTCTAATCCTCCAACCCATCAAAAAAATCTTCAAAGTCGGTTCCGTACCCCATACTTGTATAGAACGCATCGAAATCATCACCTGAAATAGATAAAATATGACCCAAAGGCCCAGTACACAAGTAACAAATACAAAATGCGAAGTGAATCACACATTCTTAGACTAAATGCACTATGCACCAATCACTTGTTTATTATTAAGTCTTTAGTTAGTAAAGCAACACGGGAGTATTCAAACTCCGGACAACAAGGATCTAGTATTACGTCCGCCGCCCTGAGTGGTCCCTATTGTTCATACAGACTAGGCAGCCCCACCTTCCGGCGTAGCCCGTAATACTAGGAGATCCTGAGTAACGCATCACGACGCTCAGGGGGTTGATATGAGCAGCTCGGATACTCATATCTCCTAAACAATTCTATCCATTAACGAGAAAGTACCCTGCCCCCAATCTGAGCAGGGTGCCGCTCTCCGAACCAGATTCAATGGCAGCCAACCACAATCAGCACTCATATATCAATAGGATTTTCTTAATTTAAGGTAGCTTGATTTTGATGCCTATCCTAGCAAAGAGACAAGCAAGTTACCGCGTACCTGATATAGCTCGGGAATTAACGGAGTTGACTGGGCGAGGATCTATCACTGTTTAAATCAATATTAAATTCACACTTAGCTTAAGCACTAGTTAACTAATATAAAAGATAAATATATCAAAGAAATCCAAATAAATTAATAAAGGTCATAATAAAACATTTAAACATCCTAATATATCCTAGATCGCTTAACAAATACTTACTTGCTCAAATAACAAACTTCGGAAAATTTTAAAAAGAGTTTTTAAAATTCAAAAGTGCAGGAGATACGCCGGTACTCAACGCCGGCAGCGTTGAGCCTGTGTTCAATACTCTGAAAATCAACACTGCCAACGCTGGCAGTGTTCAAGGGTACGCCGTCCTCCTTCATTCTACGCCGGCGGCCTTGAGCTGGCATAGAATCCAAAACCCAAAATTTTTCAAAACGTCAAGAGAGGTCTAAGCCGTTCGTTTACCCAGATACGCGGGCAGCTTTGACACATATGCCAGCGGCCTTGATTCCAGCGGCCAACGTACAATATGAATGAAAGAATGCCGGCTGACTTTTCCAGCGAAAGCCGGCGTTCAGACAGCCTTAAAAAAATTTGAATCCAACGCTGCCTCTACGCCGGCGGCGTTGAATTCCCAGGTACCGGCGTACGTTCAAAAACGGGCCTAAACGAAAATGGTTTTTGATTTCCCCTGTTTTAATACAACTTGTTCATTTTTCAAAAATTTTCCAAACTTAGTCCAAACTTTCTAAAGCTTGTTATATGATCCAAATACTATCTTAACAACATGAATTCTACTTCTACTCATCAAAACACTAATCACACTTCAATTTCACATATCTACTAATCATTCTTCAATCTTCTAAAATACTCATCCCCACACATCCACACTCCTATAAGATATATACTACCACTCTATTAGCCACTTAATCCCATTCAAACTATCATCAATGCATCAAATCCATCTCACACCAATTATCACATCAAAATCATATCTATCCTAACATTTACAAACAACACATTATAGAGCATAAAATAAAAGATAAAGGTTGCATTAAACTCACATGATTGAATCTTGGCTTGGAATGATATTCAAATCCTTGAGCTTGTAATAAACCTTGTCTTAGGGTTTAAGATTTTGGGTTAAGAAAAGGAAGAAAGAAAGAAGAAAGAAAAGAAAAGGAGTGTAAATTCGTATGAAAAATGAGGCTGTCAAAAAGAGGTCTTAATTTGCTTAAAATCAAGCCAATACTCATCCAACAATTGTCATTAGGGGTATATTTGACCTAAGGTTAATTTAGGCAAATTTCAAATGCATTTGAATGGAATTTAAGTTCAAAAAGTGGGTTTAAAATTGGCTAAAATTTCTGTCATATAACTAAACAATTCAAAAGTGAATTTACTAAATTCTAAACATAACACATGCATATTAATTTGAAAAAAACACACACATTCAGTACACTATACACACATTTATAGATATCAAACAATAATATAAACTTTATAAGACTATACACATATAAATTAACACATTCACTAATTACATTAGCTAAGCACACACACACACACACACACACACACATATATATATATATATATATCATTCTAATAACATATTAGCATGCAATTTAAGGAATTCATGGCTATTTCAAAATATACAAACCAAAATATCCTTAAAACAATAATAATGTAAAAGAAGTTGACTTTTTCCTCACTTAAAGTTTCATATCAAATATTTTGGAAAAGAGAAAGCTATATTATTTGTGGCAAAATAATTCTAAAACTATACTATTAGTTTTATTTGGAACAAATCTTAAACCAAGAAGTGAAAATAACCATTAAAATAAATTCCTTGATACAGAGGCCAAGGTTGGAGTTGTCATGTTGAGGAACTAATATCTTCTTGCTTTAGAAATCTTGAGTTTTCTGGGTAAAATCATTTCAACCCATTGTTTGTATTTTTGCAAGATTCTGAACTTCAATCGCAATATTCCTCATTCATTACATTTTATTTCTTTAGAATATGTGCTTAATGTTTGCATCCATGGAGAAATAATCTCCTACAACTTGGGGTTTGTGAACCCAAACCCTGATTCATGTGATTTCAAATGCACTTTCAAGTAATTATTGACTAGGTATTGTAATTAATAGCTTGAATTTATTTTCGTGGGTCTAAATGTGTGGTGTAACTTTTAGATTCATGTTTGATTTCAACTGAATAGATTGATAGATCATTCTTTTGAATAGATCTATGGCTACTAATAAAGTTGCTCATAATTGCCTTGAGAGAGGGATAATGAAATATTCTATCACTTGTTTTGAAATTCATTAAGTTAGTTTTAAAAACAAAAGATTCTTAAACTTTTTGTGGTTCTAAACCACTGATAACTTATGAAGAGATTTCGGTGGTCTGGCTAAAGTTACTGACCTTGAGAGGGGCTTTAGTTTACCCTAATGAATCCGACAGTGCAAATACACCAGCATGCCACTCTTTCTCTGAGTTTGTCAAGAAATCACATAATAAAGAGTTAGTGAAGCAAAGCCTAGGCTTCCATTTTGCATTTTTACAAACCTATCTTTAATTTTGCCCTGAAGACATTTGTAAATTTCTACTAACCTTAGTATAACTTCAATAGGTTTGCTTGCTTGATGTTGATAATTGCTTCAAAGTTGAACAGAATATAGTAGTTTTATAAATTTTTGAAAGCTTCAACTTCATGTTCTTTAAAATGGTTTTAAACACAACACAACCAACAAACCAATAAACCTCAACAAGGAGATGAAATTCAGCAATCAATTCCTCTTTTACAATTTGAAATAGAAAGACAAGCTTAAAGAGAGATTCAAAAAGAAACTTAACCTAAGAAAGTCTCTTTTATAAATAAATAACTCTTACCGACAAAACTATCATATATAGAAAAATACAACACGACTAGCAACTAAAAAAATAGCTTAATAAACTCAAAATAAGATCAACTAAACAAGACACCTCAAAATAACTTAAAATCGACTAACACATCTTCAAATTAATAACAAACTTTCAATAACTTCATGCAAGTCCAATCAATCTTCAATAAGAACTCCACCAGAATTCTCTTTAAGTGCATGAGCCTCGTTAAGGAAAGTTAAAAGTGGATGAAATGGTTCAATAGTCCCTACTCCATAGCCACCATGTCAAATCTCTTTTACTCATACCAAATCGTAGACTTGACTCTTTAAATACTATCATTTACCATAAAAAGTCAAGCTTAAGCCAACTAGGCTTAAAGTCTATATTCTAAATGTACTTGTTCATAGTGATCACAACATGATCTTAATATTTGTTGAGTGATTAGTATTTTTTCAATGAAATTAAATTCTATTAATTCTTTTATACAATTGATTAATGATCAATAGATAATTCCAATTTTAGAATTTATATGAAGAGAAACTACAAACATTATTGGGACATATATGAGAAATTTTTGCCTTATTGTTCACTTCACCAATCCATGAAAAAAAGATTCAAATGATATCACGGTCCATGTGTATAAATATAGCATCAAATACAGATAAAATTTTGGCATGCATGATTAAAAAAGAAAGTTAGTTTCAAAACAATTACTAGCCCTAATTTGTGATTGCTATATATATATATATATATCAAATTGCTATTGGAATTTGCACATCATGTGTACACAAATCATGGCATGTAAGACCTATTAACTCCTTACTTCCATAACCATTCTAACAAATTTCACAAAAAAAAAAAGGGGACAAAGCAACTTAAACATAAAATTTAAATGGTTGATATGTTTAAACTTTTAACCAAATATGATGGCATTATTTTTTTTTCCATAAACATTTATGACAATAAACCATAAATTAAGCTTAGTTAGTTTAGTTAAAAGTAACAAAGTAGACCAAATCAAACTACAACAACCCCTATCTAGAGGTACTCTTGTCAATGATGCTTTTAAGAAATCACACATTGGAAGGAGCAAATTGGACCTCAACGAACTAAAGTGCATTAATCCTACTTAGAAACGCTCTTTGTTAACGATTCCTTAAGTATACCATACGAATATATCAACAATAACCTAAATAGGTGTCTATCTTACAATAACTTTTAGAGTAAATTGCAAATAGATTTATATATATATATATATTTGCTAATTAAATATGTGATTGACTCCCTTTCTTTACAAATACATGCATAGAATCTCAAATGTTTTGAAAATAAATAAATAAATTGGACTCTATATATCCTATTACTTTTAATTTTACATATACGTCAAAATTTTAGTGTATTTTTCTGTAACCATTATATCCATGAAATATAGTAAAAATATTGTCAAAATATACTCTTTTAAAAGAGTTGTGATCCAAATGTATAATTTATAAAAAAGAAATAGATTTAAGTGTATTTAAAATAAATATGAGAGGATGTATTTATGGGTAACCGTTGAGGATAAGCATCAATAATAACAATACTTATTCAAGATTTTCTCTACCGTTGTAAATACATCATAGACAATGATTGTAGTTATCTTATTCCTAATTTTTAGCTAATATTTAGTTTAGACTTTTTCGTATAAATATTGTGTACATCCATTCAAATCAATTAAGAAAAAATGCTACAGTCTATTTCTTTAAATCTCTTTATGGTATCAAAGCTATAAATCTCTAATGAGTTTAATCAAATGGACACAAACACCAACACTAATCCAATTTAAAATGTCAAATTAACAACAAGGACTTCCAAAACTCTCATTGCCATTAATAATGCAACCTTTTCAATCGAACTTACTACAACCGCATTTTCACCATGACTGAAATGATCTAAACACTACCCATAAAATTTAGAACTCAAATAAAATAACTGAGAAACAATTAGAATTTTAAACCAAGAGAATGAATAAAATTAATTAGTGGATTGGGGTAAAAATGAAATTTGAAGTTGGTTGATTAATAGACCTAGGTAAAACAAAATCCACTAAATAAAAGCTTAATCCAGATAGGTAGCTAATATCGTGCCATGTAGCACTCTAAAAGGAGCCCTAAAAACCCTAGAACCTAGCCGCCATATAAATATTCTTTATTTTCTGCCATTACCCCTTTGGGAAACCTACTACAAACTTAAGGTAAGCAACCATAGACCCTAATATCCATTTAAATGCTAACTGAGTACAATTAAGGAAGTGTTAGCACTAATCAACTAAGGTTATCTATTTCATGATAGGAAACATGGACAATGGAGGCGAACTAGGAGAACAATAATATCAATAAGCTTAAAGAAATGCATGATAAGGTAGTGTGAGGATTTTAAGTGGCAAAACTCAAAGTTTATGGTGTTTTAGATGTAAATTTTTACTTTGGGATATTGGTACGAAGTGAAGGTAGCAAGAGAGTTGATTTTGAAGGCGTTTTAAGCTTGAGAGAATCACCTCACAACTCAACAACAAGTTAAGACCTACAATCTACACTTAGTATTATGAATATGTAATAATGAAGGGATAAGACAAGTATGAAAATATTGAAGAAGAGAATGAGCATGAGCATGATTTTAGTTGAATTATTGTTGGAAATTAACATTAAGAAGAAATGGATGTTGCTATGTGTTCAAAACCAGGGGTAAAATCATGGAATGAGCAGGATGTTAATGTTATTGATATTGTCAGAAGTTAGATGAAGAATTATATGTGATATGTCTTGAAAATCTCAGAGAAAACATGAAGAAAAATGATGGTTGTTATCAAAACAAAAAGGATTTAGATTTTTAATTTGATAAATCATGTTTTAACAAGTGAATGATGAAAATAAGTGAGATTAGGCATTAATACAGCCATGTGATACCTTTTAGATCATCAAATTTTGTCCCAAAACATGTTTTTGACAAAAATGTTAAGTTTTAATGCATAATACCCTAAAACTAGAAAAGCACGACTAGTACACGAAGTCCTGTACATGTCATGCTTCTCTATGATCCACAAAATATAAGGAAAACATGAAACCTAGAATAATACGATAGGAACATGATGTTATGATTCCCCTTATTCTTCTCTCTATCTTAAAATAGAATGAAGCGCAAAGGAACACAGGAGATACACGATGCCATGCTTTTCCCCGCATTGCATAGAGGAACATGAGAGATACACAACCCCATGCTTCTCTCTGTTTCCAAAAGTGCATTGCATAGAGGAACATGAGAGATACATGACCACATGCTTCTCTCTGTTTCCAACGAATGTTGAAGCACTAAAGAACACGACATGACACATGCCGCCATGCTTCCCCCATGCTTCTCTCTGATTTAAGCAACCCTCCTTGAACCCATAATAGCATAGTGAGAACACGACATCGTGTTTCACCCATGCTTCTCTCTAAAAACCCAAGCGAAGGAGAAACACGTCCACCCTACTCAATCGTACACTAGAGCATGGGGTGATACGTTTCCTTGTGTATTAACCGTGCTTCTCCTACCTTCTTTGATCCTTTTTCAAATAAAAAAAAAAAAAAACTTGATCCAACTTCTTCCTTAGATTTAATTAACCTTCTAAGAATGATCTTTAGGCAAAATGACTAAGTCAATGCAACCTAGATACAACAAACAAATAAGAGGATTAATAGTTTTCAATCATGTATGAAACCATAAATAGTTTTACATTTTAAGCTTTAAGGAGATACTTGAGAACAACTTCAGTTCTCAAGTATACAGTAATTGTGTGTTGCTTGTTAGGATAGTTATAATAACCATATTAAGAATTCAAACTCGACTTAATTGAGTGTTGGTTTCTACTTGAGTGCTTACTCCAAGAGCAGCATCCCAAGACTGGGCTGTAAGTCTAATCGTAACTTTGGGATGATGAGGTAGTTTAGGCACTTAAGCCCCTATGGCACATGGTTGGGCTCAGCAGGTAGTCGATAAGGAAATTCCTGAGATCGGGCGGCTAACTACACGGCATTATGAGATACTGTATAAACCATTACAATGAACCATGCTTGTTGGTAGCAACCTGTGAGGAGATGACACGGACTAGACTATTTGTTTCTTTTCTTTCCAATATATTCTAGAGACTTATTGAATCCTCTTCTTCAGTGCGTGATCCACTAAAGGAACCTTAATCCTTTGTTTGGTCAGAGTCTCGAGTACTCTTCTGCATGTTGTATTTCTAAGACGCTGGGAATACTTGGTTACTGACTTAAATTTAATCAAACTAAATTAATGTTTGTTAGATTAGTTTAGGTGTGCATGACATGAGTGTATGTGTTTGATTACTGTGTTCTGGGCTTCGCTGCTCACTTTATAATATTTAGGTAATGACTAGGATTCATATGTGGACCTCCATTATGATGTTATGGGTTTCAAGACCAATGAGTTTGGAGAGTGACTTAGACAATTAAAGATCTAAATGGAACTTTAGAAAGTCTATTTAAATATCTATGGATGACAGTAAATACTTAGCTATTTTATTACTTTTGGGCCGAGTGCCAACTTGAATTTCGGTTGAGCTTAGGTCCCTTCTTATGGTTGTTATCTCAAACTATTTTAAACTTCAAATTTCGTTTTTCTCTCTTTTAAAGCACTTTACATATATTGATATAATGGTTTCTAAATTTTAGAAAATCGTCTTTCGATTCATTTTGGTTTTACTAAAGAGCCTAATCACGACCTCATAACTAAAATATAATTAGTAAACTCACCTAGTTATCGAAAACCTTACATATATCGCTTGAAGGCAATGTATGCAGCGAAACAATCACACCCTTTATCGTTGATTTTATTTATAGTAATATAAATTGTTTATCAAATTTTCATCGTAGAATTTTTATCTCTAAAGATCAGTTTTTTTAAAGTGAGACTAAATTTAAAAAATGAAAAAAAAAAGAGCCATTTCACCATATAAGAGATAATTATGATCCAATTTTATAAAATCCATTCGTAACCCATTATATTGCATCCTTAGCATGCTTCGTATAGTGCCGCAAAATGAGATGGAAGTGGACGTCAACATAGGGTTACATGTTATGCGCAACATCATTGGACATCGAGCATTGTTTCTAAACATCACTGATAGAAAAGTTGGTGGAGGTGGTGAAAATAATGAAGCAAAATTCGCCTCTTAAAGAATAAGAGGTGAATTTCGCCTCATCCAGTCAGCAGATGAGGCGAAATTCGCTTCATACTTTCTCCTATATATACCCCCCCCCTATCCCCCATCTCTCCCTCTCTTACTCTCCCACTCACTCACATACACACACACACACATCACTCCTCTCTCACTCACTTTGGCGCTCACACACACACACACACTAGTCCTCTCTCACTCTCCTGCACTCTCACACACACACACACACACACACACACACATATCGATTACTTCACACACACACTGATCCTTTTTCTCACCCACATACACATACACATACACATACACTCACTCACGCACCCCCTACCTACACGGACACAGACATCAGTGAAAAAAAAATCTTTTTAATTTAGTAAATTTAATTATATGGTAAATTTATATTTTTTAATTTAATTTTTATCGTATTATATTTTATATGAACAATAACCTTTTATAATAAAATATGTCTTGGATTCATATTTTTATTTTTATGCAGGTATCTGATAAATTGTGTAGATTCGATCAAATATTTAGAGTACTGTAATTACTATAAGGTTAGTTCAATTTGTTATGAAATTTTAATTCATCTATTTAAATGCTAGTAGTAATATATTAATTTATTTATGTGTATTTAATTTGTAGTAGTGTGTACTTAAAAAAATTGTATATTTTTAGGATATAGTGATTACATGTTATTATTCAATCTATGTTTATTATGTATTGAGATGTTAATATTTTCATGTTTATTGATTAATGTATATTTAATTTATAGTTATATATTTGTTGTTAGTAATTGAAAAAATTATATATATATATATATATTTAGGATCAATAATTATATATTATTCGAAGCTTGTTTAATGTGTTTAGATTAATAACATATAGAATAAGTGTAAGTGTTGAATTGATAGTACTTATATATTTAGTATTTAATGTATATTTTATTTATATTTATATATTTATTATTAGTAAGCTAAAAAATTATATGTATTTATGATCTAGTAATGACATATTATTGTCTAATATATGTGTATTGTGTTTACTTTTATGACACGTAGTCTAAATATAATTATTTAAATACTATTATTTGTATGTTAACAAAAATTATATATAGTTAGCATGTAACAATTATATATTAATATTTAATACATGCATAATGTGTATAACTTCATGACACGTAGATTAAATGCAGTAGTAACTGCTCCTATTTATATATTTATCAATTAATTTATGTAGAATTTGTAGTAATGTATTTGTTGTTAGTGATTCAAAAAAATTAAACATATTGTCTTTAATTGCATGACATCTATAGGGTTTAATAATAAGTTAAATGAACATATAGTGTTCCAATATTAGATGCTCGGATAGTTATGGGAGAGTTATCTGATGTGACTAAGATGTGGTAATTAAGTAAATGCCAATTTAGGATGTCTGAACGAACTTGGCGTATAACACGTGATTTGATAACAACGTAATATAGAAACAAGGTTAGAGAATTTTTAGAAGTTGCTGTAAAACATAAGTGAGCATATGGACTGATTAGATGCCCTTATAGAAATTGTCTTAATAGTTCATGGCAATCTATTAAGTTTAATGAGTATCACCTCCTCAGGAGGGGAATGGCTTGGACTTACTCTGTAAACCCTCTAAAAATATACAACTTAAATATGGTAATTACCAAAAATATAATTTATAATTTTGAAGAACTTTGAGAAAGTCTAAAAGATTACTACCGATTTTTCGCGATTTAAAAATATTAAAGTATGAATAATTTTATAGTTGGGAAGATTAGAATCCTTATCAATGAAATTCCGAAACACAAAATATAACCTCCATGAACTTGGATAATCGATGATCAATAATAAATCGATTATTATTATAAACTCCAAAATTTTTCTGCTTTAAATTCAATAATTAAAAAAATAAATAAATAAAGTCTACACATATTGGATAAGGGCATAATGTTTATCGAGATGTTTTTAGTATTTTAAACCCCAAAGTAGCACTAGAAAATTTACAATCATCAACAATCAAGAAAAATCAATTCTTAGATAATACAAGACCAAATTTGGTAACACGAATCAATAATTCGACAAGTAATCATAGATAGCCTTAGATTTCAAGTATAAAATGAAATAATTAATTTTTAAAAAAAAACCTATTGTTTATAAAATAATGACTTAAAAATAAATCACTAGAATTAAAAAAAAAATATCAATATCTACAAATCTAGACTTCAATAAAAAATTTTAGACTACATCGACATGCTAGTTAGAAAATTTCCAGTCTATAGAAACTAAAACCCTAGTCTGAAAATTTTAATCGCGTAGGATAAAACCCTAAAAATACTCAATCGTATAGCTTTAAAATTTATATTTCAAATCAATAATATACATTATATAATTCTAAAAATCTAAAACTTAATTTAAAAACTTTTGTTTTATATTAATTAACAAATTCGTCCCGTCTTTAATGCCTGCCATAAAGTTTTTACATTAATATATATATGTATATACTACATGGTAGAAACTTGCGGAATAAAAAAAATAATAATAAAAAAAAAGAAAAATCAAGCGAAGTACATAGGATAAGGATCAAATTCACCGCCTCATCTACCATTAATTACTTGATGATGTCATCACCTTAATTCGTCCCCCAACAAGGAATCGTGTAGAGTCTAGACAGTATAAAAATATTGGATCTTAATATATCAAGCCTAATAGATTACAAAAAGTTAGACACAAACTCACTTTCTCCTTCTTTTTCCCCTTTAGCCGAAGGAGACTAACCACCGCACTAGCTTCTACAACCAAATGTTAACAATACTCTTATCAATAACCATAACTTTTTATCATATACAATAAATACTATCCCTTTTTATTTCTTCGATCTTCCAATGAAAAATAAGCATTGTATATCCTACTAGAAACTTTCCAAAATATACAGGACAACCTACCTTTAAAAAAAAAAAGAGAGAGAGAGAGAGATGATAAATTTCCAACAAAAGAAGGAAGAAAAGAAAATCATTTGTTCAAGTAAAAGAAATTTTGTTTAAGCTTTTCAATTATTTTGAAAATTGTTTAAACTGATAATTTATTTTCACGTCTAACCTTAGGATCACAGTTTTCAATTAGGAGAGAAGGAAAAAAAATCATCATCACAACATCTACCAATATAAAGGTAATTAAAAATAATATAGGTGTATATATTGTATTGAACTATATAAGAATTTTCGTGAGATCATTAATTCTACTTTAATTAATTTATTTATTTTGCTTGTAGGCATAATCTATTTAGTTGTCAGGAAACATATGTTTGATTTGGTGAAAAAAAAGGTTAAGAATATTGATTATCGACCATATAGGAGTTTAAAATAATCCATGCTATTTTAATTCAAAGCCTAGGTTTACTAACGTAATATTAAATATGTAATTAAAGTAATAGATTAAAGTTAAATTATTTGAGCATGCACGTACTTATAATAGTTCTATAGGAATTTTAGGATGATTGGGTGGTTTCAATTTGATATTAATTAATATGATATAATTAGTAACTATAATTATAATATTAAGATAGGAAAATAGGCAATAGAAATTTAAAATTGATGAATATGAGTCTCGGCTCCAGGAATAAGGGAGTCGTGTTGATTTTATTTCTTTTTTTTAC
Organism: Combretum micranthum; assembly: GCA_024138025.1. Taxonomy (NCBI): domain Eukaryota; kingdom Viridiplantae; phylum Streptophyta; class Magnoliopsida; order Myrtales; family Combretaceae; genus Combretum; species Combretum micranthum. Next base: position 746,479 of record JAMXBD010000375.1, read on the forward strand.
TAATTTCGTGATAGTGAATCTCACGCTAGAAATTTGTTTCAATGAAATTAAAACAACCAAGGAGCAATTTGTACATCTCTCTGCCAAAAATAAATAAAATAAAATAAAATAAAAAGAGAGAAAATTATATTGGTTGATTTTCAATTTGAAGGTTATTTATTGTAATTTAGATATTTATTCAAAATTGTAGGATATATATAGCAAAAAGAAATAATTAAAAACTTATGCATTCATATGTATGTGTGTGCATGGACATTCGACCCTACAAAAATATATATAGGTATATAAACAAATAATAAAAAGAAAAGATAGTTGTGTATAGCTCCATGACGTTTAAGGGAAATTATACTATATTAATATTAAATTGTATGTTGATAGATATAAAGTGAATAGCAAAAAAAAAAAAAAAAAAAAGGTTATGTGTATGGAGGAAAATATATATATATATATATATATTGAATGTAACAAATAAAAGGAATTTAGAAGTATAATAGATAAAAGTATATATTTAAATATATATATATATATATATTGTTGTGATTCACGACCACGCTAGTTGTATTTAAAAAAAAAAAAAAAACTAAATAGATTACGTATAAGACATATGCCCATGTTGTTTATATATTTTATTTATTTATTTTATATGTTAGCTCGTTGACACATAAGTAGATAAATGGAGCATAAAAGTAAAAGTGGGTGCCTCCGCCTCAATATTTCAATAGAATTGTATTGCCTTTATTTTGCATTAAGTAGAATAATAACACTGACTGTTAGAAGAGATGAAAAGTAAAAATATGTAATAATGGAAATTGTGTATACCTACCTATTTCGTTCCTCATATAAATGATAAGAGAAATTGTTTTACTTCCATTTTAAAATAATTAGACCCAAAGGGGACAATGTAAAGATATATACATATGATCATCTATAGACTTAAATATTACAATTATGTTTCCTTCACTGAATAGTTTAGGTTCAATATTAGCTAATTAAAAATAAGTCGAACATGTAACTAATTAAGGTAGATGAAAATATACACGTATATGTTCGATCCTCATATATGTATAAATGTGATTATGACTCATAATGGTAAAAGAATGGAAATAAATTTGAAATAATCCTCTAAAACAATATGAAATAAAATAGCTGAATAAAGTGCCTCTCATGTACACCGTAATAGATCTTTACCATTAATTTTTAGATCTTGAATAAATAATTACTATTCTATGAAGAATTTTTAAGGAGTAAAAGTGAAATAATCTATAGTATAAAAGACAACAATAGGGATATGATATAATTTTATGCATAGTTGGTGATAAAGGAAAACATAATAATAGAAATGCAAAATAAAATAAAATAAAACGCAATGATTAGTATAGGTGCTTATATTTTTTGTGAGTATATGCTTTAAATGAATGAGTTTTTAAGGATAGGAATAAATTTCTATTCATATTGATATTAAAGACGATTTTAATAGGTTGACAAAATATAAATATATTATAATAAAATAACAAGAGTCTAAATAATTAAGCACTTATAAGGATTCAATTAAATTATTGAACAACGTGGGCTTAGTCTAATATTTAGCGATTGAGATCAGCGCCTTTAACTCTAGGAAGACTTCTCTTGCACAAACACTCCAATAATGAATCTCTGTTATTTCCTTTCATAGGAAAATAGATCAATTTCCAGACTTCCAGTAGCATATTCCGATAGTTTAGCGAGGATCACATGTGAGTTACTTGACTTTATCACATTGTTTGTGCTTGTAGTATAGTTGCATTTCGAATAATATATATTCAATTGATATGCATGCGGGATTTGGGGATAATGCATGATGCGTGGTGTATGATTGAATGACAATTTATCGTAATATAAGTGATAATTCTATTATGTGATAAATGTTGTATGAAACATGTTGATGATTGTCTGTAAATCGTATGATAGCCTTAAACTTGATTAACAACTACTGGTACTATAAATGAAACGGAGATGCATTACATGATTTGCATAAAATGCATTTGAAGATGTGGCAGCCTACTACGTGTTAGTATTTCGGTTCTCTGGTAATACTTGGTTTTTCTAGGCAAGAAGTTATTAGTTCTACACAAGATTACCTTTGTTCCATCTTTTTGTATGGGAACTAACCGGTAATGAAGGACGCCGCCATGGTATCGTTGTGAAATGACTAACACTCAGTGGAGTTTCTAAGGCTTAAAACAGAATTGAGTGCCTAAAGTATAAGAGATAACTACAATGAGGATCGTGGCTTTCCTGTGTACTTAGTTTCTCCTGGATATGTGGGCCATAGTATCGAGTTCCTTCAACCCCGATGAGAGGGCATAAATCCCCATCCTACCTTGGATTCTAGATCATCCAAGCTTGTAATGTGCATATAATTGATTGTTGCATTACATATGATTGATAATTATACTTGGTTGCTATTGTTTGATGTGTGGTCTGGTCAGGTTATCTCACTGAGCCTGTGGTTCGCTCATCCCCCAACAGTTTTTGTGCAGGATTAATAATAGATGGGATTGGGCTAGGAATGTGTGAAGAGAGCTTCTCCAACGAACTCTATTGAAGATAAAGATATAGGATATAGCAAACTTAGAATGTAAACTAGATAAATTTTATAATGTTGAAATTTGTAAATTGTAGTTTGAAACCCATTTTCACTATTTGGTAGGGGATACCAATTCTTTGCGACCTTGGCAAAAATTGAAAAATTGGATTCCATAGTTGAAATCCTGTAATATAATATATCAATTATACGATAAATACTGATAAATAAATAGAGTCTTGTACACTCTGACATACAAGACGGCTCTCATGTTATGGGTGCACACGTAATATGATAGCTTTAGATTAATCCTATTAGGCTCCATTTTGAGTCGTGACATTCTCCCTTTGGATTTATCATGGTGAGGATGTAGATGAATACGGGGTAAATGATAATATAGTTATGGATGAAGGGAGTAATCCACTTGAATATACGTACTTTGAAGATGAAGCAAATAAAAAACTTTTGGAAGACATTGCTGCTAATATAAGTGATGCTGATGGAGATGATGTTGATAACGAAGATGAAAGTAGTAGGTTTGATGGAGAGGGGTGGACTAGAATGTTTGAAAAAACAAAGAGTCCAGTATATCCAAGCTGTACAAAGTTTTCATTATTATTAGCAGTACTTCAAATGATAAATCTAAACGTTGACGGTAAGCAGTCAGTGAAGTCATTTAATAATTGGCTTAAGTTAATAAAAAGTTTGTTACTTGCCGGCAATTTATTACCTACATCATACTATGAAGCACAGAAGTTTTTGAAGCAATTAGGCATGGATGCCAACATGATCCATGCTTGTAAAAATGATTATGTGTTGTTTCAAAAAGAATTCGAAAAATCTTGATAATTACCCAGTATGTGGGGAAGGTTCATTCAAGAAAAGAGAAAACAGTGCCAATTAAGGTTTTACGACATTTCCCATTAATTCCAAGATTACAACGGCTATTTATGTGTTGGAAGATAGCTCTAGAGATGAGATGGCACAAGGAAAAGTATATATCAGTAGAGGGTGTGTTGAGGCATCCTGTGGATTTCGAACAATGGAAGGGATTGGATAGCAAATATCCTTTGTTCGCATCGGACCCACGAAGTGTACAATTAGGACTTGCTACTGATGGGTTTAATCCATATGCAAACATGAGCACAACATACAGTGTGTAGCTAGTTATTATGTCTTTATACAATGTTCCACCATAGAGATGTATGAAGGAGCCATATATGATTATGTCTTTTTTAATACTGGGGCCGGAATCACCAGGTAAAGACATTGATGTGTACTTACAACTCCTTATAGAAGAGCTAGAAGAACTTTGGACAAGTGAGGTAAAAACGCTGGATGTGGTCGAAGGACGGATGTTTCGAATGCATGCTGCATTATTATGGACTATTAATGATTTCCCGGCTTACGGTGACATTTCAGGCTGGACAACCAAAGGTTATAAAGCATTCCTATATGCAACGTCGACTGCACGAGTGGACATTCAAATGGTAAGTTTCACTATATGGGCCATAGACGGTTTTCGCCTTTGAGACATAGATGGCACTGTGACAGGGTAGGTTTTGACGGCACCATGGAAACATGAGCACGGCCAAAGGATTACACCGGTTTAGACATCTTCGATCAATTGAGTCGATATGAGCATGTCATTTTGAGAAAATTGCAAGAGTGTCTATACCGTTGAAGGAATGAAGACGGCACAAATAGGTGTAAGAAGAGTTTGCTATTCCAATTGCCATATTGGAGTGAACTACACATACAACATAACTTTGACGTAATGGACATCGAAAAGAATATACGCGACAACCTAGTGAGGACTATTTTCAGTCTTAAGGGCAAGTCAAAAGACATAGATAAGGTGAGACTCACCCTCCAGGAAATGGGTATTCATTCCGAGCTACACCTGTAGCAACGTGGTGGATGTATTTTCAAGCCACCAGCTTTATCCATTTGGCAAATGAGAGAGGTATGTAACTCAATTAGGGATGTGAAGATTCCTAATGGATATGCTTCCAATATATCATCTTGCCTAAGTGCTGATGAAGTCAGTTTGAGAGGTCTGAAGAGCCACGATTGTCGTGTTTTGCTGCAACGGATTCTCTCGGTTGTCATTCGTGGGGTCTTGGATAATCACATCTATGATGTTGTATGTGATGTATCTCATTTTTTCAAGGAATTTACTGCTAAAGAACTCTGTGTGAATCTATTGGAGTCCTTGGAAAAAACAATAATCCTAACTTTACGCAAGTTAGAGATGATATTTTCTCTTGCTTTTTTTGATATTATGATCCGCTTAGCCATGCATCTTCCGAAGGAAGCACGCATGTGTGGTCCAGTGCCGTTAGATGTATCCTGTTGAAAGATACATGGGAATTCTAAAGGGAGATTTATGGAATAGGGCAAGACCGGAGGGTTCAATTACCGAGTCATATGTTGTGAGGGAGATCATTCAATTTTGCTCATTGTATTTCGATAACATGGACTCAAGAATAAATAGAACCCACCGACAGTGGGATAAACCACTGGGTGAATGTCCATCGTCATCGTTTCGACTATTCGCACAGTTCATACGTTCAATAGGTGCATGCACTATAACAGTCTCGGATGTAGAACTCAACAGGATGCATTGGACATTGTTGAATAATTGCGAGGAGGTGCAACCATTTATAAAGTATGTCGTGTCCTTTTCATTCATTTATGACCCGATAATAAGATATTTTCACCGTGTTCGAAGATGGACTTCTAATGAAATTACTTATAGGGATTTCGAGGTTGAACTAACTACACATAAAGCATGCAATGTAGGAGGAATAGCATGTAAACATTTTGCCGAGTGGTTTAAAAATAAGGTTAACACTCGTTGAATACTTCAAAAACATAAATTCATCGATATCTTTACATGTAACTTTAATCATTCTCATCCTCTGTAGATTATGGAGCAAATGTCTGTCCATAGGCATCAGATGTCAGAAGATCTAGAAGCATTAGCATGGGACCCTGAGATTCATCGATATAACTTCAATGCTTGTATCGTGAATGGTATCCGATGCACCACAGAAGCCAAGGAGGTGGGATTAAGATCACATAATAGCGGTGTATACGTCATCTGTGTAGATAGCGGACAACAAATAACCTTTCATAGCGTTCTCACAAAGTTATACAATTAAATTATGTGGGGTCGAAGAAAGTATTTTTATTCAAATGCAGGTAGTTTGATACGGACCGAGATAAACCGGAAATTATCGATGGAGACCTCATCTTTATTAACACCGCAAGGTCATGGTACGATAATGACCCGTACATCCTTGCGGACCAAGCGCAACAAGTATTTTACCTGAAGGACCCAAGCAAGGGATCTGGCAACTGGAGGATTGTACAGAAAGTTGTACACTGTCATATATTTACCCTTGCTCTCTTCCAATCTGAGAGCACAGAAGATGTTGAATCGATTGAGCCACCTCCAACAGAGGAGCCAATGCAATAGATAGTGCAAAGGCCATAGGCAATTCCAATCTATCGCATATTTGTTGATCTAGGAAACCTTACATGCCTACTCGACCCAGGTGAGGGTTGCAGTGGCATAGAGGATGATGATTCGGATGAATAGATTGTATGCCTACATTTATTTATTTATTCTTTGTCACATGCATTTTTTTTTTTCGTAATGAACTTAAAAAAATGAATCACTAATGGTGGTTATTTTTATAACTTGCAGAATGAGTAGCTCAGATTTCATGGATTAGCTTATGGAGGACTCCTAGGCACATCCTAAGGAGTACACTGGTGGGATTTCCACCTTCATTTATAAATGTTTTATCTGCCATATCAATTTTATATCCATTTTGAACTCATGCGTTACTTTTCTTATTTCATTATACAAGAGGATTGTTTACTACATTACTGACCGATCAGCAGGTCAGACAGACCGATGACCAATTGGGCTAGGCAGCTGAGCCTCAGCCGGGGTGGGTAAATGAACTGGGGATCGGGGAAGAGGTGCTGTATGACTTTTTTGGATGATATGCCTGCTCAGGTTAACCCTGATGACCACAAGCCATAGCAGTAGAGCAGGAGGAGGCCGCTGTGGTAGCTGAGCATGAAGAGACAAACATCATGGTGTCAGAGAGGCACATGGGTATGTATAGAGGTTACCGGGCGAAGGAGGAGTATAGAAAGACATGCCGTAGACCGACTATCACTATGCCAGATGGGTATATGGGTCTCATCGGCTCATCTCCAGGGATGGTTAGGTTGGAGTTCTTACTCCATCACAGAGCATCGACAAAGTTGTTTGTTCCTGGAGCTCGAAGGAAGGCATGGTCAGCGTTTCCAGAGGCATATCGGCATGGTATCATCCATCGTGTTATGGTAAGTTAATTTTAGCCTACAAACATATCTAAAAGGCAATTTTTTGCTCCCTCTACCATCCACTAACACCTTTAATTTTTTTTTTAATTTATAGAACAAGTTTGACCTATTGAAAAATTGGCGGAAAGTCCATAAATGGTGGGTGACACTGAACTATCTGGCAAGCAAGTTTTACAGTCAGCTTCGATACAGGCTTAAAAACGTTACATCATAGCCAAAGGTGGAGGCGATGCAGTTGCTAGTAAGCCACCACCAGGTTTTAAGCACTGATTGGATGGATGGAGGGAATTTGTCCACTTCCTTGAGACAGCTCTGAATTATAAGGTATGATTCTCGATGTGGTAAATTATATATGCATAATATACAGTTCATTTTTTCACTTCTTCTCGAAAACGTGTAGTTGCGATCCATAGTCAATGCAGAGAACAAGAAGAAGTAGTTGCCAGTGCATACGGCTGGTACGAAGTCCATGCTTCAGCATGCACTCACAAATGTAAGTATTACAAGTACATTGTATGTAGGTTTATATGCTATGTTCTTCTGCTTATTTTCATTAATCATGTATTACAGGATCTCATGCAATAGAAAAGTACCGGCACACACACTAAAGAGAGAGAAAGGGCAGTTAACAGATTGATGGGAGTCGGAGGTCTCCATGCAGAATTATGTTAGTATATTCGATTATCAAATTCCAATGTAATACATCATATCCATTAATTTGTATGATTATATTGACATTGTGCTCACTTTGTTTCAACTAGAAACGCATGATGGAAAAAAGGAAGTAGGAAGATGATATTGCAGCTACGTCAAGTTAACATCCTAAGGAAGATAAGGTCATTATGGAATGGTTATTTATGTAAAAAACTTTACAATTTATTTAAATTTTATGGAGGGAGTAGTTTCAATTTGATAAATGAAATAAATTTAAATCCAAAAGCTTAAGAACACCAAAGTAGATGATTTTCCTTTAATAATATTAGATTATTAATAGAAATCGTGCAAAATTTAGGATGGCATGTTTAATTGAAAAGAAAAAACAACATATATCAATATATAATTTACACATTTATATCAATAAATTTATATTATAAAAAATAACATATTTTATTTCTGACATTTTTACAAAACGTTCAAAATATATGTTTGTGTGTTTAATTTCGCACAAAACTAAAAATAACTATTAATAAATTATTTACATTAATTATTTTATAAAATTATAAATAACGGATTTAAATTGTAAGATTTTGGTTAAATGTACAAATTTTGATGTTAAGATATTGAATTTCAAAAAAATTAACAATACATATTTCATACATCATTTTTCATATAATTTTCCATGAGTAAGATTTATATATGGTTTGAAAATTTGTCCTCAGCAAACTAACTTATTATCATCTACTTTTATCAATATCTTATTTATATATTAAATATCAAGTAATCTATAAGATTATAAATCATGGATTCTAATAATATATATTTATGTTCGTATGCATAATTTCATAACAAATAAGATAAATATATAATTATCAAATTACTTATAAAATAATTTATGGTATTATAATTAATATATTTAAATATTAAATTTTTATAAAATGTCCAAATGTACTTTTATATGTTTAATATTATTAAAAGATCTTGTGAAAAATACAAAATGCAAAACGAAACTATATATTAATACAAAAATTATCATGTTACCATCATTTTATTTTTTTAAAATCCTCCATAAATGTAAATAATTCATTTTACGATTTTTTTATTAAGATTTTTAATTATAACCCTTCAATCTTATCTAATAGTAAATAAATTGATTAATAAATAAATATTTTTATAATTAATATTATATCTATATAAATATTTTTATAATTGTAACTCTTCAATCTTATCTACTAGTAAATCAATTGATTAATAATCTATATAAATATTTTTTATAATTAATTTTTAATAAATAAAAACACATTACCCAATTGAATAAGATTAATTTTTAATCTTATCTACTAGTAAATCAATTTATTAATAAATAAATATTTTTTATGATTAATATTTAATCTATATAAAAATTTAGTCAAACTTAATATTTAATATGTATAAATATTTTTTATAATTAATTTTTAATAAATAAAAGTACATTACCCAATCGAATAAGATTAACTTTTAATCTTATCTACTAGTAAATTAATTGATTAATAAATAAATATTTTTTATAATTAATATTTAATATATATAAATATTTTTAATTATAACTTTTCAATCTTATCTACTAGTAAATCAATTGATTAATAAATAAATACTTTTTATAATTAATTTCTAATTAATAAAAGTACATTACCTAATTGAAAAAAAAAAAAAAAACGAGTGGGATGGCGTGTGAGAAAAAAGGAGGGTGCAGGAAAATTAAAGTTTTCATGATGAGGCGAAATTTGCATCACATGTAGGGGTTTGGTGGGAATGATCCATTCTCTGGTGGTCTTCTTTTTTCCAGCTAGCTAGTTGTGGCTAGTAGCATGAAAAATCCTTGCCCGAGAAACTTGACATTGTGTTGCCACTTTTCTTTATTATTGTTTTTAGGAAAATATAAAAAGAATTCATTGTAGCAAGAAACTAAATACACAAACTTCAAGTATCATTTTATGCATTTGCCTTCTTGAAATTATGTAATTAATATTCAACATCATGAATTAATATCAGGTTGCTTCTTGATTTAATATGTATTCTATGATTTAATACCAGATTGCTTCTTGTTATCGTCAACATACACCAAATCAGTACATGCATGTGTTGAAGGATAAATATGACTTATGGGTTTTAAGTCCCACTAATAATTTGTATCTGACTCTTTAAACTGAGTAACAGAGCCTAAAGAGTTAGGTCCATAAAGTTAGGATAACTAAAAGAAATTTGGCATGGTTGATTTGAAGTGGAGGCCTTTAGTCTACTCTCAATCTTTTTAAGGAAACTCATGTGCTTAAAAGAGACTTTTAATGAGCCAAAAAACCTAGGTAAAATTTATTAATAAAAGAACTCATCTCGTCTGTTGATTGTTAATGCAATCTTATGAATGCCAGCAAAAGTCAAGCTCTATAAATACCTAGAGGTACTTCGCATTTGAGATATTGAGAATTTGGAAGAAAAACCATTGTGCTACCAAAGTACTTTAAAGAAAAATCAATTACAGTTCAAAACAAAAAACATACTGCCCAGTTCAAGAAAAATGGTGTTGATACTTTATAGCTCTCCTTTAATTATTATTAGTGCATTCAAGCTTTTTGAGATTAACTGCTCCTCCTTCCACCTTCTCATTCTTAATTATACCTTATGTGCACTCTCACATCTCTCATGTAGGACCGCGTATAGTGCAAGATGCTTGCTGCTTATACGTTATCACCCCAACAAAATCTACCCTGCTATAATGTACACATGAACAAATGTATGGTTTAATTGAATATGTTGCCAACTATACATGTAGGTAGATTCACCCATAAAGTGTAGACAAAAATCAAAATTCAAGAGGTGATTTTAGCATTTGAAAATTCAATGATTATATTTGTACCTACACCAAATTTATGAGATTATTTGCATTTACCGTAAGATTTAACTTCACAAGTTTGATATATTTGGGTAGTGTATCTGAGTAACTTATTAGAACAAAAAGAAACAGTACTGGAACAAGAATTTTTCTTAATTTTTCAATTGATTACTTGAAGTTTGAAACTTTCCATTTATTACTGGTAAATTTTTCAAGATTATTTATGGCACGTGAACTAACTTTGTTTAGATGGTTAATTGTAGAAAAGGGAGAAATTTTCATACTAAATGCAACATTTACCTTGTAACAAATAAACGAGGAGAACTTTTACGTATTTTGTTTATGAAGTTTGTTTAGAAAACGTCGATATTATCAAGAGTATTAGGATGAAGCTACAACAAAAGAAGAGATCTCAAATTTTGAAGAGATATCAAGAGACATATTTTCAACTAAAGAAGATTAAGTTTGCTTAACTAAAAACCAAAAACATAACGATATTACTTTCTTGTGAAATAAAATTAAAGGTCAATCAAGTTTCAAGTGAACATATCTACCTTCATTATGAGATTTTTGGAAGTCCAAATTCAAGGACCATTTTAAACTGCTTCAACTTTTCCATTACAACTACGTATCAACTTTGTCAAATTATGATAAAGAAGATCGTGTTTAGTGTATATTATCTCAATATTTTTGGAAGACGGTGATTTTTTAACCCTAGAAGTAAAACACTACGTACAAGAAGATGATTAGATTACTTCAGGAGATATAACAGCAATAATGAAATGAAAAAACTACTGCAATATTTTAGAATTCTGTAGACAAACTTGTAATCGTGACATTAAGTCCTTTTCGATTCTTGTAGAAAATATTTTAGTGGACGCTTATTTAAGGAGATATTAAAAGTTAGTGGTATTTGACTCTTAATATCTTTTCAATGTTCAGTTGTAGATATGTAGTAAAATTGTCACATGCCAAGTTTTGAGAGACAACAGATGTTATACATTGCATATGCAAAGCAAAAATAAAAATATGATCTGCCTATAAATTTTGAGTTAAAATAATAGATGAAAACATGACAAAAAATTATAATTGGTTTCTCAAAATTCAAATCTTTATTAGTATCCAATATTAGAATTACATTCTTATCTCTTCCAATTGCTTTCATCGATCATTCGCCAATTCTGTCAATCATGGCCATCCGCTTTTTCGACTTAAATTAAAATTATAACTTTAACTGCAAAATCTTGACAGAATTTTTGTTCCCAAAAAATTATTAAAAAAATTACTAAATTCAGCAGTCTCTACAAAATTTCTCATCACGACGTTAAAAATTTCTTGACCTCTATCATTTTTCTATATATATAGCAACTTCATCGTCATTACCATCACCGGCCATGAAACCCTAAAAGAAAATTAATAAAATAAAATAAAAATGCCTACTCCTAGTCCTAACAACACAAACAAATACCAGCGAATTGTATTGCTTTTCCTACTGTTAATGTCAATAGCTGTTGGTTTTATGGTTTTCCTACTCATAATCTTCCTCATAGTACATGCCACCGCAGTGCCTACCGTGAAGGTTGATTCGGCTACTTCTCAGTTCTCTTTCAACTCTACTCATGGACGTTGGGATCTCACTATTAGTCTCAAGAATCCCAGTTTTATTGCCGCCGTAAAACACACCCACGTTAGGGCATCGTTACATTATTATGACCTAGCTACTTTTGGTGGTCTTGAAGTGTCGTCATCGCTCCGGTCTTTCGTTGTTAAACCTAAGAAAAAGGCCGTCCTAAGAGCTGACTTCAAGTCCACTTTGCGCAAGGCCAAGGACTGTGAACCCACGATTGCTCGGGTGATTCTCACGACACACCGGTGGCTTGGGTTCGGAAGCATTTGGATCGTTGCATTTGATCTAGATGTGCTTTGTGATCATCTTATATATGTTGAACCCACCGCTAACTCTCCATTGCCTCAGGGTGGTGGTGTCGGTGGCGGTGGCGGTGGCGATGGTGGTGTTTGTGTTGGTAGTGGAAATTTGGGCATCGTGAGCGGGAATATTCCTTGCTCCATATCTTCTTTTTGGGTTCACGTTTAGCTTGCTATCTAATCGAGGGCTATTTATTCGTGTCAGCTTACTATGCTATCTATGTCTTTGTTTCCTGTGGAAATCATGTCGTGCGGTTATTAAAAATACGAAAATATCAAATGAATTTATATTTCATGTTATCGTTTGGTATGTCAATAGTGTTTTCACTTTTTATTATAATCTTGTCGTGTTTATATTGTTAATGTCATATCAATAATTATGTCGTGCTAGTAATTATCAGCGATAGCTACAAATTCACAATAAGCTTTTTATTTATTTATTATTATTATATTATTTATTATTATTATCTTTCTACGGGATGTCATTCATTACATGCATGTATGATGCATGCGTCCAACCTCTGTGCAAGTAAGATAAGCCTTTTTTTTTTTTTTTTTCAATTTTCCCTGCTTAATTGATAAGTGAAAACTGGTCTTTTACGCTTGCCTCCTCCAAAACCTCCATTTTCATATCCATTTCGAGCGCTCGGCACGTCACTGAGGGATCGGCCCGATTCCACTCAGCATTGTCGGCCGTGTGAACGGACTCTCCAGCAGCGACAACGTGTCAGACGCCGGAGCTCTGCACACCGGATACTCACCGTCAACATTGACTCACCTGCTCTTTTGTTGCTGGATTATACCTGAGATGTCATGTGTGATAAGTTTTCCTTGAGATTACATAAGAGTCATCCTTCTATTTTTTTGCCAACTCTCATCTAATCAGTATATTTATTTCTTCTTTTTTTATTATCGAGAAAACTTATTATAAATAAGAAAATAACTGATAAAACATAATTTGCTTTACCTATTAATATTAAACGAATACTGATTTATTGATATCAAAAAAATATATACCAAAGTATAGTAATTACTTTATTTTTTTTCTCTCTTTCATCTCTATTTTCTACTTTTATATTTTTATTTTCTCTAAAAATAACTGTTCCTTTTTTTTCCCGCACACACAATGCAGGTATATTATACGCTAGTTTTAATTATAAAAAAATTACCTACGATTTCTTTTTTTTTTTTTTCTGTGATCTCTACTCCTTATTCAAGCATATGTATTTTATAATTATACCAAATAAATGTTATTATAAGATATATCAGTTAAGATATATTCCTAAATATTATAAAACATCTTTTTATCTTAAGAATGAGGTCAAAGAAGTCTTTTTAAACACAAGCATTGTTTCGTTCTGAATTAAAACAGAAGAATTTATAAATAGATAAGTAGAAAAATTATTGCTTATGATTTTGTTTATTGATTTATTTTTTGTATTTCTATGACTTTAAATTATTTTATTATACATTGTTTAATAGAACTACGTAATCATATTTTCCTTAACATTGATTTATATACAATTCATGGCAAAATGTTTCAAGAAGAAGCGACAGACCATGACGCTATGAGTGGGACGATGTGCTGCTGCTAGCAGGGTGTCGTATATATTGGAAAACGTGTTCCTAGGCAGGATATACGATATATACTTGTTCCTAGGCAGGATATACGAATATCTTGCATTTAAATATTAATAAAATTTTAATATATGTGGCACTGGAATGAATTTTTTTAAAAATAATTATTTTTGTGAATTCGATATGTACTTAATCTTCTCATCTTAAAAATTATACATTTATTTAAACTCTCAGATATTTTAAAATCTGTGTATTTTAATAATATGATGTTTTGAGATTTTGCTATTGAATAAAATAACAAAAAATATAATAAAACCAAACTAAATACATAAAATAAAATAAAAGTGAAAATAAGAGTTATATAGGAGTTCAAATCAACTATTTTTTTTCTTTTTTAAGATTTAAAAATTTAAATGCATTATTCCAAAAGACAGGTATCCAAATTGATATCAACTAACTTGCAACTTGCCCTAATATTTGTGGCAAAAAAAAAAATATTTCTTTCCATATTAGGTTAATTACAAAATCATACGCAGTGTTTAAACCTATTTGCAAACATATAATCTGCATTGTTTTTTTCTTTTTAACAAATAGGTGAGCTGAATTTCATTCAAAAGTTTCAATATTATTTAATAATTTTAGAATGACACATGTTGATATTTTATTGGTTATAAAAACTACTTTTACATTTTTTTTATTTTCTCATTTTTCAAATAATTTTTAAAATTTTGTTTATTTAATTTTAGTCGGTAATATTTTGATTAAATTAATTTATTTAGACAAATAAGATTTTAACCTATATTATTTTAATAATAATTAATTATAATGACACTTTTATATAAAACTCGCATCACTTACTTATCCAAAAAATTAACTCAAATCATATACCCTTTATATTATTATTGTAAAGACAATTTGGTTTGGCCTGCTTCTTTCCACCGAATCGAATTGTATTTATAGTTTCTGTTATTTTAAGCCTCGAGCGGGCGAGAGTTGAACTGTCGTAAGTTTTTATAAAGAAAAGAGATGGTTTGAATATTTTCTTCCGGTTTTGGCCAGAAAGAAAAATTTCTTCCGGCAGTTCATCTTTTGTGAAGTTTGTTATATATAGAACTATGTGTTGGTGAAGCAAGGTGGTCAGCAAGGTGACAAATATCCTCATTTGCCATTTTTTTTTATAGATTGAATTAATTATGTATATTTTTACAATTAATATGTAATTACATATTATTAGTGAAATGAATAAGATTATGCTTTATTCATCCTTTAGATTCAACTTATACAAAATGTAAAAATTAATTTATTATATTTACATTGTAAAATTTTTAAAACTAGTTCGAGTATTTTCCATATTTAAAATTTTAAAAACCATCGAAAGAAAAAAAAAAAGCAAGTGAGAAATAACAAATAAACCCAAAACCATACAAACTATGTGAAACCGGATCAAATTAAAGACACGTGATACAACATGCAACTAATTGGATCAACATAGGATGCGAAAAAAAAAAAAAAAAAAATGCAATGAGGCATACAATCAAAAATGAATTTGGCACGCAAAAGCACGTAGCACATAAAATAGGAAAATTTTGGCACATGGACGGCACAGTACAACATGGCCCATTTACCATACCTAGCTTGAGTAGAAAATAAAAAAAAAATTATTTATATTACAGATGACCACGTCTAGATTTATTACGGATTGTCCTTTTAAAACAAGCAAAACCATATTTAAACTTAATTATACAATTTAGTTCATAATTTTTTTAATCTAAAAATAGTTTGATAAAAAATGGAATTATAATAATTCCACATTAATTAATATAACATAACTAAAATATAAGTACTAGGCGATCAAGGTTGGAAGTTTAAATCACTTTAAGCATCTTAGACTTAGAACTACCTTCAATTAATACATCCCACTACCTCATACTTCCAACAATTACTATTGAAGCATGTTTCCTAGCAAAAGAAGGAATGGAATATTAGAAAATAAAAAAGAATGGAATATTAGAAAATCAATAGTTTATACATACAAATAAATCTAAGATCTCATTCATGAAATTAGGGTACAATGAATAAAATTAAACAAGTAGAAGTGTATCTGAATCTATAGAGAAGACTATCTTTGATAGTGTTTTTAGTCTTCTATTTTAGAGTACTGGCTGCTCTCTTGATTTTTCTTACTAATAAGATGTGAGAAAAGGAAAATTGGAAAACCTCCTCACTTCTTAGATTGGAAACCTCAACTTTATTTATAGCCTTTAATATATTATTTTACTAAAGCCCATCATAATAAGTGAAATTGAATATATGGTATTTACACATCAAGGCTCATACTCACAAGCTTATAAAGATGAGTTTTAAAAGTCCTACCTGCGAATAATTGAATGATTACTTTTGTTTGAAAAGGATTGCTTGTTTAGCTCAATTAGACAATTTAGGATATACATTTAATTAATATATTGACCCCCAAAATTATAACATGAAATCTTCAAAGAAATTCTAAAAAAAGGAAGAGAAAAATCTAACATGAACCAAGAAAAAAGTCATAAACTTCAAGGTAATGAAGAGCAAGTTACAATTGGATCAAACCAGTAATATAATAGTCCCATGTCAGCTAATAAAGAAACAAATCAACTAAAATATAAGTAATAATAAGACAACAAATCTAAGTTGACCTTAGACATTTTAGTATGAAACTATCTTTCATCGATACATGCTATTTTCCTATACTTTCAATACAAAATAACATAATTTGGTTCAAGGTAACAAAGAGTAAAGGGCAAGTTACAACTAGTTCAGACGAGTTGAACATAAAGGGGAAGTGATGGAAAAATAGGAATTATAATAGTCCTGCATTAGCTCATAAGGGACAAACCAACTAAAAGATAAGTAATAATATACATACCAAATCTAAATTTACCTTAGAAATTGTAGTATAAAAGTATCTTTAACTAATAATACAGGTTATGTTCCTATACTTCCAATAAAAATAATATAATTAGGTTCAATATGTGGTCAATCCAACCATTATCACTATATGATATGTTAGAAGTTCTAATTATCAACCATCCATATGTTCATGTTCATTGCTCCTTTCCAGACACACTTGCCAAGTTTACCAGTCGGAACATTCACTTCTGATAAAAATGTCCATTCATTCTCCAATATTGGAGACCTATACTTGTTTAGTCCGATGCCAGATAAGAGTGAGAAACAATGATGTGAAATGGAATGGTCTCATTAAAGGATATTAGCTATCACATAAAGTTGCATCCTACATAAAGATTTATGATCTTTTAGATTTTCTATTTTCTTGATGTACGTTATATTGCAATATGTCTAATGTATAAAAATTAATTTTTTTATTTATTTTAATATTTACAAAGTTGACCAGTAATTTTTATCATGAATCCTTAGGCACAATCCAACCTCTTTAGACCATGGCCGATCTATTTAAATTATGGGACAACTAAAGACAAGCTAGGACAATTTTGGGGTGATTCTAGGAAAGGTTTACAAGGTTATCATGAATTGTGTTGTTCAATAACAATTTGTGTCTCCTCTTACCAATCTTGCTTTTGTTTATTAAAGTTGCCATAATATTTTAGGAAAGTAATTAACAGCCAACTATCCTTTACCGACATCTCTTCTTCAATAAGGTTCCCTAATCTTAAAAATTTACTTATCACATCCTCTTATATCCACTTTCCTAAATTGTCAGGAAGCAATTTTCCATTGTTGTTTATTTACTTTCATAATTAATTGTGGAACAACTACTATAAATGAATTCAGTCACACTATCAATTTATTCTCGCAAACTAGCTTATTTAAATATTAAAGTGGCTATGATGAATAATCTTCCATATCCACTAACCATAACTTGTTTTACAAACCCAATATCACCAAATCCAAGGCTTGTTGAGCCCAACACGTGAGGATTATTGCTTTAAATAAATGTAAATCTCTACAAATACAATAGGGTAGGGACGGACTTACGAGGGGGTCCAACCCCCTAATCCCTTTAGGAGGTGTATGCATAGTTAAGACAAAATAGATATAATTTAAATTGGACAAACATAGGCAAATGTGGTGTTGGTGTATTGATTTAGGTACGTTGTTGATTTCTCCTTGTCATGATAGTTCGATCCTTCTCGGTGCTGTTTTCTTTTGCTTTCTGTCTTATGTGATACAAAGACTGCTTTTCTTTATCTTCTTTCATTTTAGCGTACATAGGTTCATTTTCTCCAACTTTTTCTCTTTTTTCATTATTTTTTTCTTTTCCTTACCATACCTCTCCTCTACACGAATCTTTCACTATGGATTTACGAATTTTTCCAATCACAAGCTTTGCTTGACATTTTAAATTCCATATCCTAAAAAGTTGGAAATGCCGTAAGTTAGATTTAAAATTCTTCATGGCTATTCCAAATTTTTCTAACATGTATTTTATAAATATATGGAATAAATTGAGATGTTCAATATTTCCATTTTAATCTGTTGTACAAAATTGAAAATAACAAGGCAATAGTAAAATATATACAAAAGAATTCCTAAGATTCCATTGATGTGTGATTCAAAAAGTAAGATTATTGACCTAATGGCCAAAAAATAAAATATATCTATATATATATATATATATTATCAAACCAGCATGGGGTTAGTAATTATATAATGTCAATATTAAATTAAAAGAGATATGATGAATACGCTAATCTACATTAGTCATAATTCTTGATCATTTGTTTTTTTGGACATAAATAGGAAATCTAATCACTAATAAAAGAAATATATTACAAATATAGATAATCATCATTAAATCGTACATAAATTAAATATAGCTTTTTTTTTTCATAATGTGCTGTTTTAGTAAAATCTAAGCAAAAATTGTCTTTATATTATCATTAATTTAAGTAATTATTGTTCACGGTATTATATGTTTTAAATTTATAATAAATAAATATTTCACAACATATACTAAATTACAAAAGGCAAAAAAAAAACGTTTTATAGATAAATTCAAATCAACTTAACAATGGGCATTATTGCCCACAACCCACCCCCCAAATTATAACATTCCACGTCCGTCCCTAAAATAGAGCATAAAATGATCATATATTTTCTAAAATCAAACTTATTTGTTCTTATCGAAAACACATATTGTAGCATATATGAACATATGTTGCGTAATCTCTACCAGATTTTAGTACTGTTTCATTTAATTTTTCTTTTATTTTCTTTTTTAATTCTCATAGTTTGGTTCACTCTAATGAAACTACCAACCGATAGCTCATATCCATAGTGAAATAAAAGACCAATTGTTAGATTCAATTTTATATGTAACTCGATCCTATTGGAGTTCAATCTACTGTTGGACTTAGCCTTCTTTACAACCGTTTAGGAAATTATACTCGTATTTTTCATTATAGCCGAAAGAGGTGAAAATTCTGTGGACCAAGTTTCTATAATAAAAGGAAAAGAAAACGTAAAAAAATTAAAAAGGGAAAAACATTATCATCCGATGATGTTTTCATCAACTCCCAACATAAATCTCGGTTAAATGTAAGAAAAAAAATTACTTTCTCTACCTTTGTAGCTAAAATAATATTTTCATTCTACCATGTGATTTATAAACATGCATGCGTTCAACCAATGTGTTGGTAAAATAAATTCTTTTAGTTGATATTAAATTATTGTTCAAAGCTCTATCTAATTAATAACAAAAATTTGGTAAAAATGTTAATAGCTAAAAGTGTTTCTGAATTAATGTTTGATTAAGGAGACAATATGCAGAGAATCATAAACTCCACCGCCGTCTTTCATACAAAGCCTCTATATTTATAAACGTAGCAACTACTCAGCATGCCACCAAGAGATCTATCCATATTCCACTTAGAACCGGCCAGTTATGCAGAGTCATGATTTGTAATGATAACACGTCATGCCGCAGTTCTGTATAAGAGCATTCCTTGCTCTAAGTGGACAGTGGACTTCATAAATCGAGTATGTAGGGTACAAACTATAGACATTTTGGTCTTTTATCACATATTATGTGGTATGGAAACTTTCCTTTCGTCGGTTATAAACTACAACTAGGGAAAATTACATTCTAAGTATATAAATTTTATATCGATAAATGTAGAGAATAGTAACTAAATCTTGACAAAATATATAATTAGGTATATAAACTTTAAATTTGATCAAATTAGTACCTAAAATAGCTCTTCATGCACGCTAACAATACATCCATCATATTGGTTAAAAACGTCATATTGGATGACAGTGTTAGTGAATAGAAAAAGTTCTTTCAGGTACTAAATTGATCAATTTTAAAGTTTAGTTACCTAATTATATATTTTTCCAAAATTCAAATATCATTTGCGATATTAATCCATTTTATTATATGTATATTGTTAAGGTAGTGAAAAACTATATATAATATATTTATTTATTTGAGCTTGACTCATGTGCTAAGTAACACTAACAAGGTCCAATGAGTTTGGTTAATTTATGGGAATGACTTAAGAAGACTTGGCTTTGTGGGTTAGGAATAGGTATCGTTAGATCAATCCATTGCATCTAACCTTTCTCAAGCAAACTTATGCACACAACAGGATGGCATTTGGTTTGGGCCCATAGGATGTTCATTCATGATAAGCATAGCATAAATCTTACTCCATCCCATCCATCAATCACTGAGATGATTTGATGGTTGTCATTTATGCCAAGTGTCTATAAATACTTATTTACTCCTTCTCATTTCTAACTTCTCTAAGGATCAAACAAACATGTCATATGACTTTCATTCTGATTAGCCAAGAACTGCAAAGTTCAAGCACATGGTCTACTCAAACTCCTTTGCCTATCGCATGTATTTAAGACACTGAGATTGCCTATTCCTGCCCTTTGTCATTCTCTTTTAGCCATCCCATCATCAAATGCTATCTTTTTATCAACACTCTAAAGCCACATACAAGGCACAAGATCCATATGACATGTAAGTGACCATCTTAGAAAGAATCCTACATCTATATCTTGGCCGCCACGTGGCTACTACACTCGCACAAATGCAATTCCTTTAAGATGGAGAGTGCTTCTTCTAGTCGAAGGCATCTAAAAAGAGGCATACTATGGCCTAATCATTATAAGGTGTTGTTTACTAAAGTGAAGTTAGTTGCTTGGTTCATCAGTTTCCTAGTTTCCTTCCTGTCACTTAGGACAATTCTATCTTGTAATTATTCTTGTATGGGTCCATCCAATAGGGTTGTGCCCACCCTTCCCCAACCTGTAGAATTTCTTGATGTTGCCTGTCAATACTGCATCGAGGAGAGATAATCTATGAATATTTTCTCATCCCTCGTATTAAGGCTTAGGAGACTAATAGTAACAAATTTAAAGAGTCTGTCAACTTTTGTGTTCTCCACTTAGGGAATCTTATCGATACTCTAGTTAATGAAGTTTGCAGACAAGGACTAGACAAT
Organism: Combretum micranthum; assembly: GCA_024138025.1. Lineage (NCBI taxonomy): Eukaryota > Viridiplantae > Streptophyta > Magnoliopsida > Myrtales > Combretaceae > Combretum > Combretum micranthum. Next base: position 767,921 of record JAMXBD010000375.1, read on the forward strand.
TTTTGGATATTTTGATATGGCATCCCATTTAGTGTCATACTTTCCTTTGACTTGCTAGATGACTAGTTAGGGGTCGGAGAAGATTTTCATATTTTCGACCCCAATTTCAAATGTGAGTGTTAATCTAGCAATGAGTGCTACTCCCTCATTGTTGCTAGAATTGAAGTCGAATTTAAGGGGAAAAAAATTCTTACATTATACGAGCTTTGTAGGATTAGACCAGCTCACATGCTTCCTAGTTTGAGGACCCATCCACATGAAGAGTCCATTCTGGGTTTCCTTCACCAAGTGGCTTCTTTCAAGGACCCATGTATTCAACCATAAAGTTAGGCAATACCTAGGCATTTATGGCTTCTAGGCTTTGAATTGGACCTCGTAGGCCTTGAGTTCCAATGTATATTTCATCCTTTAGCCCGAGGTGTTAGGTTTGTGGTGGATGCTGGAGAGCAGTTGGTTAGTTAAGATTGTGATTTGACGTGCTTCGAAGTATGGCCTGAGTCTTCTGGCTAAAATGACTACTGCTAAGGTGAATTTCTCAACCTTAGAGTATATTTCCTCTAGGTCTTAAAGAATGTGGATGATGCAGTACATCGATTTATGCTCTTGACCTTTCGCTCAAATTAAAATGAAGGATATGGCCTTGTTACTAATGGTTAAGTATAGGAACAATTCTTCTACCAGGGTAGGCTTAGCTAAGACAAGAAAATTGGTAAGTAGTTCTTTCAATTCTACGAACATCTTTTTGTATTCATTGATCCATTAGAGGTAAGTCAATGTTAAGCTTGTGGGAGATAACCTTTAGATCCATCCCTAATATGTCAACAGTTGTCCAAGCAAAGACATTTATTGTTGTCTTGGAGGAAGCAAACTAATTTCTCTGTTAGCTTAGGTAGTAGCGTAAAACCAACCCTTCTAACTAGGATGAGATCTTTACTGAGTGGAATTTCTTCTATTGGTTTAGCTGGTTCCTCCTAATGGTCGATGGTATCTATCTTTTGTCAATTCAGTTGGTCAAGGAAGTAATTTATCTAGCAAACTTCATCTCTTGTCAAGGCTTTGACATATAGTTTTCACAATAGGTTGTAGTCTCCCCTATGTATGCCAATCCCTATTGGAGTAGGGAACTTTGCTTTCACATGAGTAAGAGACAAAACCTTGCCGAAAATCATATTGGAGGGTGATCAACAATCCACCACTAAAAGTTCCATAACATTTTTAGCTTGGTGCTTCTCATCACCCAACCTCATTAGGAAGGTGACTATTCCTCTAACTTTGATCAATTGGTTGTTAAATCCAAAAATCTCTCGCTTGAAAGGCTTTAGCTTCTTCTAAATATTGTCATTGCGGAGCTTGTCAAAGGCATGGTCAAAAATGATATCAATGCTGCTTCTAGTATTGGCCAGGATTTTCATCATATTAAAGCCAGCTACTCAAGCCTTTATAATAAGAGAATCCTAGTAGGTAACTTGACATCATCTAAGTCAGCATCCGTGAATTCAAGAGGTAGGTTAGGCTTTTCTCTTTTTGCAAGGAGCATTACCTCTTTTACCTTGTCATTCCTAGCAAGATTGTCAAACTTACGATTCTATGTGGAATTGCCAGAGGGTGAGTAGAATCAGAATGTAAAATCGAAACTTAAAAAATGTAAGTTTCTACAACCTTTATAAAATAGCTTTGAAAAATTATAAAAATACTTATAGAAGATGTAGAATACATAGAATACATAATGGGTGTTAAGAAAATAAAGAAATTAAGTTCTTTTTTTTTTCATAATAACTCTTAATCTATAATATAACATATGTAAAAAAGAGCGAATAAAGTCAAAATTAATTTATTTTCTATTGTTTTGTTTGAAATAAGTGACAAATTGAAGAAGAATCAAAATTTTCAACTTATTAAATGTTTAATTATATAAATGAAATAAATAACTTTCTTGTAAACTTTACAACTATAACTTAACTTGAATGAATTTCATAAATGTAAACCAAAGGTTTTCGGGAGAGGGAAGGAGGGAAAAAGATAGCTAGAGTGTGTGGAAATCAAATAGAAACAACAAGAAAGATACATTATCTCAATTCCTAATAGGTGATGAGGTTATAAACACAATTTTATATTTTATATTTTAGCTCATTTTACTTGAGTAGGCAGAATCGGAAAAATAGGTTAAAATCGTAAGATTCTACTAAGTTCACCTATAGACTCGGTTGAATGATAAGATTCTACCAAAAAAATATTCTACCTATGAGTTAACTCGAAAGGACTTCCCAAAATTATAAACTCGTAGAATCGTATGGGTAAAATCACGATTTTGACAACTTTGATTCCTAGAGTATTGAGAGAGGACAATAGGGCATGGTCTGCTAATGATGGCATTCACGATTCCTCTAACGGCATCATTAGATTGCTGGTCCAATTAGTCAGACACAAATTAGGGGCAGTTAGACTGTCTACATTTGTCCAATCTTTCAATGGCATTATTTTGGTTGGTAACATATTGTCATAGAATTCCCTTCGAGCAACTTCAACTGTAAGTAATCGTTGGTGTTGTGTGCTACATCTTGATGATAGTCACAATACTTGCTTAAATCTCTCTTGCTTGGGTTGCTGCCCATCTTGGCAGGTTTCAACAAGATGCTCAAGATCTTGATTTCAAGGAAGATGTCCTCTTAAGTTTTATTAAAGGGTAGGGAACTTGATTCAAAGAATTTCCATTTTCCTTAGGGGTTTTTAGTTCGGTTTACTAGCCCATCTTTTTCTCCTATGGGAGGGCTTATGTGATCTTGACCCCTTGATGTTCTAGTCTTGAAAGACAAAAAATTAGTTTGCCTTCCTCTCTACCATGTACATTTTTTAGTGACGGGGTCAACAACAAATTTTAATTCTTTTTTTATGGCTTCAATTCGAACTTAGTATAGTTGATAAATCCTTTCTTTCCATACATTTTAAACATTAACAAACTTAACCATCAGTTTGCTGGTAATAGGACTGTATAAAAGAATCAACATTTATAATAACTATAGCAATTGTCCTTTATAAACAAAAAGTTAGGCCTCAGTCATATATGCCTCATGGTTTTGGTTCTGTAGGTGATTTTGTCAATACATCCTATATTTTTTGCAAAACCAAACATTCATCTTCAGTCACATATGACTCCTCTAATGGTGGCTTGAACATATTAAGGACAAATTGAGCAATTAATATTAAGTTTGTACCATCTTACAAGAAAAAAAATTTCATTGTAAATTCAACTGATCAATGTTATATGTGAATATCTGTCTCTTCTATAATGCCCATTATTCATGAGCAATAGCTCTTATTCGTTGATGTAGCCTTTGTTAAGTACTTCAAGGTTTTAAAGTGGTTTCTTTCTAGAAATCCACATTTATTATGGCATGAAAACACCAAAAAAAAAAAAAAAGCAACAACAACACTTATGAGGGAGTAGAACATGTGGAATTATCTTTTATATGTCTATGTTGAAGGTTTATAGTAGAGGTCGTCAAGGTTCAATTCAGGTTGAAAACTAGACTCAAACCACTGGTTCAAAATGGGAACCAAAACCATACTCGTGAAGGCTAGGCTAGTTCTTAATTTCTAAGGAAACAAGGTTTTCACGGTTCATTCTGTTTCCAATGGAATCGTAAATCGTCTAAATCTTTTTTCCCTCTTTTAATTGGTTTTCCAAAAAAAAAAAAAAAAAAAAACCTGTAAACCAAATACGCAAAACCAGTAAACTCCAATCTATGACTTTATTAATTCTTTTTTAATATATGCATCATTTGTTATTTTTATTAAATTTTGGTATTGGACATTCTATAAAATATAAAAAAGAAAAAGATATATTTTAATGAAGGTACTCAAATGAGACAATAAACAGGTTGCTCTTGGTTCAAGTTGCACCTAAGACAAAATTTATTGACCTATCACATACCTAACACATTTTGTTCACCTAGAACAAATACACTAACCTGAGAGGAATATATTGGACCCAACACTTTTTGCATCTGGAACAAAAATACACTAACCTAAAACAAAATATACTACCTGAGATAATTCCACTTATACACAAGTCGCCATACAAAAAAAAAAAAAAAAAGGAACGAATTGACCTAAGAATTTTCGGACAATGAATCTAAGATTTCTATTGACAATACTATTGATTTTTTTTCAGTTTTAATTATGTATTTATTTTAATTATTTATGTGTCAATCTCATGATTGTTTATTCGTTTCAACAAATAGCTTTGATATTCACTAATTATAGAAACAATTTGCACTACAAAATAATACTTGGATTTTTAGCATTTTTGTGGCAAAAGTAAATCCCTTTTTTGTCATATTTTATCTTTTTTGGCTTTCCTTTTTATATTTTTGTTTTTCTTTTTTCTTTGTAATTTTTTTTCTTGCTAAAACTACCTTAGAACTATCAAGTCCATGGGTCCAATGCCCAGTTCAAGACCAAGCAAGTCCTGAATCACTAGAATCGATGGTTCCAAGCTCTGGTAGGTCTTGAGCTTGTTTAGATCCTCCATCAACGAGGTAGTTATGGGTTTGAGAACCAACGATGACAAGTCAGGTCAGTTTCGAATTCCAACCCAACCCTGATGATGTCTAGTTTGTAGCACTAGTGGTGGACAAGCTATCACATTGCATGGTCCAAAGAAAGAGGTTAATTTTTGGAGGGAAGATAAAATCCCAATGATATTAAGAAATAGAGTTTTGAGATGACATTTGAATGAAAGAAAATTTGTGCTTAATTGCTCTTTCATTTTTGTCTCTACTAGTTAACTTGGTGAATTTGAGTTTAAGTTTAATGAAAAATTTTAAAGTTTAAATTTGATTTGAGCTCTATCAAGTTTAAAATATTAAATGCATGCTTAACTTGAAACTAGACTTGATTGGTTTGAATTTGACTCAATTAATCTCATTTAGACTTAATTTATTTAAAACACATTTTTCGATTCAGATTATAATATTAATATACAAACTTGGTTCAAAGTTGATTAGTATTTAAACTTGATTTGAATATGTTGAAGCTTGCGATTACTCAAGTTACGTAAAGGTCAAGCTTGACCTCAAACAATTTGAGCTCAAACTCGACTCAAATTTCATCTAGTTAAATTTAAGCATAAATCAAGTTGAAGTAAAATAACTCATGAATTTATAGTTTGACTAGTTTACAATCTTAATGATGTGCAATTGTGCATCTTCCATGTGTAAACAATATATATTAGATAATTAAATATGAGTTCTTCCATTTAAATTTAAAATTAAATAGAGACTGAATTTGATTATATATAATCGTATGATAAATAACAAATTCTGCGTTTTCTGTGATACAACTCATTGATGATGGAAAATTTTTAAAAATAATATAACCAGGGTTTTAGCATTTTTTTTTTTAAATAAACATATGTGATTTTTCTTTCAACTAATATATATAAAAGCCTTATAGCTCATATTTCATCAATCATTACTCTAGCATTATTATTAAATTAGAACGTATGACGCTGCTAATTTTTTAGTTGGCCCACCGGAGTTAATTTAACACAATTATATTATTAAATATACTTCATTAGATAATATAATTAAGATTATAGAAGTGATCTTCGTCATTCTCGGCTGGACCCTAGATGCCTCCCTTCCAGTGTGTTCTCCGGTAAGGTTTCCTTACAATAGCTCTTTTTTTCTGAAGTTGTGGTAATAAGGAACTGAATTTCCTAGAATAGGCTGCACTAAGAAGATTTCATGCAAAATTTATAAAACGTAATTTTTTATTGATGATGAAAGTGGCAAATGGAAAATTTTTCTGTTGGAAAGAGAAAGCAAAGAAGCTATCAAGATATTTGGGTTTGCTTTGGAAGATGGTTATGTCTTTCTTCTAAAAAGTAAGATTGGCGAACAAATCTGCAAAGTTAAAATGTGGGTTGTTCAGTTAATTACTAACATTGGGTTCCAACTTTGAGATTAAGCTTCCACAAACTCAGTATAAATTTATTATAAGAATTAGACTAAAGGAATAATTGAACAAGAATCCATAAAATTGGTGATTTTGTCACACCCCGAGAGGTACCCTAAACGTGACAATCCACCGTACATAATACTAAAGCCTAAGAATGACTACCTTAGTCATGCAAAGCTTTCATATTATGTACAAGGCGTACATCACAACCAAGGGAATGCATCGTGTAGCGTAGTTTACATTGATAACGATTAAGTAATAAGGTAAGAGAATACTTATCATAAATATAAATATAGTTGATTACAAATCTTAGGAGCATATCCCACTATTGTCTTCAAGTCTATATAAATGCATATTTAGTAATCACCAAAATACCAACATAGTATACATAGCATATAAGGAAATTAAAATAACTTCATCCTTGTTTTCATTACTTCTATAAGAGTTTTAAATCCATCAATGGTTTCCTTAATATCAATCTTCGAATAGAGTCATGGGTATACTTGTTTCAACAAAAATCTATGGGGATATAAGCTTATACTAGCTTAGTGAGATATTCTTTTTCATTCGTATCATGATAGCAAACAAGTTTATTTAATTTTCACACATATGCTATGCAACAATCACATGATTACACAAATATATATATATAGTTATCCGAAAACCATATATAAAACGGATTTACCCTTCGTATTGAATGTTAAGAAATTGTTGATAAAATTCCTCTTGACCTTCTACTGCTAGTCCACAGGCTCTCGCCTAAAGCGTTCAATTGGCACGACTTTGAACCTAGAGTCGCATTTCCCGATTGATGTGGATTTTCTAAGAAGAAGCATGGCCTGTGTCCCAGCATGCTAACAGCTCATCTAACTCTACGCGTAGGATTAGTTGCCTTTTGAAAGAAATGTGAATCAATAGATGTTATGCGTGAATGCTTTATTTTTCTTAAGCCAAACCTTATTAAGGTTTCTTAGGGGCAATGAAACAATTTAGCAAACAATAAACAATCATACATATAGGTAGACAAGATACTTGAACAGACAATTCGAAGTTGTGATATTCTCAATTCTCATTTCATCACATAAGCATAGAATCACACATGCATAGGCATCCCTAAATTCCTCATATATGTCTATTTTTATCTTTTCTTAGTATACTAATATCACTACTCTACAAGCACAGGCAAGGTAAAAAATTAAGGGGAAAAAACTCACTCATCCATTTCGCAATCTTCTTAGTCGTAGTAATCCTCAGGAAGAGAAATCTCATATTCCTCATCATCTAGACAAAAGAAATACCCATAATGAGCGTTTCATATAAGTTCTACTTAAACTTTTTAATTCTATTTGACTATGTTCATCAAAAATTGCGTATGATGAAATTCTAACTTAAAATAGTCATAACTTGCTCATTTTAACTCGGAATTTCGCATATTATATGTCATTTTCTATCTAGTTGAAAAGATCCATCTATTTCTAAGGTTTTTTTTTATCATAAAAAGTCATTTGGGTTTGAAAACAGTAGGGCATAGAATCTTTACAAAATTCCAAGTCTTCAAATCACAACACTTTTCAAATTTTTCTTTATCCAAAAATCCATAAGCAAATATGGATATTTATATGATTGAAAAATCTTTTGAATACATACATATAAACTCATATTATATGCACGATTTTAGTGACGTTGCCTTAAGATAAAGTTTGCAAACAATTTTGTGAAAGATAGAGTTTTGTGAAGAGCCATTCTTTGACATGTGATTAATTTGTTATTTTGTAAATCTGTGACTTAGCAACAAGAAAGTCATAATTCAATATATTTATAAAATCCTTAAGGTTTTATATTTGTTCGCAAATTTTTATTCAAAAATTTATTTTTATAAACATGATTTTACCTATTAGTGACATAAAAACCCAAAGGTATTTCGTTTTAAAGAATTTTCTAAGTTTGACTCTTTAAACAAAATTCTAATTTTTAGATTCGTAAGTGTGAAACTTAATTAAAGAAAATCATGATTTCATACCTAGCTTGAGCTCATAAATATTTTATTTTCATGTTAAACTCTTTTAACTAATTATTTTCCAAAATATGAACCTTATATGGTTATGAGAAAAATCATTCCAAGTTGTATAAAAGATATTTCAAGTTTTGGCATATGAGAAAGGTTTAGTGAGTAACTTATTCTAATCCTTCATGCTTACAATAGTTCCTTATTAATTCATAATTTTTCTATACATGCACCTTCATTTTAAAATCTTTAGTTTGTTATAAGTGAGTATCCAGTCACTATAAATATTTTTGTATTTCCTTAATTCCAAAAAAAATGGATTTTTTTTCTTAAACTTAGTTCCTTAAGTTGTATACCAAGTTTACCTCTAATTGGATTTTAACTTAGTGAGTAGATCTTGAACTCGACTTAGAAAGATTGTTTGGTTCCTAGTTTTAATTATGAAGTTGGTAAAAATCCTATTATTAAGTTTTTATATGAAAATTTACATAACAAGGAATTATCACATTAGATTTTTAATAAATCTTATGTTACTTATTTTGAAAAGAGAAAGTTTATTTACTTAGTTACTTCTTGAAGAAATCCTCTTTGTTGATACTTTCAAAAATCCGTGATAAGCTTGTCTAAGTTTTTGAAAAGAATTTATAAAATATAATTTCCAAGTCTTTGATGGGAAAAATCTTTATTAAGTAGCAAAATTTATTTTAAAGAGAGCTTAGCTCGTTTTTCCTTATTTAAAAAAACCTCTTCATTTTTGTTGAGACAAGAATCAACATGATCATACATGAATATAAACATGTACTTTGGAGAAAATATCACATAAGAATATACGAAAGATATAAGGTGTAATAATAAGCAAAATAATAAGATCAAGTATTAAGAACCTTAGCCTCATCAGGGTATTTCGGTCAAGTATTAGGAGCCTTAGCTTCATCAAGGCTTCCCGGACTAAGAATAGGCTAGTCCCAAAAAAGAAAAGAAAGAAAAGAAAAGAAAAGAAAAATCATAATAATAAGAATAGATTAGTGAGAAGTTAATGAGCAATTTAGGCTCTAAGAAATATAGATATAGATATACATAATAATATATATAGTTAGATTAGAGCAATAATAATATAACAACATAATAATAACAACATAATGACAATAATATAATAGGGGTGTAAGCATGAACAAGAACAAAACATGAACATATTGTTGCTTCCACGACTTTATGAGTTTAGAAAACATACACTATGGTCATATTAAGTTACATAACATGAAGGATAAATATTAGAAATTTTACCTAAGGTGTTGGTGTGCGTTTTTAAACTTAACAAAGTTTAATAAATTAATTCCTATTATTACTTCATATGATCTAGTTTAATGCTAGGCAAGTGTACCTATCTATTGTAGTATAGGAATCAATTATAGGGTCGTATTCCTTAGGGTCGTTAGCAAGTACTACTACTCACCCTTTTAATTATTATCTAGCAATCAATTATTTGGATCTTAATGAATTTAACATATACTTAATAATTAATCTAAACTAATTATAGAGTTTCACCAAATTACTTTATAGAACAAAACTTTAACATAACTATAAACAAGATACACAACAGGGGTTACTAAATCATATTAACATGATTTAAAGTTGATTCATCCTTTTAATCACTTTTCTGCAGAAATTCTCAACTCATGGTCATTATTCTCATAATAAACCAATTCTAATCCTAATTGTATCCACTAGAATTTCCTCTAAGCGCATAGACAACTTAGAATTACAATAAAAACATATATTATCCTTGAATTCTCTAAAACATGCAGCAAACTTCTTAATAACATCTCTATTAATAGGATTAGTCTGTTCTAGTAACTTAAATCTACTAAATGGAACTGTTTCTCGACATTCTCCATCAAGATCTGAAGTAAGGACATGTCATGCACTACATTTCCCTAACTGTTATGAAGTTCAATTACTAGAAATTCGTAATTAAATGGATTACTAACAATGAATTGCACAATTCATGCTGATATGACTTCGTCACCCCAAGATCTACTCACTCATGATACAAATACGATAACACATACAAAAATTCAGACATAAACAAGAATAAAAACATCATAATAGAGTAAAGGAAAGAAAACCCCTTTTGATTACAACAAACAAAACGTTGTTACAAGACAGGAACACTTGATTCCAGTTGTCTCTCTCGAGTCTCTTCTGAAATCGAACAAATTACAATACTACTCCCAACTTGAACGGGTGCAACAGTAACTTCCTCAATACAAAAAGTGTGTGTGTTTTGTTGTGAAAAGAACATGAACGAATCAATGCCCAAATGAGTGCTTTTTTTTCCACTTTTAACTCCTCATATCTTTTTAGTAAAACAGTACAACACTTGGAGGAAAGTTGTGTCTTTTATTACAACTGATATAACACTTAAATGAAAAGATACCAAACACGTTGGATAGCAGACAATATATCATGGGTGACTAAAGGGGAGTTATTTAGGTTGTGAGCGAATTTCTTTAAAAAATCAAACCAATCACGGGCGACCATGGAGACTGGATTCTTTCTATGTTCATTTTTCTTCTTCCTCACTTCATATCACAGGCGATCAAAGCCCCACGATTGCTTCTGATCCTCTTTCATGGGCGAACAAAGCCCCATGATCCTTGCTATGGGTGTTGATTTACTACTATCTTGCCCGTGACTTGTATCCATTTCGCTCCAAAATGTGTTGTTATGATTAAAAGTCGCCTGAATTGAAAATATTATTGATTTAAGCATCAAATCTTAAATGAAAACATAATTAAAGTCCTAAAGTTTACTTAAATAGCCATTAATAATTATAGATAACTCATGTCTATCAAGTGTGTTTTTTGTTGAAGAAATGAAAAGATAGTTGTAAGAATATGTAGGTAGTAATATATGGAAAATAGTTTTTGTATAGAGGAAAAAAAGTTAGAAAGCATTGTTTAGAGAGGATTTATGGTAGAGAGAATTTATGGAGTGATTTTGGTAGGAAAAATAAGAAGTGTGAAAGAAGTGGAGGAAAATGGTGTATTTATAGAATTTTGGAGTGAAAATTAGATATAATAAAATAAATTGAAAAAGAAATAAATTAGAAAAGAGAGAGAGGGGGTCCAACGTCACTTAGAGCGAGGGGAAGGGAGATTTGATTGAATTTTATATTTTTGTGTAATGAAAAGTAATAATATATAAAGTGTGATGTGAATAAAATTGTATTGGAAAAGTAAATTGTAAGGAATAAATGTGGTATGGTGTAAGAATAGGTTGTAAGAAAAAGTAAAGATAATGAAATAGTAATGAATAGTAGAAATAGTACTATGAATAGTATGCTAAACAGTTAAAATACCGATAATATAGAAAATACGCGTAAAAACGCGATATCTGATATTTTTAGCTATCGAAAAAATTATAAACTAATATTTTTGAAATCTTTGTATTATTACAAATCTATCGGTGACATCAAAATGTTTTTACTATTTCGAGCCCCATGACATGCTTTTTGAGAACTGATCCCGTTCAGGTTCGAAACACACTAAAAATTAACGAATTTGATATTTTTAAGCTTCCATTTATTATTACAAACTATTATCCACAATTATCTAAATTCTATTGCTTAGGGTCTAAGAGCACGAGATTGTCGGATTTAAACACTAAGTTTTGTTGTAGACTTTGTTGATTTTTAAGGTTTCGGTTTGACTTTCGACTTTTTGATTTATTCAAAAGATTAATAAATTTTAGAGTTTTTTATCATGTTATATTTTTGGTTAAAAATTTATGATTTATTTCATTTTTTATAATTTATTTAATATTTTCCTCAGTTCTCAAGATTGTTTAACCAAGTCTAGGGTTACAGGTTAACTCTATTTGACTTTTAGTGATAATTGAAATTTTTTATTCTAAAATTCGTCAAAGGATTTAAGGTTTTAGTATCTTGTCGTTAAGTGTTATTTGGATATATCATGTTGATTTGCGTATTAAGGATCAGACAGATGATTTGGTTGGCTTACGGATGTTGAATCAAATGATTGTTAGATTTTCCATTTTGTTTTTGGGGTTATCTTTTTCTCATGGTTAAGAATTTTCATATTTGATCTTATTTAGAATTCGATTTTAACTTGAGTGGGTATCCAAGGTCTTGGTTTTGGTATTTAACTCTAGGATTATTTTCTAAGATTATAAAAATTTCAGGGGTTTATAGATTTAGTGTTAAAACTTGTTTTTGTTGGAATAATTAAGTATCCATTTATAAGTCGTGATATTTTGGACATACTAATTGGCAATAATGGCGATGAAGAAGAAGAGGACATAATAAAATCTAGTATTATACATATTAGATTTTTTTCAATTGCTTATGACACAAGATTTTTCCAATTACTAATTCCATTTTAATCTAGCATGAATTTTTAAAGCTAGAATTTCTTGTTTATTAAATTGATAGGAACCTGACATAGCAAAAGATTAAGGACTTATCACAAACAATTGATTTGTCCACAAATGACCAATCCATCTTCAAATACTTGTTGATTTTGTGAATACCCAGGTAAATGGCATCCAAAATTAAAAAAAAAAAAAAAAGATATAAGAAATTCGAGATTTTGAGAAAAAAATTGAGAAAAGTCAATTAACAAATGATATTATTGAAATAACTCCTTGTTCTTTTGCTTTAGAGCGTACACATGTAAGCAGCCTGGAAAGCTGTCAAAAATAGAACACAAAAACTGTCAAAAATAGAAACATCCTAAAACTTAATGACACAAAGTAAATGAAAGGTTACTTATAATGCCACACATGACATACAAAACAGAAGTGTTTATAAGAAGTTATAACAAATCCAAAACATGCCTAAAATAGAAAAAATGTCAGTTTGAGGGCCTAAATAAATGAATTTGCTCTAAAACTGACATTGCTCACCCACAAGGTGTTAACTTCTTCCTATTAGCTCATTTCATTCAAGATAAAAACCAAAAACTATGAAACTATAGCTATCCCTTCTCTATCACACTTTGTAACATACCTGTTCGCCACTGCTTTCACCTCATCAAAACTAGGGATCTTCATAACCAATTTAAGGTTTAAAGCATCAATGCAAGTGAAGCCAAAGAAAAAAAGAATCAACAGGAGATGATTCAAATTGCTATAAAAAATCACAAGTATGAAATGTTTTTAACATTCCTTAAACCTATAAAGTTTTATGATAGATAACATGGTCTATTCGAGAATTTGCAAAAAGATATAGACTTTTTTCAAAAGTTCTAAAGTATTTGCTCCAAATGCGACCAAATTTATTGATAAGAACCCCAACATGTGACAAAACCCATAATCTAAATTGAAAATTAATCCAAGGACCATCGAAGAATCAATAGAAACTGTGACCCTTTACTTATAATGAAGCAAGAACCTTGGTATAAAGGTAAAGACGCTGCAACCGATGACGAAAAGCTGATTGATAAGTTAGTGAAGTCATGAGAAACCCTATACGTTCAATTCGAGTTCAATCAAGAATTTAGAGAAAAAACTCTCTTAAATTATCATTCATCAAAAGTTAACGTGTTCTGTTACAAGCCATAGGTTTATATACGCTTTCGTTAGCCTCAAAACTAAGCAACTAAACAAATAAAACATAGAAGTTTGAAAAGACACAAGAAATTCAAAAAGACACCCTAATACTATTAAAGGATGGTGATGTTAACATGGAAGGTCGGCGGCCACTATGAAACAAATGAAAAAGTCGAGTTTGAGTTATGTTGTAAGTCGATGGGAAGGTTAGGGAGTAGGCTAGAAAGGCCGACGGCTTTGATTCGGCATACAACGTCCAACATGCAATCCACTTCTTTAATCGATGCCAACTAATTTCCATAATTCCCTCCTTCTTCGAAATGATTCATCCTCGAATCTTCACCTTCTTTGCAATCAGTTAGACTTCACCATCTCCTTTGGGATGCAATTTGGAACATCCTTGTTGTGGAAATTTCTTCTTACGCATATGTACCCAATCATTTGGTTCAAATACAATTTTCTTGTGCTCCTTGCTAGCTTGCTGGCCGTGTTGCTTGACCAATTCTCTCTTTCTTTATCTAAATTTGAACTTTCATCAATAGATAATGGAAGCAATTCTTTCAAAGGAGGCGATTCATTTGAAATTTCCTAGGAAAACAAATCTTTAGATTCCTGCAATAATGAAACAGTTTCGCTAAGAAAAGAAAAATTAAGATCATTAGTTGAAAAACAAATATCACTCTTAATCTCTTTTTTTTTTTTATCATTTTCATTCTCTACTCTTTCATCTCTCAAACGCATTTGCTTTTCTCTTCCCTCAGTACTCTATGGTGTATTTTTGTCGATCTTTTTCTCACTCTCACTCTCCTTTTAAGCATTGTCACTCACTTCCATATCTCTCTCTCATTTTTTCCCTTCATTCTTTTCTTAAGAATTATTTTCTTTCTCTCTTTCTCTTTCTCTAAATTGCATCTTATCATCATCTAATCCTCAATAGCTTCCCATGGATTGAGGGGTACTAAATTTACTCGCTTATGGTTGAAAACCAAAGAATAGTGCTCCTTGCATCCATCATACTTGGCTTTCCTTTTAAACTTCTATGGTCACCCCAACAAAATATGATCAAATTACATTGGAATCACATCACATAAAATTTCATCATAGTACTTTCCAATGAAAAAGGCAATCTGAACCTGATCAGCCATCATAAATTCTCCATACTCATTCTGTATTTTGTAAGGTGCTTGAAGTTTCAAAGTTTTCAAACTCAACTTTTCCACCAATAAGATACTAGCAATATTTATAAAATCCCACTGTCAGTAACTAGACTCCATACCTTGTTATTCACAAGACATCTCGTATAAATAATAGGTTCACCATCATTATTCATTCATATTTCACTCTTTTTTTTTAATCAAACCCTAGATCTAAAAACCACAAATTTCACTAAAAAGCCCTAATCAACATATCAAAAATCAAATCTTTTTCTTCTTCCTTTTTTTTAAACAAAGACCGTAAAAATTCAATCAACCCTAATTTCAAACCTAAAGACACAATTTTTTTCCTTTTTTTTAACGTGAATTTCTTTTCTTTTTTTTTATAACAAGGACATAAAACAGAAAATTCTAAAACTAAAAGATATGGACGTGGAGTTAGGGTTTTTGATTTACCTCTCTCTAATCGAACTAGATAGGGTGATTCTTAGAAAACCTTCGCTCTAATACCAAATGATAAGATCCCCGCTAATATGTGATGAAGCCCATAATCTAAATTGGAAATTAATCCAAGGACCATCTAAGAAACAATGGAAACCATGACCCGTTGCTTATAATGAATGAAGAACCTTGGTATAAAGGTAAAGATGCCACAATCGATGACGGAAAGCCGATTGATAATTCGATGAACGCTACAGGAAACCCTGATAAGTGAAATTAGAATTCAGTCAAGAATTTAAATAGAAAAACTCTCTCAAATTATCGTTCATCAAAAGTTACTTGTTCTGTTACAAGCCATAGGTTTATATAGGCTTTTGTTAGCCTTAAAACTAAGCAACTAAATAAACAAAATATAGAAATTCGAAAAGACACCTTAATACTATTAAAGGATGCAGGTGTTAACATCGAAGGTCGATGGCCATCATGAAACAAATAAAAAATTGAGGTTCAATTATGTTATATGCTGATAGGAAGGCCGGTGCGTAAGTTGAAAGACCAGCAACGTAGGCTAGAAAGGCAGATGACTTTAATCTAGCGTATAGCTTCCAACGTGCAATCCGCTTCTTTAATCGACGCCACCAGATTTGCATCATTTATTTTTAGATTTTTATTTGCAAAGGATAAATTTTATTTTAGAGTATGAGTTCTTTTCATATTTTCATATTATTAATTTTTTTTAATTAGGTATTAAGAATTAGTTTTATGAGTCTCGATTATGTCTTTTATAGATTAGTTAAGAGGAGTCATACCTTTCATTATATGATACTCATACCCTTGTGCTTATCATGCCATAGCATACAAGGTTTATGACACATAAAATAAGAATAAGTTATTAGATATTACTTACCGAAACCCTAATGGAGAGTCTCACTCTTCTTTTTTTGAATTTATTAATTCTTATAAAATTATAGCATCCGATAATTTTGTCCAATCTAATCATGCAACATATCAATTGTAATTAAGCATAGTTCAAATCATTTAGTGGCGTATCATATCCAATAAATTGATACGTCTATATCCTTTAGTTTTTCCTTTTTACATCGAAACAGATAATTTTTGTTTATCTAAATCCCATCAATACAAAAAAAAAAAAAAAATCTTTTCTATTTGCTTTGCATAAATGTCATATCCTTATTCATGTTGGAAGAGTTAGACAAATCATATTGATATCAAAACTAGATGTTGGCATACTTAGTTCATAAGTACTCCATGCTTGATTTTAGAATTTTTAAATCTATAGGAGGATTGTCATAGGTGATAGCTTTATTGTGAGATTTGATTATTATTGTTTGGAGTTTAGATACTTGTGCACAAGCTCAAATAGAAGAAAATTTGTGACAAATTAGGAGGACGATGAGAGGATGATATAATGATTCCCTATATTGTCAAGTGATTAAATTAGAAAGAAAGAATAAGCCTCTTAACATACAAAAGCCTTCTATTTAGGCATTATTGTCTGAATTGAATACTCTTATGGGGCTTACAGTTTGAAATGGAATGAGATACCCAAGTTGTCACAGAAGTAGAAGGTCTTGACCACAGTCTTGCATCCATGCAGCCATCCACGAAGTTTAGAGAAACAAAATTCTCTTCCAATCTCTTGCCAAAAACAAGCCTAGGTGTCACAACATTAAAAAGGGCCTAGAATGATCAAACTAAAGTTATCATATTAAGTATGCGTCCAAGATATGAGAACCATTTTCCAAGTCAAAAATTTGCAAAACTCTGCTTAATATTTGATACAAGTTTTAATTGTATAAAAGCATTTTGATAGCTAAGGAAATACGGATTTCCACAGTCCACAAGAACCGCAAAGGATCGATGTCCCCACCAAACAATAAAATAGGATAGACAACTTACATAATATAGGGTCTCGAATTATTATACAAACAATCTAGTTTATTGTTAGCTATTTTAGACAATACAAAATCTCAAACACTAAACCTATGGATTACATTCTAAATCCATCTTCAACGCATTCAAAAATTCACTAAAGGTAAACTCTTTCTTCTTACAATCCTAGCCCATTCCTAGCATGAGCTATTCTTACACAAAACTATAAGGGTATGAGCTAAGCCATAGCTCAATGAATAACATGACCAAACCACACATTACACAAATGCCAAGCAAGTATTATTAACAAACATATACAATAAAACACTCAATCATATGATATGTACAGCTGAGATGACCACAATCCAAACTAATAAAGATTTATACCCTCTCTTAAGAGTTGAAGAAACTAGTGTTAGTAATCTATACCAGAAGAGACTAAAAACTAAGGAAAGATTATTTCCTTTCAGCTTATTTATTATTTTACATACATAAGTAATATAACCTCAACTTTATCTTAAAACTCAGAAACTGCACTAAGTATTAGCCATTTCATGCGACACCACAAGCGATGTCTTTCAATGCCTACTTAGTTCCTATGAAATAGACAAAATAGTGGAAATTTTGCATAGAACTAGAAACACTTCATCTAGCAAAACCAATAGTAATTAGAGAACCAAAATGCTAATACGTAGTGTGGTTACACAAAAGAAATGGATTATATGCAATCATGCAATGCATGGTTACTCAATTAAGTGACTAGATAGCATTAAGACCATTTGTTAAAGTGGCCAATCAATTAACAAACACTCATCAACAACAACCACCCAATCATTATAAATAATGTGTGATTACTTTTAATTTAATGGTTCATCAAATAATACAATCATCAACCAGCATACAAATACCTAACCCCCACGCATATTCAATTGTGCTTATTTTAATTTAGGCGCAACTACATTACAAGTATAAACAAGGTGATAAGGTTAATGTTACCCACCTGGCATCTTAGCTAAGTCGTAGAAACTCTTTGAGAAAGTCTAAAGATCATTCAGTCCTCCTGTGAAAAGGAAATAATAAACACTCAAAAGCTTCCTTAATATATACATTATCAAATTTTAGCATTTAAATCCATTTTTAGTTCATTATTCTACATTTTTTTAAACATGGACTTATATTAGAATTTTTTTTTATGAGAGACTAAGTAGGAACCCTACTATGGCTACAAAAATCGCCCCACCAAGATACAGATATTTCTTTAATTTTGTCAAATTATTTCTTTTCGTTTTTTTATAAATCATTTATTATAATAATATCGTCATTTATTTATTTACTTTTAAGTTTTGAATAAATCATTAACATTTAGGAAAATATTTATTTATCTTAGTAAACAACATTTGAAACAACATATTCTTATCATTTAAGGTATAATACACTACAATTGCATCTAAGCCATTTACAATTAAATCTATATTAACTTAACTTAACTAAGTTAATTAGACTTAACCATTTAATTAAATTATCAAATAACATTTTATTATCCTACAAGATCACTATTATGTATCTATTAGCATCTTAGTTTATCTAATTATTCTATTTTAGATCAAATTCATTTTAGCATCTTATAGTCTATTAAGTCTAATTAAACTTAAGTCCATTAAGTAGTCCATTAGATATTTGAATGCCATATTAAATCAAATTTATTTACTAAGTTGTATTTATTCATTCCATTAAAACAATATTATATATTCTACAAGATTTTAAATTAGTCTAGATCATTTTAACTCATTAGGATTTATTAAACTTTGATGAACCTAAGTTTACTAACTATGTTTATTTTATGAACCTAAGTTTCATGCTAACCAAATTAGTTACTAAACTTATTAATTCATTTAATCCATTCCTAATTATTCAAGTACTATCATATTATATCTCATAGCATTTATCGTTTCTTTTTTTTTTTTATAAACAGTACCAGGATTAGATCATGCCCATAATGGGAGCCGTGATCTAGATCACTGGCTTCAACACGCCCGTGATCATCCTTCATATTTTGATCAGAGGATATCAAAGACCTTATCATGTCGTGATTACCTTTTATTGTAATTTCCACTTTGATAACAGGTTGTATCATGCCTATGATGCACAAGGGGACTAAGTTATGTTTTTCCTTTGTCTTTTTACTCTAATCTTAGCAACTTTTAAGCACCCTACTTCGAATAAAACATCATAGAAGTAGCTTACATACTTATACACATAGCTTATAACATCTATATTTGTATTATTACTTTTTATTTCATCAAATAATGTTATCAATTTCTAATCTATACATGCATATATTAATCTAGGTTTTTAGTTTCATGCTCATATATCCACTTGTTCACAAATTTTATCACATATTTACATATAGCTAACACTCTTCCAAGAAAGCAACTCTCTTACTTGTTTATATACTCAAATAAATATAGATATGTACATAATCATATTTATATATATATAGATAGTTAGATTAGATGTCAAAGATATAACAACATGGATGATAATAAACATATTATGTTGTTGGTTTCATTTTAGCATTACCATACCTAGCTTAATGCATCATGAGGAGATCGTATTCCATGGATAATGCATGAAACTTTTGATAAACAACACATAAAATCAACTAAGGAGATATAGGTTAAATGTTTGCCTAAATGAAATCTTGAAGGAAGAAAATTTGGAAGAACAAAAGGGTGTGTGTGTATTTATGTATGTGCGTGAAAGAGAAGAGAGGGAGAAGGTTGTAGAGAAATTTTGCAAGAGTTTTATTAAGGAAGAGAAATAAGAGTGAAAAATGAGAGGAAAGTAATGGGTATTTATGGAGAGAAGAAGGAGAGAATTAAATATGTAAAAATAAACGAAAAATAAAATAAATAAGAGGAAAAAAGAAAAGGGGTAACAGCTGCACATGGAGAGAGGAGAGAGGGAAAAAATTAATTTAAGTAGAAAAATATAATGAAGTATAAGAAAAGTTAAGTAAAAAGTGCAGTAAAGTTTTATAAGAAAAGATAATTATAAGATATATGTGTAAGAATAGGTATAAGAAAAAGTAGAAAGAGGTGAATAATAGTAAATAATAATAAATAGTAATGAATAGTAAACAAAACAAATAAATTATTGATCGAATAAAAATACACATAATAAGGCTATATTTGACCTTTTGAAGAGCTGTAAAAATTTTATATGATATTTTTACAATTCCTTACTTTATTATGAGTAAATTGGTTGTTGGAATATTTTTTCGTTTTGTATGTCGGTGCCTTGATTTTAGAAATTGATCCCATTTGGGTCCAAAATAGACGAATTTTTGGCGAATCTAATTTTTAGATTTTATGACATTTTTCCGGGCTATAATTTAGGGTTATCTTATTTTTATTGTTTTAGGGTTTCTAGCATGGTCTTGCTAGATATAGGCCTTTAGAACACATTATTAACCTAAGCTGGCTTTTAGGGTTCCGGTTTGAATTGTAATCTTAAGATTTACTTGTAAGATTATAAAATTTAGGAGCTTAAATTATAATATATATTTACTTCATAATTTGAGTTTACTCTATATTTTATAATTTATTTAATATTTTAGGATTCTCGGAATTGTCTAATCGAGTCTAGGGCTTTTAGTATCAAATGTTGACTCAGTTTGACTTTTAGTATTAGTCTTAGTCTTAACTCTAGGATTCATTTATAAAGTTATCGAGAATGTAAGGTTTGCAATTTTATCATTACTAGTTATTTGGTATTGTTATCTCGACTTTCGTGCTAATAATTGGGTACAGAAATGGTTTTGGCTTAACATGTGAAATTTTGACTTGATAAATTATTACTATATTATGGAAAAATTATTTTGTATTATTTTGTTATTAAATATAATTTGGATATACGGTCTAGATTTGCACGGTAGAGATAAGATAAACAAATTGTTTAGCATAGGATTCCAAGTCCAACGATTATTAGATTTTCATTTTGTTCTCAAAGGTACTTTTTTGGCTAAGGTTTGGTATTTAGGGTTTCTATTCCCACCAAATTTATTAAACATTTAGGGTTATCCAACTTATCTGATATGTCTAAGGTCTTTGAAATTTATGATTAGTGAGGATTAATTTCTAGGGTTTCTAAAGTTTGGTTTTAAATTAAGTCCATTTTTAGGTTCTAGTGTTGTTATTAGTTCCAAGGTTTTCATCAAAGAGTATCAAAAAATCTAGAGGCTTATACTAGAAGAATGCACCTCTAGCCTACGCAATGAGCAATTATTTTCAATCACTCGCCAGCCCATGACCGTTTTTCCCAATGGGGAATGGATATACTCATACCTTTCCTTAGGACCTCTGGATAGAAATGATTTATCATTATGGTAGTCGACTACTTCATTAAATGGGCAAAAGCATAAGCAGTCGCCCACATCACAAATGATCTATAGAATCCTTTGTAATCAATTACATTTTATGTTGATTTGGAGTACCATAAGTCATAATCATCAACAATGGCACGTAGTTCGACAACAATCAATTCAAGGAATTTTGCCAATATCATCACATTGAGATTCAATACACATCAGTCTATAACCCTTAGAGTAATAGACAGGTAGAAGTGGAAAATCACACCATAGTTGAGAGCTTCAGAAGAATAGTTGATCAGGACCATGTTGGGTGGGCAAAATAGCTACCTAATATACTGTGGGGATATAGTAGACATCAGCACGGGGCGGTTTCGAACGGTAAACCATTCCGAACCGTCCCCGGCGGTTCCGTAGCCAGGAACCACCCCATCGGGGATGGTTAAGAACCACCGAAGGACTCGTTGGAACTGGCGGTTCCACTGGTTCCAACCCGCCATTAAAAATAATAATAATAAGAGAGACTAAATGTGGGGAAGTTAATAAATATGTGTGATGTGTCTAAGCCGAGGGTTGTAGTGAAACGAAAGTTTTGGTCCTCAGAGACTAAATGTGGGGAAGTTGCAGAAAAAGAGAGAGAAGGGTAGGTGAGCAGAATGTGGCTGCATGTTTCCTGGATTTGTAGGAGAAAGAAGATAGATGGAGAGAGACAAAAATAAGAGAGAGAAACTAGAGAAACGGAAGAGAGAGAGAGTATGGGGAAAGGTAAAGAAAGCGATTCATAAAGATTACTACATTTTTATTACCAAAAGTAGAAATGATATTTTTTTTCTTCATATTTTTTGTTTTGGTCAGAAACTTTTTATTTTTATGAAAAAAAAAATTGTCAACTTTGTTCACCTAACTTTTTACAAAAATTAAATTTACTTAGTAGTTATCCATTTAATAAAATAAAAGGTCACACAGAACGTTATGAATTTGGTTGGTTGGGGGGGTGGGGGGACCGGTCTAAAAAAAAGAAAAAACTTGGTTCACGGTTCACGTGGAACCGGAACCGGAACCGGAACCGTCAGAACCGGCGGTTCCATGGAACAGTGAACTGCCCTGGCTTTAGTGGTTCCAATTTTGGTTCCACGAAATGTGGAACCATGAACCGACAGTTCCGGTTCGGGTCGGTGTCTAGGATATAGGACCACACGTCGAAATCTACTAGTGAAACACCATACATATTAGCGTTTGGCATGGAAATCATACACCTAATTAAATCGAAACTCCAAGCCTAGATAACCTAAGGGTTCCATTCGAAAGTTAACTAAATAGCATTATAGGCTAATTTAGACACTATAGAAGAGCTATGAGACCAAGCCAAACAAAGGCTCATGGTCTACCAACTTAAAGCCATACAATATTATGACAAGAAAGTTAGACATAAGGAATTCAATCCCGATGACTTAGTGTGTTAAAAGCTAGTAGACATAGGCACAAGGAAAGGACAAGGAATGTTGTCTCCTCCTTGGGAAGACCTTGTCAAGTCACTGAGAACCTTAACAATGGTGCATAGCATTTGGAATGACTCGATGGATAGCGGATCCAAGAACATGAAACACAAACAATCTAAGGAAGTACTTTAATTAAGAATATGTCATTACGTCATTTTCTTACCACTTTGGTGATTGTTTTTGTTTTCAAAAATGTCAAACCTCGAATTACCTCATGAAGAATTGGTCTCCTGATAATAAGAATAGACCGACCAAGCTACTTATGCTCAATACCCATAACTTAAATTCTAACTCTCTAGTGAGGCTCCACCCCATGGACCCATTAACGAGGCTACTTATTCTCAGCACTTGTATCCAAAATTGTAACTCATTGGTAAGGCTCCATGCCTAAGGACCCATTGACTAGGCTGCTTACCCTCAGCACCCGTGTCCTAAATTCTAACTCCTTAATGAGGCTTCAACCTTAATGATCGACCAATCGGGTTGCTTACACTTAGCACCCGTGTCCCAACTTCTAACTCCCTAACGAAGCTCTAACACTATGGACCCATTGATCGAGCTGCTTATGGTCACCAGGAACCTAAATTCTAACTCTCCAGCGATACTTTGACCCAAGTACCGACCAATCGATCGGGCTACTTATGTTGAGCACCCTTGTCTTAAATTCTCCTCCCTAATGAGGCTCTACCCCAAGGAATTGACCAACTAAGTTGCTCACGATCAATTCTTGCATCATAAAATCTATCCTAAGCAAGAAGTGTCCAACCAAGGGAACCATAACCTTGGGACCCACTTTTTTACCAAGTAGCTTACACTTAGTACCAACTTCCTAACAAATAAGTCAAAAGTTAGGGAATAGGCAAAATAAAGATCACTTGTAAAAAACCCAAATTAATTCATATATTGACTTTAGAAAAAAGTACAGTACTTTTGACTAACTTCCTAGCCAATGTAGTTTAAAATGGCATTCTGGTCAAATACTATAAATTTTCAATAATGGTGCTAACATGAGAACTTCTTTCAATCAATACCATCATTTGGAGCTTTCTCGGTTGAAGCACCATAAGTAACGAGGAATGATTATCTTCCATTTGTGATTAGTAAGAATCCAGTCAACCACCATATCGTCGAGCTACACTAAGCATTCCAAACAGAGGAAACCTAAGAAAAGTAGGATGATTAGAGAACTATGTACAGCCGAGTCTTTGCGAGAACAAGGAGTGACTTAACTATCCTCCCTTCGCCGACTCCATCCTGGTCGTTTTGATCTTCCTAGCAACCATACACTTCCAAGACGAAGAGGAGTTCATCAGGTCTCTTTTTTTTTACTCCATCCCAAACAACCAAAAGAGAAAGAGTGAAAACCCTAGAGCAATAGAGGGCTACCCACCCAATTTAAGAATACTTGCTTTTTCTTGTTGTTAGAAGCTCATATAACTAGAATTAATGAGACCTACGGCCTCTATTATACGCCATAGGGCAAGAAGGAAATTCTTGCTTCCATGAACAAGTAAAGCTTACTTTGGATAAAAGTCCTTTAGGAAAACTCCAAACCACCTAAGGAAAAGATGAATAGAACAATGCCATAGGCTTGATCTTTCTAACCAGAAAAAAAAAAAAAAAAAAGGCTACAAATCCATGGAGAAAGAGAGAAAAACTGCTTTGGAGATGGAAAATGTACATAAAAAGAAGAAAGAAAATCCTATGAATAGAAGAATGGCAAAAGGGTACCCTTTATTCATAAGCAAAGGCACGAAGGATAATGATGGAAAAAAATCACACAATATCTTGAGGACGTCAATAGGCACATAACCTTAGCCATCTAATTGGTTTGATCACAACCTAGATCCACAAGAATATACTTATTAATAAATAAGTGGTATAAATCTCGAAATGACGACAGGAAAAAGCCCTTAGAAAGACATAAGTAAGTAAAGGTCAAATCAAGGATGAAATACAAGGAACAAAAGATTTCCTAAAGAAAAAGTAGGAGATGAGATTGAAAGAAACTACAAAATTAATTACATTAAAGACGGTCAACATCCCGACTGAGCAAACGAAAAAAGAAAGAAGGAAAAAAGAAGGTCAATATCTTACACGACAACATCAATCTCTCACCAACTCCTTGTTCAACTCCTCCATAAATCGATCGATCTAAGGGGTAGGTAACCCCTTGCTAGCTGCATTGCTAATAAAACTAGTCGGGGAAACTACCTCACCAAGTAACCTCGATCTTTTATCGCCAACCACAGGAACAGCAGCTCCATTTCTTGAATCAAGATGCACAATCCCAGCTCTAGGCTGATCACGCCGCCTCATAGGAGTGGCATCAGGAGTGGACTCAAACAACAACTCCCCATCAATAAGACAGGAACATTATAAGCAGTCTACTTGCCCTCATGAACAACATCCCTAACACCTCTTGCTCCTGCTCCTCACCCTCCTCGCAACCACTGCTCCATCTAGAAGATACGAATGAAATTTATCCAGGGAACTGTAGTACAACAGCAATGCTCATGGACATACTAGATAGCCTCGCTAATTGCCCCCCATTCAATCTTTAACTGCCATTTCGCCCAAGCCTCACTGCCAAAATAATCATCAAGAATAAAACCTTGCTAGGTAGTACCAAAGGTGGCAACTTTATCTTCAAGTGCCCTGATACACTTATATGGCTCTATTAGTGATTGTGCCCTAGGTCAATTACTGGATATTTTCATTTTATATAAATATATATTATTAATATAAAGGTATTTCTATTATATTATTTGCATGTTTACTTTATAATAGAAATTCATGAATAATTTAATTATTCTAAATATCCCTAGATGCTCATTATTGTGAGAATGGTAATGAATTAAATTTAGTATGAGTTTTTCATTGTTAGTCATGAGATAACTATCTATATAGGGATACAAACCAAACTCATAAGCACATATTAGAGGACTACGTGTTGGATTGACCCACTATGAGATCACTATATGGATTAGTATCATAAGTGATTCTCACAATAACAATATCAACATATCCTTAGACCTGAAATCACCATAGGTTCCAACATGAGGAATATTATGATTTGACTCAACCAAACATTGTCTTTAACCAGATAATTATAAAGGTCGAAGTTGAGCATCATGTGCATCATATAGAGGAAGATGAGTGATTAAGATGGGATTTGTTTCTCTCGTTATGAGAGAGATATCTCTGCACCCTTTTGATAAGTAAAACTAAGAAATGTATGGCCATGCTCAATTATATTGATAGTCTGATCAATTTCATTTGTTTTGTCAATTTGCTTACAGATCCAGAAAAGATAAATTTGAACGATATAAGGATGACATTGTCCATGCCTAATGTTCAATCTAGATATCATGTGACAAAAAGATAATGACATAAGTTATGGATAAGGTAAAATCAGATCTCCATTCTTCACTTAATTTAGGTAAACATAATGTTTTACTAGAGGCCGCTTATGTTTTGTTGACTAAAATGGTTTTAGGTCAACTGCCAACATTAAGCAAACCTATAGGGTAACACACAAAAGAACAAACAAAAAGGATCATGGACCAAATTTAAATAAGTCCAGTAGGAATAATAAATTTATTTATTATTGATCTTAATTTATTAAGAATAATAGATAACTATAATTTGTTAAGAACAATAATAATTCCTAATTAGACTGGGGATTCTTATGTTAGTAAATTAATTTATCCCTAATAAGATTAGGGGCACTAATGTCATTATTCGTATTGACATTACTATAAATAAAACATAAGAGGTTTTTTTTACGGTGAACGACATGTGTTGTCAACATTAGACCTGCAGAGAAATCCTGCAAACCATAAAAGAGAGGAATACGAGAGTCGTGAGAAAAGTTTTCCCAATCTTATCTAGAAGTGTTATAGATAACGCTAGCATGTGAAGGATCTTTTCTAAAGGAGTGTTCATTCATGTAGATACCATAGAGGGGATTGTGAATTCGTGGCACCTACAGATTCGATCTATCAATTGATTTCAAGATTCAAAGTCAAAGGTAAAAATTTGAATTATATGTTTTATTTTGATCTAATGAAAACACATGGATACTAGGTTAGGGCATCCTTTTGAATTCCGTTGCAAAAGATTTTATCTTTAATAATTGTAAAACCCTATGGAAACCTTACAAGCTCGCCATTGTCTCTCTAGGTCTAATCTAGTTCCTCAAAAGATTTCTCTAAGTCAAGCTTAGCCTTGGCAATCGAAGCCTAAAACTCATCTTTTTATAGCATCAGTTCCATCTCAAGGGAATAAAATCCGGAGTAACTCTCTGCTAACTCCCTCCGGCTATCCTCCAGCAGTTGCCAAAGTAGGCCATTGTCGACCTAAAGTTCCTGGTTATCTCTACAAAGCCTATGTCTCTCATCATCTAATAAATGAATTTCATTTTGAATGGCCAGCTCATGACTTTGAAGCTCCAACCACAACTCTAGCTTTCCTTTCGACAACCAGTTCCTCCTTTCTATAGTAGTTAGCCCATCAATATCTTACTCAAAGCCTCTACTCAAGACTGTCATAGTCAACCTTCAGTCATCAATAACAATAAAGGGCATAGTAACCAACATTAGTATTACAATAGAACTGACTCATGGTAAGAGCTAGACCTATCTCCTTCATATGCCTATCTCGATTGAAACGCTCAGATCTTAGTCAATCAATCTCTTATTGAAAAATCTTACCATACAACACTACCTTCACAACACTCTCTACTATTCTCTGCAAGCAACAAAGAAAGTAGGCGCACAGTAGAACGAAAAATAATGAGCAGAAGTTTGCTAATACTTACATAAGCAAAATGCCTTAATCAGTCATCGTATTCAGTCCGCACACTAAGGAGAACAAGTGACTACCCTTATGCAACAATCAACCTAACCAATTGGCCTATGGCGAGTAGGGGCCAAAGGAAAGGCAACAATTGGCCCAGAGGTCCCCTTACCTTTAATTGGCATGGGAACATACTCCTCATGCTAACTAGAGTCTACCTCGACCGAATCATTCGGACAACAACCAATGCAAAGGGGATTCATAGCTCTAGCAACCCACACCAATGTCCCTACAATCATCCCTACTAACATGTGGAGATCTACTACTCATAGGAAGAACAATAAGAACTCTACCCTCTTCCTAACGAGGCCTTTTGGAAAGAGTGAGGCAACCTAGGCCTCCCTTTCCTCGGTTCTCCCTCTCTAGATGCTCGAAGACCCTATAGGTACCTTACCTTTTCGAGCCACCAATTCCTCAATGGTTGAACAATTACCTTGTGCATCCCACCTTCCACTTACTAACAAAGAAGCCTTCTTCTAAACCTTACCTTGGATAGTCTAGGATCAAAAAACCAATTGATATCTCCGGATCTCTACGTCCCAACATCACCAGCAAAAATGAAAAATATATCAGCAACGAAATGAAACAAGGCAATAACAAGCAAAACAATGGTTCTATCTTCCCTAAGTAACACTCCTTAACAAATAGATAACCCCAAATGCTCAGAAACCTTGCTTGAGCCATACCTTGAGCATCATTCTCTCTTTCTTTGAAGTAGGCCTATGGTATAAAACAAAGCCCCCGCTCCACGTAAAATTTCACAACCTCCTTAGCATTAAGAAGACCAACACCCACTAAGCCATACCATTCCATAAAAGACTTAAGTTCCATTAAAGTTTCTTGATCGTTGGCAAGTAACATGGGCCGAGGAAAATTTTAGGGTAGATTCACCTAATAGGTCATAAAGTGAACCTTTCTCCCCATCTCCATGATAATAAACTTACCTTTTTAGCCCTTCACACTAAACTCCAGCCCAATCAAGAAAAGTACCTCCCTTCTCAACTACAATTGCACCCATTCATTACTAAGGCACTTGATCATAAAACAATATTGAAGCAACTATAGAGAAGGCCTATAACAAAGCCCAATACATAAAACCCCGAAGGCAATTGCTAATCTCCAAGAATTTGGCATTAATCGAGCGGACTTCAATTAAAGTGGTTCAATACGTCCTTCCGAAAGTCGCTTAATGGAAAGCACAAGCCAAAATCTAAACACATTGTATAAACACAAAACTCGAACCTATAAACCATGGTCACCCAATCGCTTAACCCTAGGAGAATAATAGTGTACTCGTTGAGAGCTTCAGCAAAATGATGCACCATACGAAGATTATCCTTGTTCACTTTATTATGAAAATTGTTGGGTCCGCTACTAGCACCCAAATCAGAAGAGGAATAAAAAATATCCCCAAGATACCTTTGTTTATTCCTATCACCAGATAGAAGTCCTTAAGGCAAGACTCCGCTGCTATAAATAAATAACCAGCATCACAAAAGGGAGTAGAATAATCACTAACAGTAAGGTCATACTCTCTCGTCTTATTTTATACAATATGAGATGAACCACAACTCTCACTAGCCATTTGAACAAGACCTGAATATGATTGTTTGAAAAATAGAATGGTAAAGGAATTTTCAGAATGGGAGAAAAAGCGCAAAGAATATGACTATTGCCCTAAGTAGACATTTATATATCCCAATGGAAACCTCGAAAAAAGAAGTAATGATATAGAAAACAAAACGAATCTCCCCTAACCGTTTGATATACCATGATTGCTAAACCAACGACTCATATTAAGTAGCATAAGCTGACACTGTCTGGCAAAGTATGAAATAAGAACCACCGCAACTCGTGATCTGTAAGTTATTTCCATGCATTGAGCTTTCCCGCCAAGATATGAAAAGTTAGCACATGAACAGAAAATTCGATTAGATTTAGTATAAAGCTAAGAACGAATGCCCAACTTACAATAAAGCAGTTGTTTTGCCTACTCGACTCGATCAGCCTTAGTGGTCATCTTACTCCTTTTGCCTACATAATAGGAGTAAAGGAGGATAAGTGTTGATGGTACATTCTTGACCATGGGTCTATTCGAGCCAAGCCCTCTATTTCACTAAACCGGGTCGAGCTCTAACCACTAACTATGATCTAACCTCAATACCGACTTGAATACAATGCTCAGTTGATATTGACGTCCTCATCACTTAGCACCATTGACTCAGCCAGGATCACTCTACATATGATAGGTTCATAACTCTTCCCCATGATCACCATTAAACCTACTACAATCTAACTACCAAGCTAACTACCCACTTATCCACTCGCCTACTGCAGGCAAAACTACTAGGTTAATCCTCTATAAATACTCATAGCCCTCTCTAGATTCAGGTAATATTGTACGAAATTACTCTCACTTACTTGATCCATAAGCTTATCATGGCTATTACTAATTAAGCATTGGAGTGGCCATGTTAGACCCATGCCCAACGTGCTGCTAATGCATCTTTTGTTTTGCAGACCCTCTCATTAGTTGTGATACAAACCCATTTCCACTAAGTCTAGTCCCTATTAGAAAAGAGCAAGGATATATCTATATGTATTTTGATACCATATCTAAATTCTTTAAAATAGACTAAGATTTTATGAGGAGTTGTTTTCAACTTAATAAAATATGTAGTTATTAAGGATGATTATCAAGTAATTAAAAAACCATTAATCATGGACAGTTGATACACACACAAAAAGACACACGACATACTATTAAAGTAAAGACACCATTATGTGAAATTCTATTTGATATAAGAGGCAGAAGTGTCGTTGAATGGGTATAGATATGGAATTAAATAGTGGAATTTGAATTTTATTAATGTGAATTTTAGAGATTGGGAAATTTTATAGTCCCATCATTAATTTTGATGACCAATCCCATCACTATCTAAGGCCTCACACTATATATGACCGTAATCAAATTACTAAAATAGTTAATATTTCAATTACTATATTTATTTTGACAATTAGACGGTTGACTAGACGACCCATCGATGGGATCATAGAAGCTCTCGTAAAGATTACATAATCACAGAGATCTAAGTGTATATAACAAAGTCCTTCAAAGTTTTTCTCTTTTTATTTGAGTATTGAAAAAATAATTTTAAGTATTTAATTTAAGCCTTTTTTTTCATTCATTCATTCCTTTTTTTTTTTTAGTTTTATTTTTTGTTATTTTTCCCCATGAAGTCTTATTATTTTTTTTTCATTTTGTTTAATGATTTGTTTTTTTCTTTTTTCTTTTTCTTTTTTGAGATAAATATTTTCATTCCGTTTAATGTAAATTATTTAATTCATCATTTATTGTGGTTATTTTCTTTTCTTTCTTCTCTATTTTCTTAGCTAATACTATTGTTCTTTTCTTTTTCTTTTATTTTTTTTTCCTTTTGAAGTAGTATCTCAAAATACATGTATGAGGAAACACAAAATGCAACTATATATAATGTGTGTGTGTGTATGTTATTTACATTATAATATATATTTATATGTTATATACGCACTTATCATAGATATGTCATATATATACTATGTACCATAATACAATATATAATTTATATTACATTACATTTTATAATAAATAGTATTCTTATATACAATTAATATACATCATATAAATATGATTGTTTTATTCATTGTATAATATAAACGTATATAATTTTTATGTAATGTATTAATTGTGAATTTTAATTTAATAGGATGTATTGTATTATACATACATATATAAATTATGCACTTTGACATATTTTACATTACAAAAATATTACTTTTGTGAGACAAATTTTAGTAGAAACAATAAAATAAATCACATCATTAAACATTTTAACAACATAAATTCAAATTGCAGTATTTCTTATTAATGTGACATGAAATTTATAATATCTATTATTTATAATTCTCTTAACTCTTTCCTCTAAATTTTCATTTCCTTCCATACTTCTCATGTTTCTAGTTTTTCTCCTTTCACATTTCCATTTTCGCATCTGCTTCTCACTTCTGCATAGACTAGATCTGTGGCATAGAGGTTGGTCTCTCTCTCTCTCAATGATGTATCAGTGTGAGGTCATTAAGGTATGTCATTTATTGGGCCCTAAAATTGCTCTTTCCATAATTTTGATGCTCTTATTTTTAGGTTTGCTAATTTCCTATTAGTTTTGAGAAAATTTAAACATGCAATTTGCTGTATCTTGAGAATCAGGTACTTTTATGACTTCCATATATCATGTTTGAATGAAGCTTTGTAGCGAGTTGAATATTATAATGAAAAAGGAAAAAGGAATAGTAATTAATTAATATTAAAAGAAGGTGCAGTTCAAATATTTACAGCATATAATTCTCAAATTAATATGACATTAATCCTTTCGTGATAATGTTCTTTTGTGACCTTTAAGCACCAATAGACTTAGTTTTTTTAGATTTCTCTTATATATATATATATATATTCTAATTTGGAATCTGTATTAGATGAACTAATCTTAGAATTGTGCATATGATCAATCGAGATTATTTAACCATAAATTTCATATGTTTGGAACTTTTATCATGGTGTGTATAGAGTTTCTTGGTGTTAAATACCTTAATCGTGGATGTTTGCTTAAGTGGGTATGATAATTTATTAGCACCATCTTTTACATCACATGTTTGGATTCTATCCCTATAGATATTGACTAAATTTTTCTCACAAAAACAAATGTATTATTGTCTTATCCACCATCTCATTTTTCTTTCATAAAAGAGATATAGGAAGAAGTTGTCTAAAGTTATAATTTCATGTTTGCATTTTTCTCATGGCATTTGACCAAACAAAACCTTTAACCATGTTTGACATTTGCTTTCTTCTTTTACTTAAGAATAAAAACCCTTTAAACTTCTTAAATTCTAAAAATTAAAAGACTATGAAATTTATGTACAACAACTATTTATTTTTTATGAAAAAAAACTTTCTCATTAATGAGTACATGTCTGTGTATAGGCTGACCGAATAGATTAAAGGTGAGATTGGGATTTATTTTTATCCATTTATTTTAATTTTTGTGTAAAGAAAATGTTTTTTCTATTTAATATTTATTGAGAATTTGTATCATAAGAAGTTTTGACATATTATAACCATTTCGTTATTATTAGCAGTACGGACAAATGACAAATGGAGTTGGAGTTACCTCTTACAGGCTATACACAGTTGCTATTGCCAATCAAGTACGCAATATCTCTAGCTTCTTCCTCACCTTTGTTCATTTAAAACTCTTAATCGAATTTTGTTTGATTAAGGGTGCTTCAGCTTTGTTTTTATTTCTTTTTTTTTTCCAGCAATTGTTATCATATATGTTATAGGTTGAGGTCATTATTTATAAGTAAAACCTATTTTAGATTAGAAATCTTTTTATTTGCTAAGACTGAAAATGAGAGAACTTCATCTAATGTAGTTAAAAATGGTGAAATCTAATAACACTTTATAGAATAGAATAGAATAGAATGAAGTACGTTTTCAATTTTACTTAATTATACATCATGTTGATGAATAATAAATTATATAAATATAGAATTGCATTTGCATAATACTGAATTTTGTCTGTAAGTCCACCATATCGGTGGTGAATAAAACATTTACAAACAGAAAAGGGATACGGTATTATAAATTATTTATTAAGATGTGATATTTATGCAAGACCATATCACAGGTATATTTTTACACCACAACAAGAGGGCAAAAACCCATTATACTTTTAAATAAAATAAAATAAATAAATAAATCTAAAAGAAATAAATCTTTGATAAGAAACTTTTCAATCAGTCTAAAAGAAGGTCTCCCACAACGATGAGAGTTCATTATTTTATGTTAATCTCATTCAACTTTGTTTTGATTTGATGAAGACAGTGCTATTTATAAATGTCAAGTAAATCTTTTATAAATGTTTCCTCAATAATGTGAATTATACACATGTATATTTTTTTATTTATTTATCCAATCTTATATTAACACTGTAATCCTCTGAATTTTTTGGTACTTTTAGAAATAATCTTAATGCTAACTATCAAAACCGAAACCCTAAGTCCAACCCAAATTAAAAGCAAACTCTAGAAATTCTAAATAAGATCAAATAAGGAATTTTGTAATCTTAAAAAAAATAGTACCTTCAAAAACCAAATAAAAATCTAATAATCACCCAATTCAAAATTCCTATGCTAAATAACTCATCTATCTAATCTCTAATACATAAATCAAGACAATAAGTCCAAATAATATTTATTGCAAAATAACACGAAATAATCTTTCCATAGTACTGTAATAATTTATCAAGTTGAAATTCCACCAACTAAGCCAAACCGTTTCCATACTCGGTCATTGGCATGCAAATCAAGATAACATCACCAGATAACAATTAATGATAAAAATTATAAAACCCTACATTCTTCGGTAACCTTATAAGTGAATCTTAGTGTCAAAATTTAAAACTAATACCAAAAATAAAACCAAGTCAACATTTAATATTAGAAGCCCTATACTCGATTAAGCAATCACAAGAACTGCAAAATATTAAATAGACTACAAAAATAGATAAAAATCAATTATAAACCAAATACATCATATAAGTGTGAACCCTTGGATTTTGTAATATTGCAGGTAAATCCTAAAGCCAGAATTTAAGCGGAACCCTAAAAACCACCCTAAGTCAACGATAAGTTCTAGGAGATCTAGATCCAGCAAAACCGTGCTAGGAACCCAAAAACAATAAAAACAAGTTAACCCTAGATTATAACCCGAAAAAATGTCATATGACCTAAAAACATCATGTTTACCAAAAATTCACTCATTTTGAACCTGAACGTGATCAATTTTCGAAATCAGGGTTACGACACATAAAACGAGAAAAATATTCCGACAATAAATCTAGACTCGTAAAGGAGAAAGTAATCATAAAAGTATTAGATACAATTTTTACGGCTCTTAAAAACATTAGATATCGCTTGTATATGCATATTTTTATTACTATCGGTAATTTATTCGTTTTTTTTTTTCATTTTATATTTAATATTTACTATTATTCATCACTATTCAATTATCTCTACTTTTCCTTACTATCTATTGTTACATCTCTTATACATTCACTCTGACATTTACATTACCAATGCTCCTTTACACATAACTTCTCTTGCACTTTACTTAATTTTCTTTAATAAAATTAATTTTTAATCTCATTTTCTCTCTCCCTCTTTCCATGGCCAGCCACACCATCTCTGTAAACCCCCGAAAATTTCATAATTCTTAAAAAATAATCCTAGAAGTCTAATTATCAAAATTTACATATCGAAAATCGACTCAAGATAAAAACCAAATTTTAGATCGAGTTAAATACCGGAAACGAAACCTTAAAAATGGAACCAAGTTAAAACTTAAATTCCAAAAACGAGTTTTCTCAATCTTGAGGCAAACGAGAACCCTTGAAACGAAATATAAAGTCTAATTACCGGCTTAATCAAATTTCGTACATCAATCAAATCACCTAACCGTTTCCTGACAAGCAAATCAAGACAGTATATCCAGATAATGATCAACAGCAAAATCTTAAAACCTTCGATAAATTTTAGAAATCACAAATTTCAAATTTTCACCTAAAAGTCAAACTGGGTCAACTCATAACCCTAGACTCGGTTAAACGAATCCGAGAACTAAAAACTATTAAATAATCACAAACAAAATAAAAATAAAACATAGATGTCGAGCTAAGAATATAAAACGACCAAAACTCGAAAATCATTTGAACTTACGAATAACTCAGAAAAATCGGAAATCAAAACGGAACCCTAAAAGTCAACAAGCCTATAACGAACACTAGTGTTAAGATCCGGCAATCCCGCGTTTTCAAACCCTAAAAAACGAAATTAAGTTAATGGCCTAGAATAGTTTGTAATAATATAGGGTAACATAAAAATATCAGATTCACGAATTTCAAGTGTCCTTCGGACTCAAACAGGATCAGTGCTCGAAAAGCGTGTCCTAGAGCTCGGAATATTAAAAATATTCCGTTTATACCAATAGACTCGTAAAAATATAAGGATTCCAAAAATATCAGTTTTAGAATTTTTCGGTAACTAAAAATTACAAATATCGCATTATTACGCGTATTTTTATTACTACCGGTACTTTAATTGTCTAGTCTACTATTCATAGTACTTTTCTACTATTCATTACTATTTCACTATCTCTACTTTTTCTGATACCTATTTCTTACACCTACATACCTATTTTCTTACTTTTTATATTTCCAATACAACTTTAATCAAATCATATCTTACATATTAATTATTTTCTTACAAATTTCACTCAAAAATCAACTCACTCCCCCTCTATAACATCAAAACAGGCGCCCCCTTCTCTCTTCCAACAATTATTTTTTTTCTTTTTCAAATTATTTTATTACATCCAAAATTCACTCCAAAATTTCTATAAATACCCCCTTTCTCTTTCATTCTTTCACACAATTCTTTTTACATTACCAAAACTCTCTCAAATTCACTACATAAACTCTCTCTACAACATTTTCCTCTACCAAAACTCTCTTTCACCAAATACCCACAAGAATTTCTCTTTATGCAATACAACTACCATCTCTCCATAACCACATAACCATACATTCACTACCATCTTCATACCACACAAATACCTTAGGTAAAAATTTCTTTCAACCATTTATCTATTCATGTCATGAAACTTAACATGACTATGGTGTTGTTTTAAACTCACATGAGTAGTAAAAGCAACAACATGTTCATGTTTTGTTCTTGTACATAAGCTTTCTATTTTATTATGTTGTTATTATTATTGTTATTTTGCTTCTAATCTAACTTATATTATGTATATTATGTATATATATTTATTTAGAGCATATAAGCTCATTTGTTATTTATTTACTTTCAAGTTATGCAATTTATTTATTTCATGTTATTATTAAGACTAGTCTTTCTAGTCTTAGACTTGTCCATATCAAGTCAAAACAATCTTTTATTTATTTATTTTCTTTAATCTTTCGGGACTAGTCCATTCTTAGTCCCGGGATGCCTTGATGAAGCTAAGGCTCCAATACTTGACCGGGATTCCTTGATGAAGCTAAGGTTCCCAATGCTTGATATTTTATTTCCTTGCTATTATTTGTTTCTATTATTTTCTTATGTTCTTATTATTTATATGCTCATGATATTTGCATCTACATAATGTTAATGTCTCAAGTAATCTAAAAATAGAATTTTACTTTACTAAATAAACTCAAAGCTAGAATTTCAATTAAGTGATTTATCAACAAAATCATGAAGTTACTATCAACAACCTAAGAATAGAGTAATACAAGTTTTCTCAAGTTTTCTTAAAGAACAAAGATAGTTTTACCAAGAAAACATAAGCAATAAATATTTTCTTTGTATTTTATGGTAACTAAGTTTTAAGAAAAATAAATCGTTATATTAAAAGTTTAAGACTTAAACTCTTTTAAACTAAGAAACAAACTAGTTTTCAAAGTTAATATAAAAATCAACTCATAAAGTTATGAACCCACTTAGGAAAAGTAATGATTTTTAAATTTCTAAAAGAAAGAACATACTTTCAAAAGAATATAAATAAAGTAAGATTAACAATAATGGATTTTATCAATAAAGATGATTCTTTTCAAAAGAAATGAAAGAACAAGTTTTAGAAAACAAAAGCTTATATTTTAGAAATGAATATAAGAAGACAAGACTCATACAAAATTATGAAAAGGTTTTCATCAACTTAATATAATTGTGATAAATTTGAATTTTAAAGTAAAATTTATGGAAAACTAAGGTTACAAGAAAAATTATTTTTCCTTGGAAAAAGAATGAAAAAATAAAATAAGAATATACTCATTTATAACAATCTAGAAAAATATAAAGTTTCTTTAAAAATACTTGAAAAGAAATTTTCAAAGTTAAAGTTTAAATGAATTTATGAAATAAATTGTGGAGACACTACCATTAGGATTTTTGCATATAAAGTAAGCTTACCTATATATTCAAAGTGTTTATCAACTATATATTTATATACATATATTGTTACAAAAGGATTTTCTTTAAAAATGAAGTTGAGTTAGAAAACGGATTTGTAAAAGTTTAGCAGCTTTCGTTTTAAATTTGTACCCAACGTTTTTGGAACCCAAATGACCTTATATGACAAAGATAACCTTAGAAATGGATAGATCTTTTCGAATAGGTAGAAAACGGTATATTATATGCGGAATTCCAAGTTAAAATGAGCAAGTTATGGCCATTTTAACTTGGAATTTCCTTTTATACGATTTTACCGCGATTTTAAGAAAAGTTTAGAAAATCCAATAATAGGATTTCATGAAAGACTTATCCCGGGTATTTCTTTTGTCTAAGTAACGAAGGATACGAGAATACCCTACCCGAAGATTACTACGACTAAGAAGATAGCAAAATGGACAAGTGAGTTTTTCCTTCTAATTTCGTTACATTGCTTGTGCTTGTAAAGTAGTAGCATTAGTATACTAAGAAAAGATAAAAACGGATATATTTGGGGAATTCGGGATTATGTGTGATTCTATGTTTATGCGTGAAATGAGAATTAAGAATATTGCAACTTCAAACTGCTTGTTTAAATAATTTTGTTTACTTACTTGTATGATTGTTTATTATTTGCTAAATTGATTGATCGCCCCTAATAAACCTTAATAAGGTTTAGCTTAAGAAAACTAAAACGCTCACGCATAGCATCCATCGAGTCACATCTATTTCGGAAGGTTGCTACTCCTACACGTAGAGTTGGATTGGCTGTGATCGTGTGGTACCATGGGCCATGTTCCTTCCTGGAGAATCTAAATCGCTCAGGGAAAGCGACTCTAGGTTCGGAGCCGAGCCAACCGAACGCTGTGGGTGAGGACCTGGGGACTAGCAGTAGAAGGTCGAGGACCTTCAACCCGATTCCCTAACCTTTGATATGGAGGGGTAAATCCGTTCTATATATGGTTTTCGGATAACTGTATATATTTGCGTAATCACGTGGTTATTGCATTGTATGCATAGCATATGTGTGATTAAATAAATAAACTTGTTTGAAAATATGGTGCGAATGAAAAGGAATATCTCACTAAGCTAGTTGTACTTATACCCCATAGATTTTGTTGAAACAGGTATATCCGTGGCTTAAATTGAGGATCATGACATTGAGGAAATCATGGAAGATGGTTAAGCTTCTATGAAGGAAATAGAATCATAAGATAAGTAATTTTGTAAGGTTCTTTATATATAATGACTTATATGAATAGTGATGTATATTTATTTATAATAGATGGACATGCCCCTAAGAATTGAAATGAAATATGTTTATGTTTTATGACAAGTATTCTCTTTGCCTGTTACTAATTTATTATCAATATAAATTGCGCTACTCCGATACGTCCCTTGGTTGTGATGTACGCCTTGTACATGATATGGAAGCCTTTGCATGACTAAGGTAGTCATTCCTAGGCTTTAGTATTGTGTACGGCGAACTGCCACGTTTATGGTATCCCTCGGGACGTGACAATCTCTCTACATTCTATTTTTTTTTCTTTTTCATTTATTTAATTAGCTCTAAATTTCCATCTCAAAACTCTGTATATCCCCCTTTCTCTTTCATTCTTTACATACACTTTCCTAAAACCGTGAGCTCTCCCTCCTTCTCCTTGTAATTTTGACAAATTTTCTTTCATCCATTTTCATCATCTTTAAGTAAAACCCAAACCACCCCAACCCATCCACCTTCCCCTCTTCTCCCTCTCCTCCAACCCCCCCCCCTTCCTCTTTACTTTGTGAAAAACATGTATGCTATGATTTCAAATAAAATTCCCATAAGCTTGTGGTAGGGAATAAAATCATAGAAACATCTTGTTCATATCTTGTTTAATTCCATGTTTAAATCCATGATTATGTTGTATTCTTGATTCTAACATAACTTTCTATATGCAAGTATCTATAAGTAATGTATATATATTTTTCCAGAGCTTAAAGCTCATTAATCTAACATCTTATTAATGCTTTATTTCATGCTTTTATTTATTTCTTGCTAATAAATTAAGATTAGTCAAACTTTAGTCTTAGATTTGTCCATAATCTAAGTCTCGAGAGTGCATTGTTCAAAAATTCTAAGGCTTCCATTATTTTATTTTGCTATTTAAATAGACTTATCCATTTTTAAGTCTCAGGAAGCCTTGACATAAATCTAAGACTCCCATGTTCTCTTATTATTTTCTTGTTATTCTTATTTTATTTATGAGGCTGAGAATATTTCAAATCTCTAGAAGCCTTGAAAAAGATCCAAGACTTTCATGTTTTTCTTTCTTTATGATCTTCTTATTTTTATGGTGACTAGAATTTATCTAAGTCTAAGGGAATCTTGATGACAAACTAAGACTTTCATGCCTTTATTTTCATATTTGTCTATTTTTTGTTATCTATCTTTAATTTTTATACTTTGATGAGTCTATGATAGTGATTTTATCCTTAAGCATATTACTATATTCTTACTTATATACATTACATGGCCAATAGTGATGTTATCATAGTAAACTATCAAAAATGAGGGAATCTATAAAATGAATTTGGTGAACCTTATTTTTAATACTTAGCAAAAATCATCATTAAGGATAAAAGAATAAAAATAGGTACTTAATTAAGTTCTTAAAATATCAAATGAGGTTTTCCTAAAATAAAAATATTGATAATTCTTTATTATGCAAAATATTTTATAAAAATCTTATTTCCGATACTTAGGAAATCCTTTCATTAAGAATTTGAAAGAAAACACTCAAGTATATTTTTCGAATTGCTAATATAAATATTCTCAAAGATAAATGTTGATAATTCTTCATCATGTGAAATTTTCTAAAAAAAAAATCTTATTTACAAAATATGAACAAACTTTTTTATTATGTATAAAAATTTAGAACAAGTCATTTATCCAATCTTTCTTACAAGCTAAAACTTAAAACATTTTAAAGATGATACAACTTAGAATTATTCTTTCCTTCATAAACATATAAGAATTCAAATTTTGGAAAATAATTAGTTAAAGAAATTTAACATGAAAATGAAATATTCATATATTCAAAATAAGCAAAAAACCATAATCTTCTTTAATTAAGTCTCACGTTTACAAAATCTAAGAATTGATATTTTATCTAAAATCAAACTTAAGAAAAATTTAAGAGAAATAACACTTAGTAGTATTGTGTCACTAGGAGTAAATTTCATATTTCATAAAAGAGATTGTTAAATAAAGTTTCAAAATAAATATAAGACATTCAAGGTTCTTAAATATAGAACCATGAAATTGTGTTAAGTCCCATATTTACCAAATTTAAGAAAAGAAATTTGGTTACAAGTTAAAAGGTGATTTTTTATGAAACTCAATATTGTCACTTTCTACAAATGATTGTTTTACAAATCTTTATTTCCGAACAACATCATTAGGATCATGCATATAATATGAGTTAATATTAATGTTAAATATCTTTCAAAGATAGTAATATTTTTATGCATGCTATAAAATGTTCAAATGAAGTGAAACTTTGAAAAACAAGTGTTGGAACATGAAATACATAATATGTACCCATCTATTCCAACACCTAAACGATCCCAAAATTTAAAAGTAACCTTAGAAAAATATAGATCTTTTTTAGTAGGTAGAAAACGACTACTAATATATGAAATTTCGAGTTAAAATGAGCAAGTTATGGTCGTTTTAAGTTAGACTTTTTACAACCGGAAAAAATAACGCGAATAGAAAAATAGAGTTAAAAGTTTAAATAGAACTTCTATGAAATACTCATTCCGAGTATTTCTTTTTTTAGGTGACGAAAGGTTTGATGTACCACTTTCATAGGAATATTTCGACTAGGAATTACTCTAATGGACAAGTGAGTTTTTCTCCCAATTTCGTTACTTTGTTTGTGCTTGTAGAAATAGTGGTACTAGTATGCTAAGAAAAGATAAAAATTGATATGTATAGGGAACTTATGGGTTATGTATGTGATTGTATGTTTATGTGATCAAGAGAATATTAAGCATATCGAAATCTTAAATCATTTGTTTAATTGTTTAATTACGCATATGTATGGTTGTTTATGAGTGTTACATTGTTTGATCGCCCCCTAAAGAACCTTAACAAGGTTAGCTTAAGAAAAAGAAATAATCACGCAATGCATATCATCGAGTCACATTCAGAAGACTGCTACTTCTACGCGAAAAGCCCGAAGACTATGAATCCTACCATAGGCATAAATCTGTTCCTTCCTAAGGGAATTACATATGTTTAAGGAATGCGTCCTTAGGAAGGAGTCATACTGACCAATAACTTTGAGCAGGTTCTTGACGACTAGTAGTAGAGGAAGCAAAGCCTCAATTTGATTTCCCTAACTCTTGTCACGGAGAGGTAAATTCGTTCTATGTATAGTTCCGAATGACCTTACATATTTGTGTACTTCTATGGTTGTTGCTTAGCATATGCTTGACTAACAACTTATTTGCTTATGATTTTTTGTGCGAATAATGGAAGAATCTCACTGAGCATGTTGTAAGCTTACAATCCTATAGATATTTGATTTAAATAGGAATACGTGAGACTCCATTCGAGGATCAGGATATCAAGGAAGTCATCGATGGATTTTTGAGCTTTTATGCAAGAAGTGGAAGCATAAGATAAAGCTCAATTCTTGAAAATTTCTTTATGAGTAATATATGATATGTTATTATTTTGGAGATCACTAGGAGATGTGTATATATAGAGTTAAAGATATTAGTGGGGGTATGCACCTAAGAGCTGTAATTGACCTTATTTATATTTATGATTTATATTTCTCTTGCCTTATTATTTAATTGTTATAAGCATAAATTGTGCTACTTCGATGTGTTTTCTTTGTTGTGATGTATACCTTGTACATAATATAGCAACCTTTGCATGACTAAGGAAGTCATTCATTGGCTTTAATATTATGTACAGTGGACTGCCATATTTAAGGTACTCATCGAGGCGTGATAGACACACATATGCTACTAACTAGAAGTTAATTACAGTTTTGGAGCTATCATAAATGCTTTTTCTGTTGCTTCTCTATTAAATCAAACTCAAATAACATATATACTCTATTCTTCTTCATTCATTCATGGAACTCTGTTGATGTTCACAAGCTGTGAGTAGTTAGTTTGACATGGTATTAGAGTGAATCCAGTAACGATTTCGATTTCTTGCTTTTTTTGTTTCATTTTGTTTTTGAGTTCATCTTTTTATTTGTTGAAATGACTTGATCATCAAATGCATCATGGAATATTGACCCTTTGTTTCTATCCAGTTCTAATAGTCCTTTTATGGTTCTTGGTAATATAGTTTTCAATGGATCAAATTTTTTGACATGGAGTAGATCGTTTGTATGGCCTTGTGAGCAAAATTGACATTAGGTTTTCTTGATGGCTCAATTCTAAAACTAGAAGAAAACTCGAATGATTTTGTTTGTTGGTCTAAGAATGATTATATGGTGAGGTGTTGGTCATTAAACTCAATGGTGAATGATTTGTCACAAAGCTTTCTTTATGGAAAGAACTTTGTGATCAATTTGGTCAAACTAATGGATCATTAGTTTTTCAACTTCAACTTGAAGTTATGAATATACGATAGGGTAATCAATTGGTAACAGTTTACTACAATAAGGTCAGAAGTGTTAAGATGAATTACACGCACTCTATCCATATCCTAATTATTTATGCAGACGCTTTAACTACTGCACTTGTGATTTACAAGAAAGATTAGTTGATTTTGATTCATAAATAAAGTTAATTCAGTTTTTGATGGGTCTGTCTAATACTTTTTGAGGTTGTTTGTAATAAGATTCTATCCTTTAATCCATAACCTAATGTTCAACGAGCATTTTATCTGGTTTTCGAGTGAAGAAACAAAAAGAAGTTTCAACCTTGATTACTAGTGGTTTTAGTGCTATTACTTTTTTTACATATCCACGAATTATTCTAAAGGATCTTATTTAAATAAGAAAGATTTCAAAAGAAACAAAATCCAATGTAAGCATCGTAATTCTGAAGGACATGCTATTGATTCATGTTTTGAGTTAATAGGTTATCCAAATTGGTCTAAAGGATGGAAGGGCTATTGGTTCTAATCGAGATGAGCATTTTTTAGCCTTTGTTATTCCAACTACTCCACTTTATTATTGTTTTAAGCAAAAAGGAGTGGATGCAAATCTTGTTCAAATCATTTTTCATCAAGTCATGAAATTGATGCAAGAACAGCAGCAAATTAATATGAAACCACTTTAAGTAATAATTCGTTTGTGAATTTTTTAGGTATGGCTTCTTCCTTTGCTCATTTAGTTGCTTCAAATTATGAAGTTGATAGTTAGATTATTGATACAGGAGCTAATGATCATATTTCTCTTTTTTCTT
The DNA here is from genome assembly GCA_024138025.1 of Combretum micranthum. NCBI lineage: Eukaryota > Viridiplantae > Streptophyta > Magnoliopsida > Myrtales > Combretaceae > Combretum > Combretum micranthum. The sequence goes on from JAMXBD010000375.1 coordinate 812,183, forward strand.
CCTTCTATCTTTCAAAAATAAGACTTAAAACACCTATGTTTGTACACTTGCCTAATGGTTCTATTCAATAAGTACTCGAAATTAGTGATATACAAATTTTTTATCACATACACTTATCTAATGTGTTGTTTGTTCCATCATTCAAACACAATTTGCTTTCCATTCCTCAACTACTAAAGGATTTACCTTTGATAGTTTCTACTAATCGAAATTTATGGTCTTTTCAAGATCTGAGAACTAATCATTATGTTGCAATTGCTTGTGCTCTTCATGGATTATATGTGTTAAAGTCTGATGTAACTAAGTATATTGCTTCTTTCAAGTCAAAGTCTACTCTTACTTGTTCTCTTTGTCAACTTCTATTCCTTTGAATAATATACAATCTCTTTCTTTATTTCATGCTCGTCTTAGACATGGATCATTATCCAAACTAGAACATTTATCAAGTTATAAGCATTTAGACTTTAAGAATTTTCATTGTAATATTTGCCCTTTAGCAAAAGGTCATCGTGTGTCTTTTCCTTAAATGAACACATATCTTCTTTATTTGCTTTGCTTCATGTTGATTTATGGGGACCATATCATGTCAAATCAAGATAGGTAAACAAGGTCTTTTTTATAATTGTTGATGATCATTCAAGGGCTACTTAGACCTATTTGTTGAATTATAAGTCACAAGTTAGCAACATTTTGTCGATTTTCTTTGCTTATATGAGGAATCATTTTAATGATTGTCCAAAGTTTATCAGAAGTGATAATGGGATAGAGTTTTTATCTCATCATTGTCAAGCTTTATTCAAAGATCTTGTTATTTTGCATCATCGGATAGTTCCTTACATACTACAGCAGATCAGCCGAGTTTAGCACCAATATCGACACTTGTCAGACACATCACATGCCTTACTTTTGCATGCAGGTTTGCCTAAAATGTTTTGGAGAGATTGTGTGTTAGCTGCCACTTACTTTATAAATCATATGCCTTTAGTTGTTCTTAGATGGAAAACACCTTATGAAATTTTTTTTTTTTTTGTGAGGTTCCAACATATGATCACTTATGTGTTATTGTTTGTTTATGTTATATCACTGATGTTGGACCTAAATGTGATAAATTTGATGCAAAGAGCTCTAAATGTATTCTTTTGAGTCATCATGTTGGACAAAAAGGATACAAAGTGTATGATTTGGCTACCAAGGATATTTGCTAGACATGATGCCATGTTTAATGAGGATATTTTTCCTTTTAAGCAACATGTTGATGTTGATGTGTGTTCTTCTCCCACCTCTTCTTTTTCTTTTCTTATTGTTTATGTTATTTCTAATATACTTGCAACTTCCGATATACCTTCGACTTCTATTGTTTCTCTTGATACACGTACTCATGTTTCTAATTCTTTTGTTGCTCCTGCTTCTGATGTTTTTGTTCCTCATGTTTCCAATTGAGATAAACCTTCTCATGTTTTGGATCTTTTGCATAACTTGGTTGACTAACTTTGCCCATTCAACTCATCATGTTGCAACCGCACCTCCAACTTCTTTTAGTTTTACTTTGCCAAAATATCATTTATTTACCTTTAACACTTTTGCCTTATATCCTCAAGACTATGTGAACTTTGTAGCTAATATTTTAGTATCCAAAGACCAACTTCTTACTTTAAAGCTCAAAAAATTATCATTTGATTGATGCTATATCTAAAGAGTTGTAGGCACTTGAGTTGAATTAACTAGGGAATTAACTCCTTTACCATTGGGTAAGCAACCAATTTGTTGTCATTGAGTTTACAAAATTATATATAATGATGATGGAAGCATTGATCACTATAAAGCACTTTTAGTTGCCAAGGGGTATACTCAAATTGAAGGTGAGGACTATCATTCCACTTTTTCTCCTGTTACTAATACAAGAACTATTCAATTTTTGTTAGCTATGGTTACAATTCGAGGTTAGAATCTCTATCAAGTAGATATGAATAGTGCTTTTTTACATGGAAATATTAATAAGGAGATTTACATGTTATTACCTCTAGGTTATACTAAAGCTAAACCTAGGGAGGTTTGTCATCTTTTGAAGTCTCTCTATGGATTAAAACAAGCTTCTCATTAATGGAATCTTGAAATTTCTCATTTTCATTCATTAAGGCTTTTCTCAATCTCATAATGATCATTCACTATTTACTAAAACTTCTTCTTTAGGTTTTCTAGTTATTTTACTCTATGTATATCATATGTTATTGTCTGGTGTTGATGAAGATGGTATTCATTTGCTTAAGCGACAACTTCATTCAACTTTTATCATAAAAGATTTAGACCTTACTCCATATTTCCCTGATTTTGAACTCTTTCATTCTTCTCAAGGTGTTACTCTCAATCAACAGAAGTTTATTACTAATACACTGGTTGAAACCGAGCTTATTGCTGCAAAGCCTGCATGAATTCCTTATTTGTTAGTGTTTGTCTTTATGCTGATGTTGGTTTTAAGTTATCTAATGCTACTTTTTATCGTCACTTAGTAGCTTGTTCACTTTATCTTACTATGATACAACGGATATTTACTTTTTCCTTCATAAACTCAGTTAATTCCTAGCGAAGCCATGTGATGTTCATTTGTAAGCTTTCTTTCATGTGTTGCATTATCTCAATGGTATAGTTAGTCTTGGTCTTTTTTACGCAAGCAGTAGTTCATTTGATTTGTGTTTTTTTCCAATTTTGATTGGGATGCTAGCTTAGTTGATTGAAAACTATTTATGGCTATTATATTCTGTTTGTTCGTTATGAGCAATGAAGTTTTTTTTTTTAATGATTTTTATAAATAAAATGAAGTGCTAATACATTATGTTCAACTTTGGTCACAATTACCCATTTAGGCAAGCGCACCTACTGAAGCAACATAGAAAATATTATGCGTATTCTTTAGGGATTTTTGGCATCTATGTACTACTTCTAATATATTATCTAGCCAAAGAAAATTCAACGAAGCATGGCATATGAATATTTACAAACTAAGCTAAGGTTAATTCTACTTATGTACATGTTCTCAAGGCAAATTTTACAAGGTAAGTTTGAAATGCAAGAATGGACCTAGATTTGCTTTACTAAATCCTTCTCATGTGATTTCTTAAACAACTTCAGTGAGTTCTTTTATGGGTATACTTGTATTATCGGATTCACTTGTGTTAATGCCTCACTTAAGTGTCAAGAACATCTAAACCTAGGTTAGACTACCGAAATCTATTCACAAGCTATTAATAACCTAGATCTTCATTAAGATCAAGAATCCTTTAATTAAAAACCCATTTTAATGAATTTAGAATCAAGTGATAGAAAGTTTCACCATTCCTATCTCTAAGTAGTTATAAGTAACTTCATTAGTAGCCTAGATCTATTTCAAAAGAATGATTTCTCAATCTATTCCAAAAGAATGATTTCTCAATCTATTCAGTTGAAATAAGACATGGATTTATATGGTGTACACACATAAACCCATGAAAATAAGCTAAGCTACTAAATATGAGTATCTAAACAATATTCAATTAAAAACACACTTGAAGTCACATGAATCGGGTCTTTGATTCACAGATCCTAAGTTAAAACAACTATTTTTCCATGGATTTCAACATTTAACACAAAATTCAATAGAAATAATATAAAATGAAGATAAATATCACCTATATAGCACAAATTCTTGTAGAAGCAAACTTTAGATTAATTTGAATCCACCTAAAAAACTTGAATTTCTAGCAAAAGCATAGTTCCTCTCACTAGAAATTCTCAATCAAGTATCCACACGTCTATTCTATGTTAGTAGTTTGTTACACTATGTTACAATGCTATTACAGCGTCTGTGTATATTTATTTATATGAGTCATACATAGAAATTGTAATGATTTTATTTGCTAATGTGGCAAATTCTTTATAACAAACTTTGTCAAAGTATCATGTATACATGACAAGGGTCAGATTGCTAGTAGAATTGCAGCCTTGGTTCTTAGCTGAGGTAGACCCTGCATTTTGCTTCAACTTGGATCGCAGTTTGTTCAGCTTCAATCACGGTTATAGTCGTAAGTGCAACTTACGACGTAATTGGTCTTCTTCCTTGTTCTTATTTACCTTCGGTTGAAATCAAGGGTGCCACGATTTGAATTATTCAATTGTTTACCTTTGTTGTTTTCACTCCAAACTTGATTAAATCATCTTGTTTCTTCCTTTTATGTTCAATGGAGTTAAAAAAACAATTAAACAGTAATAACATAAATTCGTGGGAAATGTAATAATAAATAATCAAATGAGATGTAAATTCCTATGGTTTGAATATAGTAAATATTACCTATCATATTCTTCTTGGAGGCTCGCTAGTTTCTTGGAAAACTAAAAAATAGCCCATGGTGTCCACTTCATCCACCAAAGCTAAGTATAGAAGCATGAGTTTTGCTGATAAGGAACTCTTATGACTTTCTTATGTTCTTTATGATTATGGTATTCATGTTCTTTTGCCGATCAAATTGCTGATAATGAATCTTCTAAACTTCTTGCTGAACATCCTTGCCAGCATAGTCACATAAAACACATTATTATAGATGCCTATTTTGTGCATGATCAAGTGGCTGCTGGTTTTCTTTCTCCTATCTTTTTTCCTTCAAGTTGCAATTTGCTAATTTCTTAGCGAAGTCCATTTTTGAAGCACAACTTCTCTTTGTGCATTCTAAGCTAGGCATTCGATTGACTTCATCGTTAGAGAGACGGGTGGGGGTGAAGTATGCACATGTGTATATATTTGTATTTATTTATCTAATCTTATATTGTGATGTGTATATTACTAAGTAGAAGTTCATTACAAATTTAGAGCTAGTATAAATACTTTTCTATTGATTTTCTATTATGTTGAACTTAAATAACGAATATACTCTGTTCTTCTTCATTTATTCATGGAACTCTGTTGATGTTTACATGTTGTGAGTAGCTACTTTGACAAATAAGCCTCCAGTCATTTCTTTGATAAATATACCCTAAGCATAATTAATACTTCATTACGAATAATCCTATAAAATGTTTAACTATCAAGTGTTAAAATAATATTGGGTTAATTACAAAAACATGATTTGTGTTTTGATCAATTTACAAATACATGACTTGTGATTTTTTTTTTTTTAAAATAGATGAGACCGAGTTTCATACAATGTATCAATATAATTGATTAGTATTAGAGGGATATGTGTTAGAGTTTTACTGATATAAAAAAAATTAATTTAATAAAATATTACTAAATAAAATTAAATAAAATATTAAAAATATTTTTTAAAATGAGAAAAATTGAAAAAAAAATGTAAAGTGAATTTTTATGACCAATAAAATATTTACACATGTTATTCTCAAATTATGAAATAATATTGATACTTTTATATGAAACTTGCATTACTTATTTGTCAAAAAAAATTATTATAGGTCACATGTTTATAAATTGACTAAAGCAAAGGTCATGTTTTTGTAATTAACCCAATAATGTTTTACTAAACATATATAAAATTAGTACAAAAAGACATATATTTTACAGGAGATAAATATACAATAAACTCATGTTAGGGAAAGCAATGCAATAAAATTTTAGGTTAATTACGACCTACTACACAAATTTATTTCATACTAATACATTACATAAGTTTATGCAATGTTTGAATTGTCTATTTTTTATTTGTATCTTATTTATATCTGATTTGTATTATATTTTATCTATATCTTATTTATATATGACTTATTTGATCAGTTTATAAGTAAAAATGTATATTTTCATCCATTTTAACAAAAATATGTTTCAAAATGATAAAAATAAAATGCCAAAACGATCAAGATGAAACAAATAGACCCTTACTTTAGTTTATTATCAAGCTTAGTTCCTCTTAAGAGATTGCATATGCTTCATATTGTGTATCATTAGCTAATCAATGCTTGGCTACTCTTTAGTTTATTGGGCCCAAGTTCTCGCAATTCTTTAAGTTTATTTAAATTACTCTATCAATTACTTAGTATATAATTTGATGTTTTGTCTTTTCAATACTATAGATATTGCACAAACATATGTGTATCAACCTAATATATTTGATTTTCGTCAAGTTGAAGTTGCATATAAAGGTAGACAAAGAAATGAACTTATTATTTTAATCTCAATTTATAGTCATATTAAGTTTTCAAATTATCATTAATCTATTGATGTCACGACACTAAAGGGGGCCTAGAAGGATTTGACCTGAAGTTACCATATCAAGTATGCATCCAGGATATAAGAACCGTTTTGCAAGTTAGATATTTGCAAAACTCTACTTAATATTTGCTATACAAGTTTTAATTGTATAAAAATATTTTAATAACTAAAGAAATACATATTCCCACAGTCCAATAAAACCGCTGAGAATCAGTATCCCCCCACTAAACTGTATAATAGGATGGGTAAATTACACATTACAAAGTTTCAAATCATAAAACAACTAATCTAATTCTAAGCTTAACTATACATTTCAAAATATCTCACTTAAATATTAAACATATAAAATATATTCTAGGTCCATCTTCTCATCTTCAAAGATGTTATTGAAGAAGATATCTCTCTCAATATCCTTAACCTATTCCCAATGCTTCCCTGCATAAAATTATAGGGGTTTAAGCTAAACCATAACTCAATGAATAATAGGACCGACTCACACATCAAACAAATGCCCATCAATTTTATTATCAAGAATATGCAATGCAACACTCAACCATACGGCATGGACAATTTGGATTACAAGAATCCAAACCAATGGAGATTGACGCCTTCTCTTAGGTGTTGAAGGACTACTACCAACATCACGCCCAGAAGAGACTGAGAACCAAGGAAGGAGGATTTCTTTTAAAATCATTTGTTATTTACATACATGATATTAACATAACCTCAAATTTACCTTAGAACAAACTAAGGAAGGAGGATTTATTTTAGAACTCTTTCGTTGTTTATATATATATATATATATTATACACAAACTTCAACTTCACCTTAGAACTTCAGAAACCCCTTAAGTACTAGCATCCCAAGGCCAACTCTCACATAACCAGTGTCCTTCGTGCCTACTTAGTTCCTGGAGGGTTAATAGCCTAATGGTATCCAATTCAAGAAATAGATTCACTAGCATAATTTAGGATCACCACAGAACTGTAATGCTAGTATGTGGCATGCATACTTCATAAATGCTAATGTAAGTTATGATGTCGTGTAATGCATGATTATTTTAATTAATTAATCAGATAGTATTAAGTCTATTTATTAAAGCGATCAATCACTTAATAAACATTCATCACCAGACAACTCCATTATTACAAACAAGATGTAATCACTTTTATTTTAATGAATTATCACACATTACATTCATTAAACGACATATAAATACTCATTCCCCACACATATTCAGTTATGCTTATCTTGATCAAGTGCAACTATATTATAAGCAAAGACAAGGTGACAAGGTCAAAGTTACCCACCTGACAGCTTAGCTAATCCATAATAATCTCTTAAAATATCCAAAGATTGTTTCGATCCTCCTATGGAAAAGAAAATAATAAACACTAAAAACCTTTTTTTATTACATGATTTATCAAATTTTAGTATTTAAATGCATTCTTAGTTCATTATTCTACATTTGTTTAAAACATAAACTTATATTAAAATCTATTTTATTAGACACTAAGTAGGATCCCTACCATGGCTGCAAAAATTGTCTCGTCAAGATAATGATAGTTCTCCATCGTTTGTCAAATTATCTCTTTTTCTTTGTTTATAAATCATTCATTATAACAACATTATCATTTTGTTATTTACCTTTGAGTTTTGAATAAATCATTAGCCTTTAGGAAAATACTTATTTGTCTTAATAAACGTTATTTGAAACAATATATTCCCTTTATCATTTAAAGTCTAACATACCACGATTATATCTAAGTCATTTGCAAGTTAGATCTATATTAACTTAACTTAGCTAAGTTGATTAAATTAACCACTTAATCCAATTATCAAATTACATTTTATTATCCTATTAGATCACTATTACGTATCTATTCGCATCTTAGTTTATCTAATTATTCTATTATATATCAATTTCATTTTAGTTCCTTATAGTCTATTAAGTTAAATTAAACTCAAATCTATTAATTAGTCTACTTAATATTCAAAAGCCATAGCAAGTCTAATGTATTACTAAGTCATATTCAAGTATCTTACTAAGTCATTATCATACATTTATTGGGTTCTTAGTTAGTCTAGTTCAACTTATGTTTATTAAGTAAGTTCATTGTATAAACTTAGGTCTATATTAAACCAAAATAGTTACTAAACATATTAATTTATTTTTCCTAAGTATTCAAGTACTAACATATTTTTTCCCATATCATTTATTTATTTCATTTTATCTTTCTTTCTTTTTTTCATCTTTTTTTTTTTTATATATGAATAGCACCAAGGATCTAATCACGCCCTCGATTATGGTCGTGATATAGATTACAAGCGAGGTCACGCCTATGATAATCCTTCATATTTTGATCAAAGTAGATCATAGTCCTTAACACGCTCATGATCACCCTCGATTGTATTTTCCACTTTGATAATGGGTCGTATCACACCCGTGATGCATAAGGGGATCAACTTACCTTTTTCTTTTCTCTTTTTACCCTAATTTTATCAACTTAAATACATCCAACTTCAAATAGAACATCATAATAACAACATGCATACTTATACTCATATTTTTAACACTTATATACATATCATTACATCATATTTCATCAAATCATGTCATCAATCTTCTAATCTGTGCATGCATATACCAACTAGGTTTTTAGTTATATACTCTTACACCACTTGTTTACAAATTTTATCACATACTCTACATATAATTAACACTAATCTATCATGCCCATATAATATTAACAATCGAAACAAGAAAAACAACAATACTTGTTTATTTAGTAAACAAAAATTACTTAATCTTCTTTGCTATTCCACTTTTCTTGTTGATGAAGCTACTCTAATCTTGTTTTATCTTCTATCTTGTTTTTCATCTTTTATTTCCTTTAATCTTCTTAAAAGTGAGATTTTTAGGGATGATTTGAAGGAAAAAAGAGGAGAAGGAAAGAAGAAGGAGAAAATGAAAATGAAAAAAAAAAAAAAGAAAGAAGAAAGGCAGCAAAAAAAAGGAAAAAAAGGATTATAAGGATATGCATGGGAGATATTTATTAGTAAGGGATTGAAGCTTAAATCTTTCAGATCAATATATTAAGTATAAAAATAGTTAGAAAATAATTTATTAATTTATATTATAAAAATGAATATATTAAATTATAAACCTAGTTTACAAATTCAATTTGTAAAAATTGATATGTAGTCTGAGTTCAGGTTTAGAACGTGATATTTCCAAACAAGTAAATGAACTCAAAATTTATAGGAATTAAAGAAATAGAACCTAAGTTAAAATGAATAAATTTTGACATTTTATAAATTTAGATAATCGAACTTGAGAAATTTGGGTCATTTATAAATCAAAGGAAAAGAGGTTTAAATTAGTGATTACAAAGGATTGAGTAATTCAATTTATGAAATAGACTAAAGCTTGAGATTTATAATTTATTAAAAATTTAAATTATTTATTTAAGGGTTTAGAAATTTACAAAACATTTAATTACATATTTGAAAGTTTGGAGAATTAAAATAGAAGAAAGAAGTTAAAATAAATCATTGGGAAAATTCAATACTCTTTTTTATTTAATAATTTGAAAGAAAGGGAGTTTTAATTTAAAAGTGACTGAGATGATGATGAAATTTGATTTGTTTAAAAAATAATTGAAGTAAACAAACCAATTGAAAATGAATAGAATTCAAATTTCATGGGTAGTGAAAATCAAAGATTTAGATTGATGAAAAGGGTAATTGAAGCGAATAAATAGATGGAACGAAATGTTTGGATTCTCAAATTTTAATTAAATCTATTTACTAATTTGATTATATTAATTTATCTTATTAGATCCTACATTTTAATTTACTTGATTTATTTTAAACTATCTAAGTTCAAGTTCTAAATTAAGTTTAATTTCTAGGTCAAAATTCGACCATCTATTATTCTATTTAATTATAACTACTCTTATTTAAATTAATGAAAACTTGAATATTTCAATTAACTACACTATTAAGTTATCCACTATTTGTATTATAGTAATGCTTACTGCTTAGCATAAATAGGAGTTCAATTCATATTTAATCCAGGAGGTATGTTATTTATATATAATTTAAGTCATATGGTGCTATATAATTTTTATATCTTTTATACTTAAATGGAAAAAGCAATAATTCTATTCAATAACTTCATGTATAATAAACTATACTTTTATAGTTTTATTTTACATTTAAATTTTCTATATTATTTATGTAAACCGTAACCTCGGTCAGAGACTATAAGTATAAAATTTATTTTGTGTTTAGTAGGATGTCTATGATAATGTAGCACCACATCAATATTCGCTCTACTATGGAGAACATTGAAGGTGTTAATAATTTTCTTGAGGTTGCATCTCAATTTGTTCAGGTTGATGGACATGTCACATGTCCTTGTTAAGGTTGCCTATGTCATGTCTTGAGGGGTACTCTAAATGTGGTAGTCCATCATAAAAAATATCAAAGCCTAGGAATGACTACTTTGGCATGTAAAGGCTTCTATGTTATGCATAAAGCGTGCTTCAAAATAAGGGGAACACATTGGAGTAGCAAATTTATAATGATAACAATTAATTAGCAATGCAAGAGAACTACATATCATCAAAGTTAAACAAAGTATGTTACATCTCTTAGGGACATATCCTCACTAATGTCCACAAATTTTTCGAATAATATAGCTATTTATAATAATCTCTAAAGTAAAAGCTGGTCACATATCTAACATAAAAGGTTTCTAAGAGAAGCTTCATTCCAAGCTCCTGGATCTTTCAATATAGTCCCAAAGTCCATTATTGATTTCCTTGCCATCTTATTCCTGAGTAAAGCCTCAAATATTTTTGTTTCAAACAAGATCTATGGGGTATAAACTTGCAACATGCTTAGTGAGATACTTCCCATCATTCACACCTACAATCATGAACAAAAAAAGTTTATTAGTTAAAGCCTATGTTACAACAACTACATGAAACACATAAATATGTATGTTCATCTGGAAACCATACATAAAACGAATTTACCCCTCCATAACGAGAGTAAAGAAATTCGAATTGAGGTATGCACACATCCTCTATTGCTAAGTACTTGTTCATAGTGATCAACTAGCGTGGCTCCTCCTTAAGGACGCATTCCTCGAATGTTTATAATTCCCTCAAAAAGGAGCAAATCTATGCCTGTGGTAGGATCTCGTAGGTCTTCCGACTATTTGCATAAGAGTAGCAGCCTTCAATAATGTGGCTAAACATCGTGTCATGTATGATCAATTTACTATTCAACTCTAATCATGTTAATTTCCATTTAGGGGTGTTCAATAAGATAATCATACACTCCGCAACATAATAAAAGGAACATAAAGCACTACTCATCCTATCAAAGTTTGGATATACTTAACATTTATTGAGCAAACACTCATAAATCACAATCATATTCCCATGATTACCCACATAAACAAATCCATTTGTATCTTTTCCCTATGTTCTAGTGCTCTACTTTACAAGCATATACAAGATAACGAAATTAAGAGAAGAACTTACTCAGCCATTAGAGCAACTCCTAGTCGAAATAATCTTCAGGAAAAAAGGAGTTCCATAATCCCGTCACCTGAACAAAAGCAATACTTGAAATGAGTATTTCATTAGTTCTACTAAATTTTTTAACTCTATTTACTCTATCAGTGGTAGATTATCTATTAGTAAATTTATAACTTAAAAAACCATAACTTTCTTATTATAACTCGAATTTTCGCATATGAGTAATTGTTTTCTACCTACTCCGAATGCTCTTTCCATTCCTAAGGTTATTTTTAACATTTATGATCATTTAGCTCTTTGAATCCTTTCCACATATTGCATCCAGGAAGTTCCAAACTTTGATGTCTTTAATTTAACATTTTTACTTTTTTTGGACTCTCTAAGACAAGCATAAGACATTTCCACTTGAAGAAATCATATAGTAATAATAATAGTTCATAATACATGCTTGATCTTAGTGATGTTGCTTGAAATAAAATTTTTATTAAAACAATCTCCTCTAGAAAGTTGACAAATTAAGCTTTTATGAAAAAAAAAAAATTACTTGTAATGAACTCTCTTTTCTAAAAATTTTGCAAACATGAAACTTAAAGAAAATCATGGTTTGAAATTTATCTTGAAACTTAGAATATTTCATACTTACTTCATAACTTCATTTAACAATTTATTTTACAAAACATCAATTTTATTTGTTTATGACGAAAATATCCTAAGTTGTATTTCCCTTGAAATTTTCTTACTTTTGGTATTTAAGAAAATTTTAGATAAATGACTTGTTCTAAAATTTTTATTCTCGATGAAAAGGTTTCTAATGTATTGAAAATAAGATTTCTAGAAAATATATTGCAACAAAGAACTATCAACATATATATTCTCGGAAAAATTCATTTTGGCATAGTAACAATAGCACTTGTGATCATATATGAGCATGAACTTAGAAATAAAAGATACAAACACATAACCAAGTTTAGATTATGGTAACATTCAAAAATATAAGGATATAAAATAAATTAGCAAATCATAAAGTTGATAAAATAATAACATGGAGTCTTAGCTTGTTATCAAGACTCCCCAAGACTTTAATTAATCCAGTCACCATAAGAAATAAATAAACAAGCATAATAAAATAAAATAAAGTGGGAGTCTTAGACCTTAAACAAAGCTCCCCGAGACTTGAAATTTCTAATCCCTTTCAAATTTGAATATGGACAAGTCTAAAACCAAAAATTGACTAGTCTTATAATAGCTTGAGATAAATAAATTGCTTGAAATAAGCGTATAAAATAAAGAGTATAAAAGAATTAGATTAGTGAGCATTAGGCTCTAAAGGGTATAAATACTTACATATACATATTCATATATAGAAAGTTAGATTAGTAACAAAGATGAAATGAACATATTATGAACATAAACATGAGATGACATGAACTCAATTTGTTGGTTACATTTCTATCCCGAGCATTATGCATCATGGAGATTTCTATGGAAAACAAATAAAGACATACACATACATGTCACATACATATAATTAAGAGGTTGTTTAGGATATTTGTAAGCCCCTAGATTTTTTGGTAAATACAATTAAACCCTAAGAACTAAAAGTCACATTGGAACCCTAAAGACAACCTAGTTTTACATTTAGTTTAGTGAATCTAGATCTGATATCCCGATGTTCTTAACCTAAACAATGAAATTGAAATAATTATGTATAATAGTTTGTAATAATATAGGAATGCTTAAAAATATCTGATTCCATAATTCTAATGTGTTTCATATCTGAAGGAATCAGTTTTCAAAAAATCGTGCTTAGGTGCACCGAGCGGTGAAAATATTCCGATAATACCATTAGACTCGTAAAAATATAAGGTTTCCAAATATCAATTTTAGAATTTTTTTGTAACTAAAAATATCATATATAGGCCGTTTAGCGTTTTTTTTTTACTACCGGTATTTTAAATTTTTATTCTATTAATTCATAGTACTATTTCTACTATTCATTTATTTCACTATCTCTCTTTTTTCAACCATATTCTTACACTCAAATACATATTCCTTATAATTTACCTTCCTCATACAAATTTATTCACATCACACCTTACACATTATTATTTTTTATTACAAAAATTATAAAATGCTCTCTCCCTCTCTCTAACATGCAAAACCGGTGCCCCTATTCCTCTCTCTTTTTATTTATTTTCTTTTTCATTTAATTTAATTAAATCTAATTTTCACTTCAAAATTTTATAAATACCCTCTCCCTCCTACATTCTTTCACACATCTCATTTTTCCTACCAAACCTCTACCAAATTCACTCCATAAATTTTCTCTCTCAATTTTTCCACCAAATTTTCTCTTCTCTCCACAAAAGCCACTACCCATATATTACTACAAACACTTCTTCCCTTCTTCAACAAATTTATAACCTTAGGTAAAAATTTTTATATTTACTCATCATGTTCATGTAACTTAGCATGAGCTTAGTGTATGTTTCTTAATGCATGAGAGTAAAAAAGCAACAATATGTTCATGCTTTGTTCTTGTTCATGTTCATGTTTAAATTTCTATTATGTCATTATTGTTATTATTATTTGCTATAATCTAACTTCTATATGATATTATGTATATTTATATATATTTATTAGAGCCTAATTGCTCACTAACCTAACATCTTATTATTATTACTCTTATTATTATGCTTTTATTTTCTTTTTCTTTTGGACTAATCTATTCTTAGTCTCGGGAAGCTTTAATTAAGCTCCCAATACTTGACCAAAATACCTTGATGAAGCTAAGGCCAATACTTGACCTTATTATTATGCTCTTATTTATTATTATATATATCTTATCTTATTATGTGATATTATTATATTTCTCATAACTACATATTCTCATTTATTCATGAACATGTTGATATTGTCTCAACAAAAATAAAAAAAGTTTTCTTAAGTAAAGAAAAAATAAGAACTCTCTTAAAAATAAATTTTTGTCACCTAAGAAATGATTTTTCCATAAAAACTTATGACTCGTTCACTTCGCTGAATGAATAATGTTGTAATGGAATTCCTATTACGGAGGAATGGAATAGAGTTTTAATGTGATTTTTTTATTAATTTTTTATTTAAATTGTGGTATTTTGAAAAAAAGACAGTTACAGTATTAAATTGGTATTCATAGGTTTGAATAAATGATGACTATTCAATGTTTTGTATAATAGGGATTCATTATGGAATCTATTCAGTGGACTAAACGACATATAGCTATCCATAAAGAACAAGGCTGTAATAGAATTGCAATTACAGAAAGTGAACGAGCAGTTAAAATTTTATCTTAATAAATCTTTTCCAAAATTAAATAAGTTCATCACAAGTTTCTAGTAATAATAGTACATGGATTTCATCAAAGTATACATAAAGTAAAGTCATCACATACTCTCTTTTCAAACTAATGAATAAGTAAGCTTCTTTAAAACTTAATATTACTAATCCTTTATTTAATACGGGTTTTTTCTTAAACTCGTTTGTAAAGTTTTCACTAACACTTTAAACTACTAAGGTCTAGACAAGTTTTACAAAATCATCAAAGAATAACCTTTTAGAGATAAGTCTTACTTAAGAAATAAAATTAGTAAATAACTTAGAAAAACATTATTATTATTTATTTAAAGTGGAACCAACTTTAGGAAATATTAAGAACACATAAACATGACCACTTTAAGGAATTTTGGTCTTAACAAGAAATACTTAGAAAAACTATAATTTTTCAACCACTAGAAATAAAGTTGTAGGAATCTTAAAAAGACTAAAATTATTTTTAGAAAATTAAATTATTCTCAAAGGTTAAGAAATGGAGTTAAAAGAAGGAAATATTCACTTATAATAATTCAAAAAATTTTTCCAATAAACTAAAGTAAATTTTTCAAGTCTTAGCTTTTTCCAACTTTTAAGACACATTGTTTTACAAAAATCATTGTTGAGATGGCACCACTAAATTCATGTATACAATATGAATCTATATATATACATATATTTAAAGGATTTTTCAACTATACAAATACCTATATTTTTATACAAGAATTTTTTGATAGAGAAAAACTTGAAAAATTGTGTTTTGAAATATGGGATTTTCGTAATAGTTATGTATCTCACCATTCATGACCTAAATGTCTTTTTATGATAAAAATAACCATAGAAGTAGATAGATTTTTTTGAGTAAGTAGAAAATGACATATAATAAGCGAAATTCCAAGTTAAAATGAGTAAGTTATAACCATTTTAAGTTGAAATTTCCACTAATACGAATTTTAAAGAATTTAATAAGATACAGTTAGAAAATTTAAGGAAACTTGGATGAAATACTCATTTTGGGTATATCTTTTGTTTTAAGTGACAAGGACTAAGATCTTCTCTTTCCAAGGATTACTTCGATTGATAGGAGATTGCCATGGCCAAGTAAGTTTTCCTTTACATTTTACGTATTGGGCATGTGCTCATAGAATAGAGTACTATATGTGAGGAAAAGATAAAAATTTATATGCATACGAGTTATCTTGGGAGCTATGTATGTGATTCCTTATGTGTGTTGAATAAATGATAAGTATATCGGAGCTCAATCGTTGATTGATATAAATTGTTTCTATGTATATTGTTGTATGTGCAAATATTGATTGATCACTTTAAATGAATTAATATTGGATTGGAAATTCCATTAAACTAAATTCCTCATACATATCACTTAGAATATCATTTCGCATTTTTGCTACTATTCCTCAGCATGGGACCAGAAATGTAAGCTGTCTAGCTACATTTGAGGAATTATAACGTTCGAGGAATACGGCCTCAAGGTGTAACCGAGCCGAATCGATTACTTTGGGTAAGAAAAGCCCAAGGACTAGTAGTACGGTTCATTGGAACCCCAAGATGTGCGCAAAATTTTAAAGAGGTCGATTGGGGCCCATTTCAAATCATTCCCTAACCACCGAATGGAGAAGTAAATCAATTCTACATATGAAACCAGATAGTCGTATGTATTGTTTGATCATATGGTTGCTTGCATTACATATGCTTGTTTAATGAACTTTTTTGAATGTTTTCTATGAGTACTTCTGAGTAAGGATTATCTCACTAAACTAGTTATGCTTATTCCCAATAGATTTCTAATGTTGCATGATCTCTGTTTTATACCCGAGACCACCTTGATCGTCCAGGTAGAACTCATGTTTTAGGAAGCTTTTGGAGGAATTCTATTTGAAGACTTAGATTAGATTTCCTTTAAAATCTTCTAGTTTTAGTATTTGTCTTAGTAAGACTTTGTTATTTTGGAGACCTATCAGGGGAATGCCCCATAGAGGTTGTAAGACTTCATATTTTGATGAATCATATTAAGTATTATTTTGTATGTTCCACTGCCATTATCTTAAAATGTATAACTCTACCAGTCTCCCTTTGTTGTGAATATACCCCTTGTACCAATATGAAAGCTTCCAAGTGACTAAGGTAGTCATTCTCAAGTTTTAATATAGTGTATGATGGGCTGTCACGTTTAAGGTACCCATTGGGATGTGACAATATTTACTAAAGGAAAAAGGAAAGGTGTATGAGATAGAGATGAAGAGTGTTTAAGAGGAAACTTTGAGAGAAAAGTTGAAGAGAGAAGTTTGGTAGAGTTCTGTTATTTGCAAGGAAAAGTGTGAAAGACGTGAAGGGGAGTGTTGGCATTTAGAGAGAGAAAAAGGAGAGAATTAAAGTATGAAAGAAAAATAAAAAATAAAATAAAATGGAGGGAAGAGGAGGGGTTAGCAGCCGGTGGTACAACATAGGAAGGAGTGGGGAGAGAGAGAGAGAGCAAGAGAAGAGAAGTAAAAGAAAAGTTAAGTGTAAAGTGTCGTACAAGTTTTATTGGAAAAGAAAGTTGTAAAATCTAGGCATGTAAGAAAGTAAGAATAGTTGTAAGAGTTATAAGAAAAGGTAGGGTATGGTAAACTGAATAGTAAATGAATAGTAGACAAGACAAATTAATTACCGAGATGAAAATATGTGTATAAAAGCTAAGTTTTTATGATAAAATTTCATGTGATATTTTATGAATATCTTAATATCTTCCTAGTATAAATTGTTTGTCGGAATATTTTGACTTGTTTTGTGTGTTGGTGATCGGATATGGAAATTGATCTCGTAAAGGCTCAAAACGATCGAAGTTTTGACAAACCGAATCATTTTAGGGCGTATACTATATATTTGGTTCATATTTCGAGTTTACACAATTTTTCTAATTTATTTAATATTTTAGGTTTTAGAAGCTGTCTGATCTTGTATAAGGTTTCTAGGGTTTAAGGTTGACTTAGTTTGACTTTAGGGTTCAGTTCCGTTTTCAACTTCAAGGTCTTACCTATAAGATTATCATAACATTTTGGGGGTTTTAAATTACAAGAAATTGTTTCTTGTTATTTTATTATTTGAATTCGCCATCTCGATGCACTATAAGAAAACAGGCCTTTAGAGATAGAAAATCTGTAATGGAAATTAGAAAATGTAGTTATAATTTTAAAATAAAATCTACGATGATAGTTTTTGAGACAGAAATTTACATTTAAAGACAGAATTTTTGTCTCTAAAGCCCAGTTTTCTTGTAGTGATGTGCGTATTAGACGTCAAGTAGATTAATTATTTAGTGTAAGGTTTCCAAGTCAAACGATTATCGGATTTTTGTTTTATTTTCAAAGGTATACTTTTTCTCAAGGTTCAGTATTTAGGATTTTCTATTCTCATTTTATTTATCAGACACTTAAGTTTATCCAACTTATCTATTATCGTCTAAGGTTTCTAATATATGTGATTGGTTCAGATCAATTCTAAAGTTTCTAGGTTTTAAGGTTAAACCGATTGATCAGGTTATAGTATGTAAAATTGTTTTGACAATGATATGTTTTTTTTTTTTTAAATTACTTAGCTTTAAGGTTTCAAGCTTTACTTAAATCATCTAGTATCTTAAGGTTATTGAATTTTTATATGATCCATCCAAGGATTCTAGTGTTCGATTTTAACTTGGATCAATATTAGGGTTCCAGTTTCAATATTAACTATATGGTTCTCATCCAAGAGTACAAAAAAATCTAAGGGCTTATAACCTAAACATGGAGAAGAGTGGCACCCATGTAGGTTATTCGTCATCATTTTTTGATCTATAAGGGTACGCCATGAGATTACAATATTTGGATTTATCATGGTGAAGAGCCAAAACATCCATCTAAATTCATTAAACATGAAGTCGATACAATAAATGAGGATAAAGGTAGTGATAATCGTGATTAAGGATGTAACAAATAATGATATGTTATAAGATGGGGCTAGTGATCATGCAAAAAGTGGAGATGATAATTTAAATAGTGAAGGGGCAAAGGATATGGGCATGATGACTGGACTAGTGTATTTCATGATGTATGACGCAAAGTGTATCCTAGGTGCTCAAAGTTTTCTCTTCTGGCAGTAGTTTTCATATGATGAATTTAAAGGTTGATGGTCGATAATCGGTGAAAAGTTTAAATAATTGGTTATCATTTGCCAAATATATATATATATATATTACCTGAAGGTGAGAACTTTCCAACTACTCACTATGATTGTCGGCATCTATTAAGAAGACTTGTATTGGAAATAGAATGTGGCCCGATCTGTTTATTTGAGCAGATACATCAATATCAAGATGTGTCTCATACTTAACCTAATCAAAAAGCATACCTTTCACATGTAAGTGTAAACCCTGTTAATTTAAAATTATTTCTTAAGTTACTTTCATAACGTCTTCAATAACACTTGTTAATTATTATTCTTTTTTCTTTACGGGAAAATATGAAAGAAAAGAAAGTTAACTATGATCACGCTATTGTAGAAGAAGGGGCAAAGGAGGTATCTAAGCTAGCCATCTTAAGAGAGGTACTCGATCATAAGCCTACATAAATGTATGATATAGGTAAGATTGGTCCCAAACCACCATCGAAGCACATAAGGTATTATTCTAAAGATTTTCCATCAAACAACATAGTTGAGGAGATAAGGAAATTGATTGAGGAGATAGAGATGCTGAAAAAGAGGGATCAAGATAGGAAGCGAAACCTAGAGATTGAGCAAGAGAATTAGCAATGATATCTAATGAGCTAATGGGAACTCATGCAGAAATTTCGTTCATTTGGTTATGGAAAAAATTTCTAAGGAGCTAGTTTGAGTAGCGATATCCAAATACCCGACCAAATAACAATAGAAGGTCTCCAAGTACACCAATGTTGATAGTACCAATGGTATAAATGCCTAGTTTGCAGATGGGGCATACGTTTATGTTCAACTCATATGGATAATCATCATCATCTTTCATCTCTATGTAACCTAGGTCATTGATGTTTAGGGGATCATTAAGAGGATAAGGTTTACAGTCATACTTTGGCCCTTAAAGCACTAGTAATATTATGTTATAACTTGCTTAGCTCTAATAGTTGTTAGCCCAAACTAAAGAGATGGTGCATAAAGGCCTCGAGTAGGTTATCTTAAGGGGTCTAATGGTAAGAGAGCAAATCAATTATGTTTGATTTTTTTTTTTTTAATGTTTCTATCACAACATATTCGTTGTCTTTTATGATTGTATGATGCTAGTGTTGGATGATGGGGTTAGACTCTCATGTTGTTGTATTGTCATTTTTAGATGATAGTTGTAAATTTTTATGGTGATGTGATGTTAGTGTTACATTACTGCTTTAACCTCTTATGATTGTGATGTTAGTGTTAATGAAGGTTTGAATCTTGTCATTGTTTAATGTCATTTGTAGACACTTAAGATTAAGAAATGTTTGCATTGTCTGTTGTTTTAAGCTTGTTGTCATTATGTACTTGTTATATTTATTGAGTATTTATATTCAAAACATTGTTATTATTAACTTTATTATAAATATTAAATATAAATATATGCTTTATATGATATCGATTAATCCATTGTAATTATAGGTATGTTATGACAAGGATTAATCGAATATAAATATCAGTGTTTTATGAAAAGGATTAACATAATTAAATAGATATTATAATTAATTGTTGTAATGATAATTCATTAATTAAACCTTTTTTTCCTATAAAAAGGGTCATTTATGAAAGGAAAAGTGTCCTTGTCGCAAATGACATAATGGCAAGGATGGGACCTACATCCCTTTCATAGGATTGGCACACATGTTAGATAATTTTGAATGAATGTGTATATTGACATTTGTAAAGCACAAGTAATTAAATCATAATGAAGGGTAAAAAGATAATTTCAAGTTATTCTAAAGGGTATTTTTGTCCTTGAATAGGTAGATTTAAGCCCGAAGAAGAGATATGCGAGAAATTGGACGAAAGGACTTAAGCTGACATTTAGGCCGCCAACTTTGATATAAAGGCCACCAGCCTATATGTAAAAGCCGCAGGCGAAAAGCTCTCGGATCTTTTGTGGAATGAAGAAAGTCAGCACATAGGCCGCCGGCCTAAGTGCCAGCCTTTCCTGTCCGAAGTGTTTACCATATAAGATATCATAGGGTTCGTGTTTTTTATTTGTAACCTCCTTCTTTTGACCAGAGAGAGAGAATTGAGAGTTTTTGAGTGTTTTTGAAGAACAAGATCAAGGGAGATCAAATTTGGATCAAGAGTAAGTAATATCGCCTTTATCTATCAAGATTCTTCATATATCGTTTCGATTCCTTAAGATTTATGCTTGGATTTTGAAGGAGTTCTCTAGAGAAAACCTAGTTTCATCAAGATCTGATCTTCTGGGAATCAACAAAAGAATTAGATTGAAACAAGTAAGTATTATCATTCTGGCATAACGGATTTCATATGCAAAGATCCTGTTCTAATAGATCTTCTAATCTAGGGTTTTGGAGAAGTTGTGATATTTAGGGTTCTTATGATTTTTGGGTTGGAAAAATTTGAGTTTAGATTCTGAAGAAATCTAAGGTAAGTTTTATTCCATTAATTCATAAGTTTAATGAAGAATGATTCCTGTTGGTGATTTTTTGTTACTTCTGGATAATTAAGGGTTTTGTGGAGAATTTGGGTTTGTGGAGTTTTATCAAAGGAGATTTTGCAGTTGTGGATTCCTTGAGAGGTTAGGGTTTTGGATAATTCTGGAAAATTGGATAATTAGGGTTTTGATGTGATGATTTATATCTTGTTCTTGTTGTATGTTATATTCAGGAGATTTGGAGATAATTCCAGTAGATATAGGTTTATTGGCAGTATGGCCACGGGTGTTTAAAGAGTACCTATTCACCAATATATGTATATAATTATTTATTTTCAACATCTGGTTGTTTTTTAGGAGTCTGAGTAACTCCAAGTTTGGGATCAGAGATCTATTATTTCTTTACTATGTTGTTTTGTAGGCAAAATAAATATAATAAACTTGTTGTTTGCATTTAGTTAAGTTGCACGAATATACTTGTTGTTTGTGCATTTGCATTGTGGTTGTGGACTGGCGTACTAGGTGTTTTCGCTCATTCCTTTCTTTTTCAGGTACAGGTGATGGAGATATTGTTTATGACTTCTCTGGTTATGACTTATATTTGATCATGGAGATGGCAATAGTGGACTAACTACCCTGCAGAGGAATAGGATGTTATACTGGATCTATGAAAAGGATTTCTTAAGTTTTTGAAGATTCTTGAAACAATATTTTGATTATTTATGATTTTTAGGATTTGAAGTATTGGTATTTATGTAATAGTTTATTAAATAGGATTATATGATTTTAGTTGAAAGTTGGATCTTTTCTAGATTATTGTTGGCTTTGGTTTTGCCAACTCGAGTTTAGTTTATATCAGAAGAGTAATTTGGAAGTTATGAATTACAGGTTTTACAGGTTTTGTACCTTCTGTAGTACCCTAAACTATGAGTTCATAAAGATTTTTATATGTTTATATTTTGTGGTATTTAGATTTAGAGCCTTTGCATGTCTCTTTTTAAGAGAATGACACGTGGCGGGTTGTAATGCCTTAGTTTAGGGCGTTACAACATTTTTAATCAATACTATAACTTTTGTTTGAATGCATAATTTATTTCTCGTCAAAATTCAATATTTGTCAATTACAGTTCTATTTATTTTAGGAATCATCTAGAATTTATTTTGTATTTGGCTTAAACATTAAATAATATCTCTAACTTTTACAGTTGTTGTCTATATCATACTTTAAAAAGAGTTATGCCACTTCTAGATTAAAGCCAAAATCCAAACATAAACTAAGACAACATGTTAGTTCAAAGGATCTAGAGTTAATATTTTGTTGCATGATCAACCTCAATAAGGAGATGAAATTCAATAATACAAACTTAAAGAGAGAGTCAAGAAGAAACTTAACCTAATAGAATCTCTCTTATAAATCAATAACTCATAAGGACAAAACTATCATATAAAGAAAAATAGGGCATGGATAGCAACTGAAAAAATAACCCAATAAACCAAAATAAGATCAACTAAATAAGACACCTTAAAATGACATAAAATAGACAAACATGTCTTCAAATTAATAGTAGACATTCAATAACTTCATGCAGGTCCAATCAAGCTTCAATAATAACTCAACCAAAAGTCTTTTTAATTGCATGAGTCTCTTTAAGAAAAGTTAAAATTAGATGAAATAGTTCAATGGTCTCTACACAATATGCCCATCATGTTAAATCTCTTATCATCATCTCAAATTCATCGACTTGACTCTCTAAATACTATCATTTAGCAAAAAGAGTCAAGCTTAAGTTAATCAGACTTGAAGTCTATATTCTAAATGTTGTTGTACATTATGATCATAACATCATCCTAGTATTTGTAGATTGATTAGTATTTTGTTGATGAAATATGCTTAAATTCTATTAATTTTTTCAAACATTGATTAAGATCAACATATATTTTCAATTTTACAATTTATACAAAAGAAACAACAAACATTATTGGAACATATATGAGGAGCATTTGCCTCACGGTTTGCTTCACCAACCCATGAAAAAAGATCCAGTTGCTTTTATAAGCCATATGTATGAACATAACATGTAAAAATGGATAAATTTTGAATGCATAATAATGAAAAAAAGGAGGCGATTTTCAAAACAATTACAAGCCCTTATTTGCAATTGCTATATATATATCAAAATTTCTATTGAGATTTACCCACTATGTGTATAAAAATCGTGGTATGTAAGATTCATTGAATCTTTTTTTCCATAACTTTTTAACGAACTTCACAAAAAATAAAATAAAATAACGGGACGGAGCAAGTTGTAAAATTTAAATGGTTGATATGTTTAAAAATTTGAACCAAATATGATGGCACTATTTTTTTTTTCCTTTTCAAATAAATTTATGACCACAAACCACAAATTAAGTCTAGTTTAGTTCGAAAGAGCAAATTAGATCAAATCTAACTGCATCCACCCCTTCTAAAGATACTCTCTCGTAAATAATGCTTTGAAGAAATCATATGTTAGAAGGAGCAGATTATTGGACCGAAGCGAACCGAAGTGCATCAATTTCACTCAGAAACACTCTTGTTAACGGTACCTCAAGTATGCCATACGGACATGTTAACAATAATTTAAATAGGCAAATGTGTTGCAATAAGTTTAAGGGTAAATTATGGCATATATATATATATATAAATATATTTGATAAATATGCGCTTAATTCCCTTTCTTTACAAATTTGTGCTTGGAATCTCAAATCTTTTGAAAAATAAATAAATAAATTGGACTCTATATACCCTTATCACTTTCAATTTTACATATTTATCTAAATTTTAGTGTAATTTTCTCTAACAATTCTATCTAAGAAATATAGCAAAAAAATAGTCAAAATATACTCTTCTAAGATTTGTGATCTAAATATATAATTTTAAAATAAAAAGATTTTAGGTGCATATAAAATAAATACGAGATGATGTATTTACCGTTAACTTTAGTTTTTCTCGTAAGAAGGATAGGATGGGTATTCCAGATTGGAACTAAAATCTCTTTTACTTTGATCTCCTGGCCAATGCATACGATAGCCCGCTAGCGTCAACACATCGTCACATTCGTATCGTGAAGAATAATACACGATTCAAAGTTTGAAAAATCCAACTTTCCGTAATTATATTAAGCAATATAATAATGCAATTAGATATTATAAAAATAAAGAAAATACCAAAAGGAATGAATAAAAACAGACATGATGACTTGTGAAATCTCGAGTCAAAAGGAATACTTGTCACCAATGGCTTTGAATTTGACACATCAGGTCCGATTTTTGTTGGAAATTTCGATACAATGCAGGCGTGCGCCGAAATCAGCAGAGCTCGTGACTCGAAGGTTGTCGCTTCCGAAGAGGCGGTGAGAGTCTGTTTAGATCGCCGGTGCTGAGTAAAATCCAGACAGGTCTCTCAAATGGCGTGCCAAGCTCGCAACGGATATAGAAATGGAGAGACCGTTAAACAGGAGACGTACGGCGGCGAGGGAGCTGAGTGATTCATTTTCTGTCTCGTCTCAAGCAACGCTAAGTTGGAGTAGGGATGCAATTGAGGTGGGTTTGGGATCGATCATAAAATTTTAAACCTGATCTGTTTTTCATTAGGATATTCTAAACTTGATTTACGATCTTATAGGATTTTCTATTTAATACACAAATCTGCGTCCTATAAGATTTTGATCCTGATCTGTCCCGCTTCTCGACCTGCTTCATTTTTTTTCTTTTCCTTTTCAACTTTTAGTTAAATTCAATTGCATCTTCCAACAAAATATTGAATGGTAAGCCATAGCTAGACTTTAGTATGGTCTAAACCGAGCTAGGCTAGTTACAACACACTCGTCAATTCACAGGCTCATATAACTAGCTATTTTGGGTCTGTTTGGATTGTCTGTTTTTCATCTGTATTTGTATCTTTTTTAAAATGATATGTACAAAATATATCCGATTTGTATCTAAATTTTATCTATATTTATTCTATTTGATCTTTTGATAAGAACTGTCAACTTTTTTTTATCTAGATCTATTTCTTGATAAATAATTTATTAGAAAAAAGTTTGAAAAAGTGTCTGTATCTGCCGGAAAAAAGTCAAAACAAACAGACCTTTTATTTGTTAAATCAACAAAAATTAATAATACTGTAAAAATAGTTTTTTAAGAGATAAAATTAAAAATTAGAAAAAAAAAGATAAAATAAAGTTAAAACTATTAACAACCATTCTTAAAGAAAAAATTAGTAGGATTTTGTATTTTAAATTTTCAAACTCAATTTTTTAAATTATTTAGAATATGACGAGTTTGGGTTACCCATCTGTGTTTTTTTTTTTTTAATGATCCAAACCTGACTAGAAACCCTATAAGGTCGGCATGTAATTTTCCAAACCCGCCCCACAATCCTATAGGGTTTTTAACGATTCGGACGAGCCAAGTACCTTATAATGACCCACCTCGATTGCATCCCTAAATTGGACGCATGGATCATGCATGCGTGTCAATGACATAATGGAAGGTAGAAAAAAAGGGGAAACCAATAGTTAGGAAAGTAGGATTATAATATCGGATTTTTTTTTATCGGATTTGTATTGCATTAGTATCGATTTAGCATCGATTTAATATTAGTATTGGTTTAGTATCGATACGATTTAATCAGTTTATGAGTAATAATATCAATTTTTCATTGGTATTATAACTATATCGATTCAGTATTTGTTCAATATCTATTTGTTTGAAAACGATGCCAAAACAACACTACGAATGCAATCTATTTTCACACTATTAGCGCTAGCTAAAAGCTGTGTACACATAAACAATATAAAAAGCTATGAAGCAAGGAAAGAAGGACATGGGTAGGCACTCCTGTGGCATGAGCCATGAGAAACACTAGGTGGACGAAATTAATCATAACACGAAACTCTATTGTCATTGGTATTAGCGAAAAAAAATACAATTTGCTGATATAATATTTGTTTGTATGACTGGGAAAAGCTGGCAAATTTTCTTTTCCTTTCTTTCTTTTTTACTTTTTTCTTTCCTTTTTCTTTGGTTGCAAAAGTGACAGAAATAAACGCGATTAGCAGAGATGCAACTGAACAAATTATGTCAAGTATCCAATCTATCTAGTCTAATAATTGTTGATAATGATCATAGATGCATATGTAAAAATTATCATCGATATGAACAATTTATATATGACATGAAGATTTTTATATTTAGTCATATTAATTATTTGAATGATTATTTAAGAGTTGATTTACTTTTATTTTATTTTTAATTTATTGTTCTTTTATAAGACATAATTAGATCAATTTAGTAGCTGAATTTTAAAATTAATCAATTTAGTACTTGAAAAAAATTTTCATGCATACCAATAATACTTCTATTAAGTTATTTTGGATATTGAATTTGTCAATTTAAAAGTTTTCCAAATATTAAATTGATTAATTTGACAATTTATGCATTAGATCGATCAATTTTAAAATTCAAGTATTTAGTTGCATATTTTACTAAAATTTATGTACAATCCATGACATTATTCCAGTAATGTAATACTTTTTTTCTTGTCACAGTGTGAAAAACCATCCGAATCCACAATAATACGAGGCTATCTGTCTTTTCTCTTTTTCTTCCTTGTACTTCCAAAGCTATGATTAATTCAACTCCCAAGCTATGTTAGCACTATTTTTTTAAATTCTTTAGGAATATTGGAGTTAGTTTGTCAATCAAAAGAATTGACTTCGAGTAGACATGTGATTGCATGGAAGAGTTTGACAATACCAATTTATATATATACTTGTATGTCGGCAAAGACCAATATTTCTTTCATTCATCAACACAATTTGGACATTCAGTCCTATTATGGTTGACATAAAGTCTCTGGTTTAATACAGCTTCCAAGGGACGTTTGCCTTTCAGAGTAGACAAATACGCTAGCAGTGCCAAGACATTATAGAACTAGCTAGTGCTTGAAAGCATTCTATCCGATATCAAGTTTCAACAGAATTATGCCAATTCCTTGCGATGAATTTATGTTACATATACATGTATATTTTTCATTATGATTGTTGCTTGATTTAATTTTTTGTTGTAAACATTGTCTCAACTTCGTAATTATTTTTATTTCTGCTATACTGCATCAATTATTATATAGAGTAATTTCTAAAAAGTTTTGGGATGGTAATTTAGATTTGATTTTATATCTATAATGTTCTATATTGTGCTTTTAGACTAAGATGGAACCAATTAGAACACTGAATTCGATATAAAATAACAAAATAATATAATATTAATACCTATGGTACATATAATATATATTTAATGAAAAATAATAAGATAATTTTATATTTATTAATCTAAAAGACCCTAATCATTGCCCATTATATCTCTTTTATGATCATCCTCAATACTTCACCATCCGTCATCATCTATCTCATCACACAAACCATTGCACTCGTAATTGGATAATTCCTTTTAGAATGGGTTTACATTTAGTTTTAAAATCCTAAAATAGGATTTGAGGCTGAATTTTAGAAAATTCTACACATGATACAAGAGAGAATTTGAATTTTATAAAATCCACCTCAAATAGAGGTTGCCACAGTTCAGTTCATGTTCAAAAGCAAACTCGAACTACAGGTTTCCGATTCCAAAAATGGTAGAATCAGAACCGGATCATAGGAGCTAATTCGATTCCCCATTCTAAAGAATTGTCGATTCCTACAATTCAGTTCCAATTCTATAGGAATCGAGAACCGTGAAATAAAAAAAAACAAAAAAATCAATCAAATAATTTAATCAATTTAAGTAAGAAAATAATTGCAAAATAAACTTTAACTTGAGATAACATTGAACCTAACAATAATTGTTTATAGCTCATTAGTTAAAAGAAATTCTACAGTTACGCATTTATTTATATATAATCACTTATACTTTTTTAATTATTAAGTTAACGAGATGATACTATAAACTATTCAAATACAAATAAGTCCCTACAACACAAAAACAAGTTAAGTATTATTTTAAAAAGAAAAATTCACTCTACATAAAACTCAACATATGATTTCAAATATATTTATTACTTATATTGTTAATAACAACACATTAAATGTCTGAATAAGAAATAAATTTTTTACTATTTATGCATAAATAGTTTTAAATATTTATTTTAATTAAAAAAATTTATAATTTTTTTTCTTTTTTTCCTTTTCTTTCTTTTTTTTTTTTTTTTTTTGTGACATAAAACCATGAAAATAACCAACTCACGTAGTTTTAGAGATGAAACCTAAAGATCCTCCAGAATTGACACGTCTTTTGCCTCCTCAG
Source organism: Combretum micranthum (assembly GCA_024138025.1). Lineage (NCBI taxonomy): Eukaryota > Viridiplantae > Streptophyta > Magnoliopsida > Myrtales > Combretaceae > Combretum > Combretum micranthum. The sequence goes on from JAMXBD010000375.1 coordinate 841,248, forward strand.
ATCCACCATCTCCAGCTGGTTTTTGATTTTCCACCGTGATGGGCCGGATTGGTTTTCGGTTCCGAGTCATCCATAATTAGTCTAATCTCAAGCCGCAAATTGAGATGGAAGCGGACGTTAACTTACGGCTATACGCGCGTGGCGTATCCCCTGTGGACATTTTCCAATAAAAAGTTCCCCGAAATTTCTTAAATGAGAATTTAAAGCCGAAAAGAATATTTAAATGGAAATAAGTAGGTGGTCCCTTCAAGTGGACCCACTTAGGCCAATAAGGATTATATTATAAACATAATCCGGGGAAAAAAAAAAAAAAAAAAGATGAAAGGAAAAACACATGTAGGGGTCGGGTGCGAACAGTCAATTCTCCTGTTGTTTTCTTGTCCAGCCGGGCTTCTTACGGCTAGAAGCATGAAAAACCATTGAATGAAAAACTGGACACTGTGTTCCCACTTTTCTTTATTATTTTAGTTAGGAATATATTAGTAGAATATATAGCAGCAAGAAAGTTAATAAACAAACTTCAAGTATTGTTTTACACATTCGCATTTTTCAAATTATGTAGTTAAATATTCAAAGGTTAATTTCAAAAATACGATATATTCTAGTTAATTTATAAACACATATACGAGTTTTATACAAAAGTATCAATATAATTAATTATTATTAGAGAAATTTGTTTTAGTATTTTATTGGTCTAAAAAAATTAATTTAATAAAAAATATTAATAAATAAATTAAATTAAATAATAAAATATTAAAATTTATATTTTAAAAAATGAAAAAATTGAAAAAAAAATGTGACATTAATTTTTATAACCAATAAAATATTGACACGTATCATTCTAAAATTATTAAATAATATTAACATTTTTATAGAAACTCAAGTCACCTATTTGTCAAAAAAAATAACATGAGTCATATGTTTGTAAATTGATCAAAATAAATGTAAGATTTTTATAATTAACCCAATATTCAAGAACATTAGTTAAAGCGGAAAAAGAAAAACCTTACTATGTGTTCTTTTAAGTTCTTCTTGTCATTGTCACTATCTTATAAACGAACAACTTTTTGACTCAAGAGAATAGCTATTCATTTCATTTTCGCTCTAGTTTAAACTGCTATGTTAAGTTGTTTAATTGTATTTTAAGCATTGAATAATAATATATTATGATTTGCTAATATGTAAAATAATAAATAACAATTCATATTTTTATAGACATGAATTATTATTCAATGCTTTATCTTCTATTTTTATCATAAATACACATGCCTTTACAATATCTCTTATATAATTATATCTCTTCGTAATAAAGATAATGAGGCAATAGATATTTTATTTTATATAAAAATAATAAACGTATAATAATCATTACACCTTTATTACACACTATTGAATTGAAATTTGATCCTCTTATTTTCCTAGGGGAAGTAAAGTTATTATGTTCATGCATGTCGAGAAATGCATGGCATGATTGAATCTATAGTCGACTATACATATGGGTAGGTAATCGTAAAGTTCAGACAAAAGTTAACTATATTCAACTTATTTAAACTCTCGTGAATCCCAGATAGTCGTCCGGGACATGCCCATGACAAATTAACCTTAATAAGAATTAAGGTACATATTAAAAATCTTCTCCCGCATTTGTTTGATGTGTACTTAATCTCTAGTATTAAAGGCAGCGACAGACCAAAATTTCAAAAATATGCTTTAAAAACCTAATTTACCATTTCAGCCTTAGAAAAGGAAAACTAATAGGTTCAAAATTAAATTTAGAAAAGAAACAAATGCAAATGTTAAAATCCGAAATGCTAAATTTTTTTTTCCTACTATTGGTCACTCAAAACCCTTAGGTCCGTATCATCACTTGTAAACTGGTGGTAGCCACTAGTAGGTGGCACGACCAACATAACGTGGTACCAAGAAAATAAGTCATTGAGTCTTTCTTCTTTCTTTCTTTTTTTTTTTTTTAATTTTTGTTCCCCCTCCCACCCTCCCTCGTTCCCTTCTTTACAAGAAGCCAATCGCAAGACCTAACTATATGGAGTCTCTTTGGCTAGCTATTTTTGGTAATTATAAATAATTTTTTAAAACTTTTTTTATATCAAATTGTTTATCAAGAAATAAATACAGATTAAAAAAAAGTTGGCAGTTCTCATGAAAAGATCAAATATAAATGCAAATCGAACATATTTACACATATCATTTCGATATAAATACAGAAAAAAACAGACCCTATATACCCCAAGAATTTTAATGATAATAAACTACTACATCATTTGATTACAAATCGTACTTACTATGAATTGAAAATGTATAATTTGAACCAAGAAGTTTAGCAAAATATATCTTGGAAGGCATCAAAATATATATTAACTAGTATTTAGGATTTGCATAAAACACACTAATAAATACATAGAAGATATATAAGCCTTTAGATAAAACTTTGGATGATTTAAAAATAAAAGATTTTGTGCAAGCTTTTATCGACCATGACAAAAGTATCTAAGTAGAAAGCTATTGAAAAATCATACATCACTAAAGTTGATTACACACACATATTGTAGAAGCTATGGGGTGGGTTTTTAAACCAATTTTAAGCTCACTTAACCAACCATTATCTCTTTTATTTTATTATGTACACCAACAACAACAACAACAATAATAATAATGTGGAATTCGGCCCGCCCTCTAGTCTTTATGGTCCATAATTTGTCCAATTAAGGAGGACTTCAGAGAATTCATTCAATCAAAAATGCCTTGCGAAGAGAACTTCACAAATGCCTCACAACCAAGGACTTCAATAAAACACTCACAAACAAGTGCATGAATAGTACCTTGCAATAGTAGCTCATTAATCTCACATATGGCACTATTCACTTAATAGAAACAAACACAAAATAGAGATTATTTTTACATAATATATGCAAGTCAAGCTCTACTCTCTTTTCTCTCCTTTTATGTCTCCTAAAAAACACCCCAAAATATTTTATATATATCATCTTTAAAAATATAGCCGTGCACCATCAAAAGAACCTCCAATAATTGAATTTAAAAGTCTGCAACTGTTATTTTTTAAACTATCACACACTAGACTTGTAGTGCTCTAAACTTGTCACGTCTTAATTTACCTTGTGACCAAGTCTGTACTTGTTGAACCTCAGATTTAAATTTGTTGCGCCCTAGAGTTAAACTTGTTGAGCCCTTAATGTGACTTGTGATCAAGTTTGTGCATCTTATTTTGCTCTGTTTTTCATGCCTTGGATTTACACCTCGATTAGACCAATCGAGCCCTCAACGAAGTCCACAATCAAGATTGGAGCATGACAATTTATTCCTGCACAATCTGTAGAGAACCACACACATAGAAACACAAATATATATATATATATATATATGCACATTAAAGCTTAAATATATCAAAAACAAGTTTTGTTTATTAAGTGTAGCTTAACTAAGTTATGGAGCATTTATGCAATACATTTTCTTATCAAAACAAAATTGTAACCAACCTTGGTTTATCAAAAGCTTCTTAGAGGAATTAAAAGATTGTTTGAGCAAAGTAAAGCTTTTTTTTAAGCAAGAAAAGGATTCTATAGAAGGATGTTGTTGGATAAGATTCAAGACAAATTATAATCCACTAAACTTTGATATAGGTGTAAATATAGTCGTGAAATTCCAAACATTACAAATAATTCCCTAAACTTTGATAAACTACTATCACAAAGGACATTTGGCTTTTCTTTATTTTAATAAAAACATACTAGAATCAAATTTACGAATGATAAAGTACATTATAATAAAATTGAGGGCGTTTTTGCACTATAGTCAAAGTTTAGGGAGCTAATTTTCAACTTTTGAAATTATTTGCCAATTTATCAAAATTCATGAGGTAAGTTGCAAAATTTGAAAGTTGAAAGGGTATATCCATACTAAGGTTAAAATTTAGGGGATTATTTCCATTTCCCAAGAAAGATTTAATTTCATAGGTTTGATGTTTTGGGGGGGTTGGAATTGTTGGTGCGGGTGGGGGTGGTGTTAGTATATCTGTGTAACTTATTGCAACCTAGAGAAAAATCACACTTTTGATACATGAATTTTGTGAATTTTACTCAATTTTTACATTTTATTGCTTGAAGTTTAAATTGATCAATTTACTAACTGTGAACTTTTTAATAATATCTATACTACTGGATTAATATTGTTTCAATAATTAATTGCAGAAATTAGACAACACCAAATATGGCATTTGCCCGTATAACAAATTAACCGGGAGAATTTTTATTTAGTTTGTCTGCGGAAATTTTTTTTTTTTTTTTTTTTTTTTTTAGAGAACATCAATATTTGTTAGAATATTATGAGGAAACAATATAAAATAAGGAATTTCAAACTTATGAGTGATATCAAGAGATTTCAACCAAAGAAGGTTAAGTTCAATAAACTCAAAACCAAAAAAATGAAGATATTTCTGGTGAAATAAAATTAAAGTGTTGATCGAGTTTCAAGCGAGGACATTTATATTCGTTATGAGATGTTTGGAAGTTCAATTCAAAGATCAGTTTAAACAACTTCAACTTTTCCATTATAATAATATATCAACTTTATCAAATTATGATAAAGAAGATTATCTTTAGTGTTTTATATTTTCTCAATATTTTTGAATGATGGTAAATTTTAAACAAGAAGTAGAGGCCTACAAGATGATAACTAAAATACTTTAGGAGATATGCAATACATTTGTAACATTGACAACTAGTTCACTTTGTCGTAGTGAATAAGGAGAAAATTAAACTCCAATTCAACAGAAATGTAATAGAGTTATAATGTCAATTTCAATGTTCACTTGTGCAAAAAAAAAAAAAAAAAACAAATAATTATTTAATGTCTGTAATACCCCTCGTCCTTATTATAAAAAGACGATAATTATATAGATGATATTTTTAAGACAGTGATATTTATTAGAATTGTACAAGTGGGTTAAACGAGCCAACCCGGTCCAGCAGGCCACTTTAGCTTGTGGGTTCAACGAGGTCAAAAAATTTTGATCTGCTTAAAAACAGGCTAAAAATTTACTGATCTTAACCTAGCCTACTTTGTCCCATGAGTTAAACGGGTCAACGCACTTTAATGCATTGATACAAATTAAATAAGATGTATATAATAATAAAAATTAAGTTTTACAGGGTTTTCTATGATTATTTAATTTCATTATTATTTTAATTGCTTATATATCATAATAAGTTTTTCAAGATAACAATAACTTATTAGGTATCATATTTCATTTAAAACAATAAATATATACTTTAAAAAATGTTATGATGGATGTGCATCAATTTGTCACTCTATGTTATATTTAACACATAAATTTAAGTTCAAGTATAAAAGACACAGGAATAATGTTATATTAATAGTTATTTCCCCTATAAATTTTTATTTTATTTTTTATATAAGTGGTCTAACGGGCCAAGAGAGCTCACTTTTTAAATGGGCTAAAAAAAATAGGCCTTATCCCATTTTTAAAATGGGTTAAGTGGGTTAGCGCGCAAGCCAAAGCTCATTTGTACAACTCCAATATTTATAAGAAAAATTGGAAAATAAATTATTGAATTGCTATTTATGAATTGCTATTCATGAGTATGAGAACATAAATTACTATTTATTATTTTACGTAATAATAATTCATTACGAATTGTTATTCCTTTTAAGTAAACACGGCATACAATGATGAGAGAATTAATAGTTATTCATGTTATTCATGTCAAGTGAACTGGCTAATGCTTGAAAAAAGGCAAAGCAAAGCAAATAGCCTTATAGACTAGTGTTATCTGGTCTAGGTCCTCATTCTTGAGGTATTAAGTTTGATTTCTCGTGTTAGCTTGTTGTAACAATCCTATGTAGCCACGTTGTAATAGTCCTTGTTGTCCACCAAAAAAATAAAAATAAACAAAAATAAAATTGAGCCTGTCCATAAATTTGTGAGTTAAAATCCAGGTGGAAACATGACAAATAATTTTATATAATTGTTTTCTCAATATTCAAATCTGCATAACTGGACAATATATATAACAATTACCTTGTTGTCTCTTCCCATTGCTTTCATCGTTGACTCGCCAATTCAGTCAATTATGCCCACACGCTTTGTCACCTTTGGTTCGATTTAAAATAGAATTATAACTTTAATCGCAAAAATTTGACAGACTTTTTGTTCCAATAAATATATAAAATTAACAGCGGCCAAAAAATATATATATAAAATTACTAGTTTCAGCACATTCTCTACATAATTTCTCACGACCTAAAAAATTTCTTGACCTCTTATCTTTTTCCTCTCTCTATATATTCTACATGACAAGCGGCACCAGCACCTTCATCGTCGTTTCCATCACCGCCCATCAAACCCTAAAACAAAAATAAAATAAAAATAAAGATGCCCGCTACGAGTCCGAACAACACACACAAATATCAGCGAATAGTATTGCTTTTCCTGCTGTTAATGTCAATAGCTATTGGTTTTATGGTATTCCTACTCATAATCTTCCTTATAGTGCATGCCACCGCAGTGCCTGCCGTCAAGGTTGATTCGAATTCTTCTCATTTCTCTTTTAACTCTACTCATTCAAGTTGGGATCTCACCATCACTCTCAAGAATCCCAGTTTTATTGCCGCCGTAAAACACACCCACGTTAGGGCATCGTTACATTATTATGGCCTAGCTACTTTTGGTGGTCTTAAAGTGTCGTGGTCACAACCGTCTTTCGTTGTTAAACCAAAGAAAAAGGCCGTCCTTAAGCTAAGTCCACTTTGCGCAAGCAGGCCAATGACTGTGAACCCATGATTGCTCAGGTCATTCTCACGACACATCGATGGCTTGGGTTCGGAAGCATTTGGATCATTGCATTTAATCTAGATGTGATTTGTGATCATCTTATATTTGTTGATCCCACTGATAACTGTCCATCGCCTCATGGTGGTGGTGGCTGTCTTGGGAATTGGAGTATCTTGAGCGGGAACGTTCCTTGCTCCATATCTTCTTTTTGGGTTCACGTTTAGCTTGCTAGCTAGGGCTAACAATTCGTGTCAGCTAGTCCTAATCTGTGTCTTTTGTTTTATTGTGGAATTCATGTCGTGTGGATGTTAAAAGTACGAAACGATAACATGAATTAAAACTATCACCTATGGGCTTGTGAGAAGAGCCTTTTTTTTCTTTTTTTTTTTTTGGATGGAGTCAAATTCTCTTCTGGTAAGTTCTGCATAATTAATAACTAAAACTGGTGTTGATTGATGATACGATACGCACAAAGAATAATCAGTAGCTCCCTCACCGCCTGTCTCCCAAAAAACCTCCATTTTTATATCCATTTCGAGCGCTCGGCACATCGCTGAGAGATCAGCCGGATTCCACTCAGCATCGTCGGCGGTATCTGCACGGACTCACCAGCAGCGACAACGTGTCGGCGCCGGGAGCTCTGCACCGGATACTCACCATCAACATCGACTCACCTGCTATCTACTGTTGGCGGATCATACATGAATTGCCATTTATGATAAGTTTTCCTTGAGATTTCATAAGCGAATATTATTATGATGAGTTGCGTTGGGACGACTTGTAGGAAGATACAGATCCACTGTCGGATGTTGTGTCAAAAATGATGTGTGACATTTGTTTTAGTTGGTGCTTATGGAGGTTACAATGATGCTAGGTCTAATATTTGTGGTAAGTTTGGACATCAAGTGACTTGATGTAATAACATCCATTTTATAAGTAATCTTTTTTTTTCATCGTATAATTGCTTCTTTTTTGTTAATATCGATAAATTTTATTGTAAATATATTTATAATAAACAAATAATTAATTAATTGATAAAACATAATTTGCTTTATTTTAAATATAAAAGAAAATTGAATATTAGTAGTACCTACGAATTCTTTTTTTCTTTTTTTTTGGTTTCTCCTCTCTATTGAAGCATATGTATTTTATAATTATACCAAATAAATGTTATTAAAAAATGTTCAGTTAAGATTTTCTTAAATATTACAAACATCTTTTTTATCTTAAGAATAAGATAAAAGAAGTATTTTTAAACACAAGTATTGTTTCCTTCTGAATTGAAATAGAAGAATTTAGGAATAGATTAGAAAAACTTATTATGATTAGGGGTAAGCAGGTAATCCTGTTGTATAGGATATTCATCTGGATCTTGCTTGACAGTATAAATCCGGGTGGATATTAAGGTCACATAATAGATACGAATATCAATTTTTTGGAATCTACTCTCATAAAATAAGATAAAATACCTACCTTAAAACATGTGTTATACTGTTAAAGAATTCTAGGATATCATGTATTCACCCTTTTAAATATTGTAATAATATTAATATATAATAAATAATGATATTCCATATTTTATTTTGCAATTTTATATTCAAGATTATTATTTGTAGACTACATTTAAAAAGTTTTATAATAGAATGATTTGTACAATTTTATTTTAGAGTGATTTATTATTTTTATTTTAAAAGAACTATGGTTGTATTACATATTTAAACCCCAAATGATATAGAGATGTTGTTTATATTATAACATTAATTAATATATAAAATAGTTAAATTTTTAATTTTGGAATTTTCAATTTTTAATTCGTTTAATATCATTTTATATATAATATTCAATAAATATATATATAAAATATTTTCAAATCATTTTTAATTTTATAGAATTTGTGATATTAATAAATCACTTTTTATTATTATATATATTTTTTTTTTTTTCATGTTGTTTATATTAAATGTATGAAAATAATATAGTGTTATATGTTACATAAAAACATATCAGAGTACAGAGTGGGTACAAGAAGCTACAGGGTAGATTCTAGGTATGAAATTCAATACTCTGTATCTTACAAGGTAGAGTATAAGTAATGCTTGATACTCTACCCAGGCTGTATTCGCTCACCCCTAGTTATGATTTTCTTTATTTTAATGACTTTAAAATTATTTTATTATATATGTTTAATAGAACTACATAGTCATATTTTTCTCAACATTGATTTATGTACTATTCAAGGAAAAATGTTTCAAGAAGAAACACAAAACATGGATAAACCATGATGCTATGAATGCAATGATGTGCTGATGCTAGCAAGCTTTCGTTGTATTGGAAAACTTGTTCCTAACTAGTGTATGAGTCGTTTGTTTCACCATATTCTTATCATTTTTGTCATAAACAGATTTAGAGATAGTCAAAACATATCATTCATTTAGCCTTAAAGGAGTAATACATACAGATTTACAAGAAAGCAAGAAAGGCAAGAAATAAATTATCTTAATCATAGCTACCTAAAAAAGGCTAATATAAGAAAGCCAAGAAATAAATTTTCTTAATCATAGTTACCTAAAAAAGGTTAATCTAAATAAGGCTAATCTATATTTAATTACATGCGCCAACCAAAAATAACATCTAGTATATGGTATTTGCTACTTACACTAGTTTTCCAAAATATAATATACAAAGTATCTTAATACCCTCCTCAAGTTGGAGCATGTAGATTTAGAGTGCCCAACTTGCAAATAAAGAAATCGAATTGTTGCTTCCACAACGATTTGGTAAAAATGTCAGCAAGTTGAACATGAGTAGGTTCATATCTGGTTGCGATAATTCCCTTAACAACTTCATCATGCACAAAATGAAAGTCAACCTCAATATGCTTCGTACGTTCATGAAAAACTGGTTAGCTAGAATATGCAAAGCAGCCTTACTATCACAAAAAATCGTCATGTGTCGAGAATGGACAACACCAAGACATAGCAATAATGCCTTTAACCATTTAGCTCACAGGTAGTTGTGGCTATGGATCAATACTCTGCCTTTGCTGAAGAACAAGACACTATCTGCTGTTTCTTAGTCTTCTAAGAAATGGGAGAATTATTGAGTAAAATAAACATCTGATAAGAGATGTTGAGTTAAAGGGCAATCTGCCCAATTTGAATCACACTAAGCATAAATTTGTAAATCACAGTAGCACATATTAAATTCCTTGATCGGGATTACCTTTCAAATAACACACCACACGAAGTGTCACCCAATGCTCTTGCACTTGCCTCTGCATAAACTATGCAAGCATATGCACACTTTAAGAGAGTTCAAGTCTTGTAGCTAAAGATAAACTAATCGGCTAAACAACCTATGATAACACTCTGGATCTGGAAGAGGTTTTGCATTAGTTAAGGGAAGACGATGGTTCTTATCTAAAAGAAAACCAACAGTTTTGCTCCCAAACAAACCCACTTCAAAAATAATATCAATATATATTTTCGTTGGCTCAGAAAATATCAATGTGATTTCGAGCCACCTTAATCCCTAAAAAATATTTCAAAACCCCAAGATTTTTCATACAAAAACATCTTCTCAACTAAGCTTTGAAGGTTTGAATCGCAGTACCATCATTTCCTAAAATAATAAGATCAACATAGACCAATACATTGAGTTGCAAATCGTTATGTTGTAATGTAAAAAGAGAGTAGTCTGAATATGATTGATGAAAACCATATAGTTTCAAAGCACCAACCAGCTTAGCAAACCAGCATCAAGGAGGTTGTTTCAACCCATACAACGGTTTCTAGAGTCAATAAACTTTCTAGGTTCCTCAGAAAAAAGCCAGGAGGAAACTTTATATAGACTTCTTCCTCAAGGTCACCATGTAAGAATGCATAATGAACATTGATATAATTGGTTGATTAATCAAATTATATTTATGTTCAAACCTTCTATTTCAACCAAAAGTTAAGGTAAGTATACCTATCTTGTGAATATGTCTAGTGAGAACAAGTATCATCCCTCAAAGATCAGAAAAATTCATTAGAATCAACCAATTTCTTTATTATCTACTTCAAATCAATCAATTAATCTATTTATTATTAAGAAATTTTTTATTAAAACTTATTTTTACTATAATCAAAACAAACAATCAACAAGAATTTAGATTCAATTTACTTAGCTTATCCAAATAATAAATCTCCCCTAAGAAAATTACTATGATTAACATCTAATATTAATATCAATGTGGTTTATGTTAATTCTGGACCGAAAGATTCCTAAACAAGATTAAGATCTCTCTTGAAATTACCAACCACTAATTCTTTAGATCTACCTATTAAAACTTCTTTTAATTAGTAACAATCTAATAATCATATTATAGATCTATAAATCTTTTACAAACAATCAGATCGGAAAACTTTTGTGGTTCTATCTCTAGTAACCCAAACAAGTTTCTCTAATTACGTTGATATATTCCTATATGCAATTTTTCCATTAACATACAAGAAATCAGATATAGAAATAATATCCCAGAAATACTATTCTATATAACAATCTAAATCATGTAATCAGACTAAAAAACAACATAAACTTTCATTGAACTCGGTTTAAGTACATGACATAGTAATTTCTAAGGTTTAATTTGCTATTTAGATGAAATAGATCTACTCTTCCATCTCTAAACTACAATAACAGTAAGAAGCTATTATAATGAAGCACAAAAATGGAGAGAATACACCTTACTAAGAAATCTTGGATTGATCTTGATAGGATCTTGATCAATCTCTCCTAATCTTGATGAACTATGTTTTGAATGCTAATATCTCTCCTTAATTTCATATAAAAAGCTTCTAATAGTATTGTTCTTATGTTTTTCTGACCTATAGGCTTCTATTTATAGTAAATAGGGTCATTTAAATGCCTAGTATAAGACAAAAATAAGTCCTATAATACTTAAAAAACAGTTGACCGAGTCTTTGGATGAAACACAAGTAGAACATGAGAGCATTTGTCACATCGTGTAACTCGCTGCTTCTTAAAATCAAATTCTCACTGAGGAACACAGCTACAACACGGTGATCAGAATCACATCATGATTCTTACTAGATTCTTTCATTCGCATGATAGTACGTCGGATACACGACTCACCATAACACACCGTGTATCTTTCGATTTCTTGAAGTCTTCTTCAATTTTGATTTCCATAAGTAAACGGCTGAAGCACGGCTGGTCCTATCCTCTCTTGTTTCTTCTGCTCACTTTATTTCTTCTAAAACACAAGGCCATGTGCGGTCGTTTTTCTTCTTAAGCAAAGGTACAAATGGAACACGATTAATACATGGCTGAACTCATCTCGCCATGTTTTTTTTTTCCTGATTTCATACTCTACTTCTTCCATGTTGATCACGAGTGAAGTATGACAATCCATATTACACCGTGTTTCATTTTGATTAATTCTTCCTTGTTACTTTATGGAAATCCATAGTTCCTCGAGGAACATGGTTGGAATATGATGATTCATAACCAACTATTTTCCTTGCTGTGTTCTAAGTCTTCCAAACTTTATTCCTCCAAGTTGAAACATCCTTGCAAATTCTTTTTAATTTCTTCATAATTTATTCAACTTTGATGTAAACTCGATTAATTTTTCTCCTAAGCTCTTAATTCATTCTTATCCTTTCAAACACAACAATTTAACCTAGTGAAGTACTAAATATCACAATAATTTACCAAATATTACATAATTTAACCTGTTAAAATATATACTAAAAACACATAAATCAAACATCTATTTGATGAAGTTCCCAATTTTTAGCTGTTGCAACTGCAAGAATAGTGCAAACAGTCACCATTTTGGCTATAGGTACAAAAGTTTCATTATAATCTAGCCCTTCAACTTGATTGTTCCCCAAAATCACAATCCATGCTTTAAACCTCTCAATTGATCTATTAGAATTATACTTATAAACCCACTTACAACTGATAGTCTTTTTCCCTGGAGGAAGTGTTTCCATGATCCAGGTGCCATTATTTTCTAATGTCTGTATTGTATTCCTCTATCTTTTATCCTTCATAGCCTCAGAAAAGATCTGAGGTTCAGTTCCTACAGTAATAGCTGCCAAAAATTTTCGGTATCGTATAGAAAAATTATTATAGTTTACATAATTTGTTATAGGATAAGGCGTACCTGAGGAGTGTGATTGAGCAAATGAATTCATAGAGGGGCTCAGTTTACAAACGGTATTTGTCACAAAGTCTCGCAAACGAGTGGATGGCACTTTATTTCAATGTCCATGACTCAAAGGCTTCTCATTCTCAATATCTCTTGTACCCCGCTTACTTCATTATTCTCACATCCCACATCACTATTCAATACTTCATCAAGAACAATATAGCCATCAACCTGTGCAGATTGCTAATTATCCTGAGACAAGCGATTTTGTCTCACAACAACCACATCACCATCTTCATCCTCACTACTCCAATTCTCCACACTACTAGGTCCATCATTATGTTTTGTCAAGTGAGGAATTTCTCACTCATAAAACACTACATCCCTTGAAACTAAGAATACACCCAACTCTAAGTCATACACTCTCCAACCCATTTTACCATAAGGATAACCCACAAAAATGCATTTGCAATTACAACTAATAAATTTGTCTCCTTTGTGATCCTAATTATGCACATAGTATAACCATTTGAACCCACACGAATGTTTAAGCAAAGGTGGTTTATCGTGCAAAATTTCCTATGGTGTTTTAGCATCCAAGACAAATGAGGGTGTTCGATTGATCAAATATCTAGCGGCCAAAATGCATTCCCCCCTAGATTTTATAGGAAGATTGGCTTAAAAGCACAATGCCCGAGCTACATTAAGTATATGCCTATGCTTATGCTCTACTTGTCCATTTTGTTGTGGAGTTCCTATACAAGATGTTTCATGCACAATCCCATGTTTATGAAAATAATTACTCATGCATATGAACTCTATACCATTATCACTACATGCAACTTTCACTCATTTGTTAAATTGACCTCCGCCATAGCAAAAAAAATTACACAAATTCATTGACACCTCCTTCTTATCAATTAATATAAAAATCCATGTTGCCCATGAAAAATCATCAACAATAGTTAAGAAATATCTTGCACCACAAAACGCTGGGGTTCGATAAGGCCCCCACAAATCACAATGAATCAATTGAAATATTTCTTGAATTTTGTTACTACTAACAAGAAAACTATTTCTTGATTGTTTTGCTCTAAGACAAACTTCACATGCTTTATTCCATAAACTACTATTCCTACTAAAACCAGCATTGGGAATCAACTCTACAACCTTAGATTATGGATATCCCAACCACTGGAATCACCATCACATGAAAATTTTGGCACATAAAGAACATTGTTCAACTTCAATTTATTGCTAAGCACCATTGTTCCCTCCTTTTTGCAGTAGTTTGCTTCCCATTCGAAAGCACTACAGGACATTCCATTATATCTCGAACATCACACAAAAACTTCAGCCTCCCTATCATGTAATGAGAAGCACCTAAGTCAATTATCCCTCGTGTAGAATAAGAGTTACCAGTTAGTGTTTCATTTGCTTCCATCTTCGTAGCAGTTAAAAGGTTTCTCAAGATTTCCCATTGGTCATTATTAAGCCTGGTAAAATAGCAGTATTGTCAACATTTGAGACCATATCATTACTCATTGCACTTGATGTTGGGACTTGAACTGCATTTGTCTTGACTCCTCCTCCACGCCCTTTGCTCCCATAATTAATAAATTATTGTCCTCACTTATTCCATCCAATTCCTCGTCCTATTCCCCGAAAGCGATCTCCTCACCACTCAAGATATCTAATCAACTCAAAAAAACTATCAAGTTTATGCCCTATACAGCTGCAATTGATGCACCTTGTATTCTTATTTTTTCCTTCACTTCACCCTCGAGATCTCGATCTAGCTTGTACAACAAAGCTCATTACATCACTATGTTTTCCCTTCCGAGGAGTGATGGTTCTCATACTCTCCTCTTGTACCAGGATTAGATAAACTCTATTTAAACTTAGCAAAGGATCTTGGGCAAGTATATTGGATCTTACTATTCCATAAAGCATTTCATTGAGACCTATGAGAAATTGATGAACTTTTCTTCTTCACGCTTCTTCTCCAATGCAGATTCGAGTTTGTACTTGCATAACCCACACTTACACGTTGGCATCTATTCATAATTAGCCAATTCTTCCCACAATTTCTTCAACTTCCCATAGTAGGCAACAATACTCAATCCCCTTTGTTTGCACTTGGCCAATTAAGCTTTCAGTTATTGTGTGCGTAGTCCATTGGCTATCAAGAAGCATTCTTGTATGTCTTCCCAAAGATCCTATGCCGGCTCCATGTGTGAAATAATCGAATGAAGTGAAGGTTCAATGGTATCCATAATCTAGGAGACCAATAATGAATTATTACTCTACCAATCTTCAAGATCTTGTGACTTCTCATCCGGCTACTTGATCGTTCCGTCTATAAAACCAAATTTCTTTCTCGCTCTTAATGTAGTCCATAGAGAATGAGCCCATGCATCATAGTTTTCACCCTTCAATTGAATATGTGTCATCAAACTTCTAGGATTATCACTTGTTGTAATATCATATGGTGAAATCGTCTTCCTTTATATTACTCCATCACTTCTGTTTTCTTCAGTTATGGTAACAGAATGTTGATGACCTAGACAGGCTCTAATAACATTATAAGCAAATTTATAGATGGTTAAAAGATATCGTTCATTTAGCCTTGGAGGAGCAATATATATAGATTTACAAGGCATTAAGAAAGGCAAGAAATAAATTGTCTTAATCGTAGCTACCTAAAAAAAGTTAATCTAAGAAAGGCAAGAAATAAATTGTCTTAATCGTAGCTACCTAAAAAAAGGCTAATATATATTTAGAGCTGGGCAAGTGGGTTAAATGGGCCAACCAGGCCCGGCCTATGCGGGCTGGTGGGTTAAACGGACCAACAAATTTTAACCCACTTTAATAAACGGCCAAAATTTATAACCCTAAACCTAACCCACAGGGGTTGGTGGGTTAAACAGGCCAGCCCACTAAGTTATAATAAAAAAAGGAAAAGGAAAAAAAAAAAAAAAACCCACACACACATAATGAGATTTCTAAATTTTATTATCAGAAGCAATCTTATAAGTTATAAAATGTATGAACAAAATTGTACTGTATAAGAATACACAGGATTAAATAAACTTCGTGTATCTTATAGTAGTTTTGTATGATATAAAATTTTTGAGGTAAATTGTCCCGCAACTTTGTTAATATATTCATTTATTTATAATTAATATATACATTCATCATCTTTTAATGTTTTAACCATCTAATCACATAATGTTTAATTACATATTTTCATAAACGCACAAATCATAAACCTAACAATAAAACTTTGAATAATAATTTATCACAAAAAGCAATCTTAATTAAAAATACAATCTATGATAAAGTTTAAGTTCACTTATTAACATATATATATATATATATATATGTAAAAGAAGAAACACCAAATTATTTATAATATTTTTATATCTGATAAAATTGAAACCGGTATCAAGTTTTGACAAATTAAAACTAAAAGCCTAACTCGTTACTTTAATATTTTTTCAAAACCTATTCAACTACGTAGGGTAAAATAGGTTTTAGGTTTCCTTACAAATACCTATACTTATTCATAATTTGAAGACTCATTATACGTATACGAAAAAATTAAACTGTTCTATTTTTTTAATCTAAAAAACAAAAGTGGGCCAACCCGGCCCGTTGCGGGTTAACCCGCTTTAACCCGTGGGTCAAACGGACTGGGTTTTTTTAGCCCAATTTTAAATGGGTTGAAAAAAATCTATCCTAACCCTTTTTAAAAGTAGGTTAAACGGGCCAACCCATGGGTTATAGCCCATTTGTCCAGCTCTATCTATATTTAATTACATGCACTAACCAAAAATAGCATATAGTATATGGTATTTGCTAATTACACTAGTTTTCAAAAATATAATATACAACATATCTTAATAGTTTTGATACCATTTTTTATTGTTTTTGAATAGATATTTATTAAAAAACAAATATGAATGAAAAACTGATAGTTTTACTAATAAACTAACCAAATAGATAAGATAAACATATGATACAGTTAAGTTATATACATATCAAATAGAGATAATGCAGATAACAATCCGATAATGCAGACAAACCTTAGATATTAATGAAATCTTAATATATGTGGCAGTGACATGATACTTTCTTTTTTTTTTTTTTTTCTTTTGCCAAAGAAAGAAAAATTCATTCCAAACATCAAGAGTTTGATACACCAGCTAGACCAACTACAGAAGGAACAAAAAGGCTATCTAAAGAGCCGTTGCTTAAAATATAGAACAGAGAAGATGGGGGTACTTAAACCCAATTCAAAGGACACATCTTCATTCTACTATGAATTGCTATCCAATTAGCAGCTGAGTTAGCTTCTCTAGGAATTAAATTGAACTCCACTTTATCAAAAAAAGGTAAGAGAGAATGCACATCTGACAAGATAGATCGCAAGCACCACAGAGCTTCTATATCCTGTATTATAGCTCGATACACTATGGTTGAATCTGTTTCAACTGTAAGCCTTAGCCATCCTCTACTCTTCACATAAATAAGGGAGTCTCTCACTACATAAGCCTTAGCTTCCAAAATAGAGTTGACCACTATGGACTTGCTACTGCCCCCTAAAACCACACCCCTATAATCTCTTGCAATTAGTCCTACTGTCGCTTCACCTTTGAGAGGATCAATAGAAGCATCACAATTGACCTTTATGACATTTTCAGCAGGGGGTGCCACTTATTCTCATTGGGATGCTGGTTTTGTGAAGGAGTGTTAGTGTGGAGTAAAACCTATGCTAAAGCCATCATCTACTGTAGGCTTTCCATTAGTTAGTTGTTGCTAGTGCTGGTCAAAATATCCTATTGAGACTGACCGCTGCTGCCCCTAAACCTTATATCCTCTTGCTATTGAGTGTTAGCTTCTGAACTGTGCATGTTGGTATTTGTTCTGTAAGGCATCGATCCTGGTAGGGGAAATTCATTTGAAGGCTTATCCAAAATTATATCAAGCTCCAACATAGCTTTTTCTCCCATAGCATTTGTTGAGTATACCTCTGGGACCTTTTTTCCAAAAACAGACAAGCCCCTTCCCTTCCATATAGACCATGCAACAATACTTAGCTTGGCAAAATAAAGAAATTTGGTCTTTTTGTCTAGGAAACCCTCAAGACAAGAAGTCATCCATTCATCTAGAGAAGTCACCTGTGCTGGGGAAATACGAATCCCCAAGGTGGCAAATCAAACCAGATGTGTCCAAGGACAACACAGAATAAAATGTTCCATAGATTCAACTTCCGAACAAAATGGACAAATAGGAGATTAGATTACATTTCTTCTTGCTAAATTCTTTTAAGTAGGCAAAGCATTATTCAAAGCACGCTAGATGAAGTGTTTGATCTTAGGAATACTCGAGTTATGCCATACTAGCTTCTAAACTTCCTTTCCTATGCTATGAGAGCTTGATGCTTGCAAATTCTATTGATGGGAATTACATCTAAGGAAGTTATAGGCTGATCTGACTGAGCATTTACCATTTTTCTAATGACACCATACTAATCTGTCTTCATTCCAGCATAAAGGGAGGGGTATCTTGGGTATGGCTTGGACAGTATATTCATCAAACCACTTTTTCAATTCATGCAAATTCAAGGATATTGACTGTTGATGTATCAAATCTGCTACCTTTAATTCTTTGGCTTCCTAATTGGTCCTTATGTGTGGTCGGTGGTTTTCAAGGCTAGGTACCCATCTATCCATCATGACATTGATAGATTGTCCATCTCCTACCTGCCATAAAGTCCCATGCAACAGAATCTCCTTACCATGTAAGATGCTGGCCCACCCCCACGAGTCTCTAGACCCTCTCTTAGTTTGCAAAAAGGAAGAACAGGGATAATAGATGCCCTTAAGCACTCGAACCTACAAGGCATCGGGGTTAGAATGAATTCTCCATGCTAGTTTGGTAAGCATGGCTGAGTTGAAATCAATAAGGTCCTTAAATTCTAAACCCCCTGCCGATTTTGGAAGTGTGATCTTATCCCATCTTTGCCAATGAATTTTGCGCTCCTCTTGGTGTTGTCCCCACCAATACTAGGCAATCAAAGAATTGACTTCTTTATACCATTTGGCTGGAAATTTAAAACAACTCATAGAGTATGTTGGAATGGCTCCTGCTACTACCTTGATAAGTATCTCCCTACCTGCATTTGATGGTAGACATATCTTCCAGTTCTTAAGCTTCAAACGGATCCTATCCTTGACAAACCCTAACGCTTCAGTCATGTTCCACCCCCATATTGTAGGCAAACCTAGATATTTGCCTGGATTTTGTGTGTTGGCAATCTCCATGATGTTGCATATATCCTCTACAATCTTAGGTAGGGCATTAGAGCTAAAAAACATACTGGACTTCTGGAAATTGACTAATTGGCTTGAAGCTCTACAATAATCATGAATAATCCTTTTAAGCACCTGCATATTGTGTATAGTAGCTTTTGCAAAGAACAAAGAGTCATAAGCAAATAAGAGATGGGAGACCATAGCGCATGATCTCCTAATTTTAAGTCTGGTAAGTTGATTTCTAGCAACAGCATTCTCCATATTACGTGATAAAACATCTGCTACGAGGATAAATAAGTAGGGAGACAAAGGATCTCCTTGTCTAAGACCTCTAGATAGTCTAACATAGCCTGCTGTTTTTCCATTTATAGAAAGACAATAAGAGACAGAGGTCACATACTTCATAACCCATTTAGTCTAGACATCACAAAAGCCAAGTTTTTCTAAAACACCTTTTAGGAAATCCCATTCAATCCAGTCACATGCTTTGTTCATGTCAAGCTTTAGGCCATGATAGGTTTTCCTACTAGAGTGCTTGGTTCTAAGAAAGTGAAAAGCTTCGTGGGCTACTATGATGTTATCATGAATAACTCGATTTGACACAAAAGCACTTTGTGATTTAGACACTAAAGCATTCAAAAAAGGCTTTAATTTATTGACTAAAATTCTAGAAATGATTTTGTAGACAAAATTACAAAAACTAATAGGACGAAAATGGCTGACATTTTATGGGGATGGGATTTTGGGTATAAGCACAATTTTAGTGTTGTTAAGAAAAGGAGGAAGGTTACCTGTATTGAAGAACAAAAGAACCATATCCACCATGCTGTTCTCTACTATATTCCAATATCGTTGATAGAAGATGCCGGGGTAGCCATCTGGTCTTGGAGCTTTCAAAGCCCTAAGTTGATAGGTTGTGTTCTTAACTTCTTCAGGTAAGACACATTAACTTAAGGACTCATTCATTTCTGCTCTGACCAGAACTGGTATTGACTCTAGAGTATTCCCCCAATCTCTTTCTCCATTTGATTAGAACAGACTATTATAAAAACTCTGAAAGGTTTTCATTATGTCTTCCTCTTTCTCCAACTACCTTCCATTATCCCCTTTCAGTTTAAGAATTTTGTTCCCCTTTCTTCTCATAAGGGTAGACTGGTAGAAAAACTTTATGTTTCTATCTCCCTCTTTCAGCCAACTAACTCTTAATCTTTGCCTCCAAAACATTTTCTCTTTCCTACAATTGGCTAAGTTTAGCTAACAAGGCTCTTTCTAAGGATAGATCCATATTTGCTCCTTTCTTTTGATTTTCCAGCAACTCTCCTTTTACTTTTTTAATTTCTGTGTTGTTGTTAGGAAAGCAATTCTGGCTCCAATCTTTCAATTTTATCCTACATCTCTTAAGTCTGTACCCGAGTGGATAAGGATGGCTTATAGGTGGGGGAAGATTCCAAACTTCTTCAATAACCTCCCTACACTCCTTAGTTGGTGTCCACATTTACTCAAACTTGAACTTCTTTTTGCCCTTCTTATTAGAATAATGAGAGTTTATAATTAGAGCTACATGATCTGATCCAATGAGTTCACTGTGTGTAACCATACAAGTTGGGTAAGCTTGAATCCACTCTTGTAAACCTAAAGCTCTATCGATCCTCTCCAATACCAACCGATTGTTTTCTCTTCTATTCAACCAAGTAAACCATGGTCCTTGATAACCTAGATCATTTAGGTTGGAGTTCATGATCACGGCATGAAAAGCTTCCATAAGTTTAGTGCAACGGAGGCTGCTACCAATCTTTTCATGAGTATAGAGAATGTCATTGAAGTCACAATGCATAACCATGGTCTTCTCATGTTTGCACTTATATCTACAAGAGTATTCCAAAGTAGATGACGCTTTGCATAGATTGGATCGCATAAATCCATGAGACTTGCGTAAAGATATACCATCTGCTAACTTTATTAAAGAGTGAATGAGGTTTTTATCAGCATGTTGTATTTCAATATCCACATCATCCGTCCACCATAACAAGACCACCTGATTGACCAAATGGCGGCAATAAAATTCATAACGAACTTCAATCTTCTTTTAATCCAGACAACTTCTTTGTTTTGTTTTTTATTTCCATCAAGAAAAAAATACTGGATTGTGTCTGCAGATGAGACCTCTTAGATGTTGAACTGTCAAGGAGGGCCCCAAACCTTGACAGCTAACTAATGGCTATCATGGCTCCTGCATGGCTGTTTTAGGCCATCCACCACAGCCTTCCTGGAAGTTATGTTGATAAGTGATTGGGACCGAAACCAAATTACCCATACTATTTCCTTTTGCGTGCTAAGTGGAACTACTTCTGCTTCATTTTGGGAGTTTCTTATTAGGTTTCCTCCCTCTTCTTATAGGGATTTCTTAGTAGGGGAGGTCTACTTTTGAACTTCAAACTTCAGATTTTTAGTTGCCCCTCCAACCTCTTCTTCTAGACGTCTCTTTAAAGTAAGGTTTTCAAGGCTAGAACAAGACAAGACAGAGAGCATGGTGATGGCATTGGGGTTAGGTGTAGATGGAGGGGATTCAGGGAACTCAACAAAGTACATTGGGCTGGGGTTCTCTTGGTTGAGCTAATGCTTACAATGGTGGAGAGTGTGTAAGGGGTTATTAGTAATTGGTGACTGTGTGCTCAAAATTGGTTCTGTATTGATGGGAGTTTGTGGCTGTTTGAATTTTACAGGACTAGTGACTTCATGATCCTCCTACATTATGGCATTGATTGTGCTTCATTAGAGAAGAAAGGTTAGTTGGAGGCATTTTGGGAAGTAAGAGAGCAGGTGTGTGTTTGTGTGGGGTTGAGTGTGGGGATTTCTCAAGTGAGGTGGTATGTAGGCTTGGGGATGCTACTTAAGGAGTATCTGGAGGTTGGGTATCAGTTCAAGGGTTTTGCCTTTGCTAGTAGTATTATGAATTGGAGATACAAATGCTAGCGAAGATTCACTTGAGGCTGCCTCCATAGAAGTTGAATGGGCTAGAGATGTATTGCTTGGGGAGCCATCACCTTCGAGTAAGGTCTAACTATTTGACTCTAAGCCATGATCCAAACCCCGGGTTTCCATTCTCCAATTCATAACTCGTAGTTGAGTGACCAAAGCAACCACACTTGAAATAATGTCTGGAAGTTTCTCATACTTGAAATTAACAAAGTACATCTCTATCTTGTTCTAGCTTACCCATATACCAGTCTTAATAAGTGTTTTCCAATCGAGATTGATTCTGACCTGAAGAAAACCTCTCATTGCTCCTCCTTTAAGATTGACTGGTTCACTTTCTATCACTTCCCCCACCAAAGCTCCTAACTTTACATTGTTGTTGTATGTCATCTGATCCAGTTTCAGACCATGTATTTGTAGCTAAATGAGACATTTATCCAGAGGAACATCCTCAATGTTCTAGTGTGATTCCCAAATATTCAGCACCAATAACTTCCCTAGAAAAGCCCAAAGACCATCTCTGATTATCTTCAATATTACTGTTTTTCATGGAAAGTGAAAACAAACCAATTAGGCTTAGAACCCACTATTTCGCAATTGCCATATTTCCACATCTTCTTCAACACTGAAATCATGGATGCTCTATTCTCCACCTTGTTAGACACAATACGACACACTAGGGCAGCCCTCTTTGAGCTTGGGTCTATCTTTTGTGCGTCTAACTCAATAACCGGCGTGATGCCTTCCTCCCCGATACTTTCATAATGATGGACAACGTGGTGGTGTGACTTCGACATTCTTCCTAGAAGAGGCTACAAACAAAGGAAAAACACTAGAGGGGATTAGGAAACCCTAAGAAGATGATAGATATGCGAAAACCTAACCAAACACTACTAAACAAAGCAATAAACAGTTGGGTCACTAGAAAAAGCATAAATAAGAAAGGAAAATTAGATCGTCTTACTGACATTTTGAGATGCCCCGAAGCTACCTTTCTGAATTCACGCCCTTAGAGGAAAGCCACTACGAATAACCACCAAATCCATGTTCAAAACTCCCAAGAACTAAGAAACCAGGGATAGAACAAACAAAAAGACACTTAGAGAGGACATAAATCGTTGGGAAGGGAAAGAGGTTAGGGCCATGGTGTGGTAGGTAAGATGATTAGTAAAGAACTTCATTTGCTGGGAAAAGGTGAGAGGCTAAGGCTCGGATTAAATGGTGGAGAGCATTGATTGAGATCGGTGGGCTACTGATGATGAAAGGCTGGTTTCTATGTACGGTAAAAGTGAAAAGGGTCTCTTTGGTGAGGAAAGTCACATAAACTCAGGTTGGGTTTTAGAATTAAAGGGCTTCCATGTTGGGGTTGAAGGTGCAGAGGTCTTCTTGGTTAATGAGATGTCCAAAGAGTAGTAGCGAAGACGACCCCTTGTGACAGAGTAGCGGCTCTCTTCAGTGGAGAGAAAATCTAGTGCTTTTGCCTAGGAAAACATCCAAGCACCTAATAGAAATCCTTACTTAACAAGTTCCTTTCGAGTAACTTGACATGATACTTTTTAAAATAAGAATTTTTGTGTGATGTGTACTTAATCTTTTCATCGTAGCAATTATGCATTCATTTAAACTCTCAAATATTTTAAAATTTGTGTATTTTGATAATGTTTTGCAATTTTGCTATTGAATACGATAAAAATATATATATTAAAAGTAAATTAAATACATAAAATAAAATAAAAATGAAAATAATTGTTATATAGGAGTACAAATCAAACTTTTTTCCCCTCTTTTAAAATTTAGAAGTTTAAGGGCATAATTCGAAAAGATATGTATCCAAATGTATGCCAACTAATATTACAACTTGCCCTAATACTTGTGGCAAGAAATATGATTTCTCCGAAGTACCATTAACAAGAGTGTCCTGATCTGATCTGGTGGATGAAGACCAATTTGGTTTGGCCTGCTCCTAATTTCCACCGAATCGAACAGTAATTATAGTTTGTATTATTTGAAGCCTCGAGTGGCCCAGTTGAACTGTGACTGTCATAAGTTTTTATAAACATAGAGATGGTTCGATTAATTTCTTCAGGCAGTTCATCTTTTGTGAAGTTTGTCATGGAGCTATGTGTTGGCGAAGCAAACTATGATGCCAAATTTTCCCTTTTATCTTAATAGGGTTCTTAGTTTCTACTCGTATAAGTTCTCAAACTGAATATAAATATCTATTCATCTTTAAAGTTTAAACCAATGGTATGAATTATATCTAATGGAATTGAAGCACATTTCACCGGCAACCCGATCAATCTGAATTCACTCTGACCACTTCATCATAGCGCTGAGCCTCTTTAATCCTCTCCACCAAAGTTGGTTCCAACGCCAAATTTGCTATTTCCATTTCCACGTCTTGCCCAACAAATTCGATGCTTAGCCTCTCAAATTCTTTAATCAATTCTTTTTGGTCCGTCAAAAGAGTTGCGACCTCCCCATGGTTCTTGCGACTCAAGGCATCGGCAACTGCATTCACCCTTCCCGGGCAATAATTTATCCCCAAGTCGTAATCTTTAATTAACTCTAGCCATCTTCGCTGCCTCATGTTTAACTCCTTTTGGGTGAACAAATACTTAAGACTCTTGTGGTCGGTGTAGATCTCACACCGTTGTCCATATAGGTAATGTCTCCATATCTTTAAGGCAAAGACAACAGCGGCTAGTTCCAAGTCATGCGTGGGGTAATTTTGCTCATGTGGCCTTAGCTGTCTTGAAGCATAGGCAATCACCTTTCCTCTTGCATGAGAACGCATCCGAGACCATTTTTCGAAGCATCACTATGTACCGTATAGGTTTCTCGGGGTTTGGCAAAACCAAAATCGGAGCAGAGACAAGCCTTTGCTTCAATTCTTGAAAACTTTGGTCCCTCTTTTCCGTCCAACAAACTTTTCATTCTTTTGCGTTAACTGAGTTAACGGCTTGGCTATCTTGGAAAAGTCTTGGACAAACTTCCTGTAATATCCGGCTAAACCCAAAAAGCTCCTTACTTCAGTCACGGTCTTAGGCGGCTTCCATTCCACCACAGACTTAATCTTCTCAGGGTCTACTGATATGCCTTCACCCGACACCACATGTCCCAAAAATGAAATCCTATCTAGCCAAAAGTCACACTTAGAAAATTTGGCGTATAGCTTATGTTCTCTTAGGATTTGTAAGGCCATGCGAAGGTGCTCTTCGTGTTGCTCTCTTGTCTTCGAGTAAATCAAAATATCATCAATAAACACAATCACACATTTGTCCAACAATGACTTATATACTCGGTTCATCAAGTCCATGAAGGCGGCAGGAGCATTCGTTAATCCAAAAGACATCACTAAGAACTCATAATGTCCATAACGAGTCCGAAAAGCAGTCTTGGCACATCTTCAGGTTTGACCCTTAACTGATGATACCCTGATCGTAGATCAATCCGTGAGAATACACTTGCTCCTTGTAGCTGATCGAAAAGGTCATCAATCCTTGGAAGTGGATACTTATTCTTAATTGTAACCTTGTTCAACTCCCGATAATCAACACATAATCTCATTGAACCATCCTTCTTCTTAACAAATAATACAGGTGCACCCCATGGTGACACACTTGGTCTTATAAATCCATGGTCCAAGAGTTCTTGCAATTGCTTTTGTAATTCCTTTAACTCAACAGGGGCCATACGATACGGCGCTTTAGATATCGGCTCAGTATTTGGCACCAAGTCAATCTCGAAATCAATTTCCCTCTTAGGTGGCAAACCTGGTAGCTCATCCGGAAAGACATCGAGAAATTCTTTGACAACCGTTATATCCTCAATCTTAGGTAATCCTTCTTCTTTCTCTGTTGCATTAAGACAACCTTCACTTTCCACCTTATCCTCTCCATCCATAAGCAACTCAAATGAGCATAGATCAGTTCCTCTTGAAACTACCGTCTCACCTGTGAACTCAACATCCATTCCATCAACATCCTTGAAATTTACTTTCTTCCTTCGACAATCCACAACGGCTTTAGCAATGGCTAACCAACTCATACCCAAAATCACTTCATATTTACTCATCTCCAATACTATCAAATCACACTTCGTACCATGCCCATGAATCTCCATTGGACAATCCTTTAGCATCTCATTTGTCGTCACCACACTCCCAGTCGGGGTTCTAACACGAAAGCTAGAGGCAATAGTGGCTATTGGTAAACCAACTTGTCTAGCCAATCTGGTGGTGATGAACGAATGTGTGGCTCCCGTGTCAAAAAGAGCATAAGCAGTCGTCTTAGCTATCCGTATGTGTCCTGCGTCCAACACTTACTAATCACTACCTTCACACCATCCTAACTTATCTTCCTAACTACTTTAACTTAACCAAACTTGTTTTTCTTTTCTTATACTTGAATCTTAACAAATCAAAGCAGCAGAAAAACAAAGACAAGAGTTAGGAGACCTACCTGTCACAAGACCGAAGTCCGGGCCATTATCCTCCTCGAGAGCAGCCAATCCGCAGTCTTCATTTCCCATCTCTTCGCATACCCATTGCCCTTCGAGGTTGTAGATCCTCATTCCGTGCATTGCTGACCCAGCACGGCTACTATTATTGTTCCCACTATTCCCGTTCCCGGGTCTTGCTGCTGCTGATCCCCCAAAAGGTTTAGCTGGAGCATTCTTCCTTTGAGGGCACTCATTGGCAAAGTGACCAAATTGCTTGCAGACAAAGCACATGGTCGTAGTCTTCTTTGGGCAGTTAGCAATCTTGTGGATGAGTCGCCACAGAAATAACACTTATCTGCCAACTGTGGGCATTTCTTGGGGTAGTGATCCCCCTTACATTTCCAGCAACTGACACTCTTAGGGGTAGCCTGTCCCCCACTAGTGTTACCCTTATAGCCATAAGACGGCTTGAACCTCTTGTGGGAGAATCCAGATCCTGATCCCCCATAAAACTTCTTTCCAAAAACCGAGGGTGGCTTCTCAGCAGTCTTGCCCTTCCTTTTCTTAGCCCCTTCCACTATCCGGGCTCTTTCTACCAGCTCAACAAAGTTCTTAATATTAAACTCTTCTAGCCTCATCCTCAACTCCTCATCTAATCCATTTAAGAAAACTCGTATTTTTAGCTCCTCTTGTGCTTGTAAGAATCCGGAGCATATTGCAGTAATCGACTAAACTCAGTTTCATATTGCTCCACAGTCCTTCCCTTCTGAGCAATGTTCAGGAATTCTGAGCTGAACTGCACTCGGAGACTTCCGGGGAAGTAATTCTCCAAGAACTCATGGCGGAACCTTTCCCAAGTAACTGGTGGCATGAGCTCTCTTTCTTTCGATTCCCACCAAACCCGTGCATTCAACCGAAGCAGGTAAGTGCCATAATCAACTCTCAGGTGGTGTGGCACTTCAAAAGCCCTGAAGGATCGCTCTATCTGAGCTAACCAATCCTCAGCCTCATCCGGTCTCCCAAAAGTCCCTTCAAAATATCTGTTACTCTTAATGAACTCGGGTAGGGAGCTTCTGTATGGCCTCATAGGTGGTGGAGGAGGCAAAGGCGCAGTGTGAGAGTGCGCGCTTTCCTGTGCTGGCATCCCCACAGAAGCTTGGGGTGCAGGTGGTGGCGGAGTTGGAGCTGGAGCTTGTGCTTGTGCTTGTGCCGCTGCCGGCAAACTTTGTCGAAGTGCTTCGAGCACTTGTGTCATTTGTGCCATTTGTCCAAGCATGGCTTGCAAAGCTACCTGTGTAGCATCTGCAGGAGGATTTGGAGGAGGGGCGGCTTGTTGCCCTTCTTCCATATTGGGTTGATTGGAGGCGCTTTCCTCCTGACGTCTCCTTCTTCTACCTCGGCTGTAGCAAATTTTATTTTTGTCTAGTTAAGTCTTCTCAATATATTCTATTAATGTTTTCAAACGAGGTAACGGAAATAAAAGAAGTAGTAATACGAGCAAAATAAAAAGTTTGAAAAGGTAAATCAGGGAATTTAGTAATAAAATCCTAAGATCATAAAACATAAATATAGCTTTATTGAAATTGGACAACATGTGTAAAAATCCTCATAGTCAAAAGTCAAGTAAAATTTTTATACTATAAAACAACGAAACAATCAACATGTAATAATAACAACACAATACCAAAACAACTAAAGCAACTAAGCGGTATTCTATGCGAGTCTTATTATATCACCTATGAAGGTTTTGCGATACTAAGTCGATTGTTTCCTAGTGGTTACTATCCACAAGGGTTAAATGATAGGATTTAGGCCGATACTATGGTCGTCTTCCCATCTAAGTCTTCCTTGTAATTCTATTCTATCTTCCTTTTTATCCTTTCTTAAGGCTATTTATTTGTAGTTATGATTGTAAACTCTTAACCATGCTCTGATACCAACTTAAACTGTCACGCCCCAAAGGGTACCCTAAACGCGACAGTCCACCACACCCGATATTTAAACTTAAGTATGACACCTTAGTCATCCCATAAGTTTACATATCGTGTGTAAGGTGTACTCACACAACTTTTAGGATCACACTTTGATTCGAGTAGTCTTAAGAAAGCATACATAGCATTAAGAATATAAATCACAACAAATAAACAGTTAACTTTACAAAAGCCAAGGGGGCATACCCCCGCCAAAATAATAGGAGTCTACATCGTTTAGCTCCAATTACAATATCTGAATTCACATTAAAGAGATTTTCCTAGAAGTCCACGCCTACACTAGGTCCCGACTTCCTCAAAAGCTCTTTAATTCCATGTGATAAACCTGCACAAAATGTCCTCTCGGAACATCCAAAAATAGGAACACTGCAACAAAAACTGTTGGGGTATAAGCTAATGCTTAGTGAGATTCATTTTCTTCAAGTAACATGCCCGACCAAGCTAAAATATCTATACAAGCAAGTTATAATTAAGCAACCATATGAATGCACAAGCATATGAGCAAGCAGGCATATGACTTTCCGGTAGTCATAAGTGAATGAATTTACGCCCTCCATTCGGGGTTTGGGGTAGTTCATAAGACATGCAACTACAATTCCAAAGTTGGTCCATAAGACATGCAACCATAATCCCAATCTTAAGTGGGGTGGTCCATAAGACATGCAACCACAATTTTTAATGTTGGTCCATAAGTCATGCAACCATAGTTTCATTATTCGAATGGGGTGGTCCATAAGTCATGCAACCCTATCCCCTTCATTAAAGACCCGCTGCCTCCCAAGTACACCTTTGTCCCACCAAAGCATACTCGACAATGATATGACTCACTACGTGATATGCATGTACAGTTTATTCATATAATCATGACATATTACTTAGATAATTTAAAGTGACCATACAATTTCAGACATTCCAAATCTATACTAGCTCATACAAGATTATTACAACAAAGCTTGCCTCGATATACTTATCGTTCATTCATGCAAGTTTAGATCACCATTCAAACACAATTTTATCTTTTCCTAAGTCTAATGCCACTACTACTACAAGCACATCCAAGAGCATAATTAATTGAGAAATGAACTCACTTGTCCATGTAGTGAAAATCCACTAGTCGTAATAGTCCTCGGGAAGTGGTAACCCGTCCTCCAATTCACCTAGGTACAAAGAATACCCTCAATGAGTATCTCTTATGAAGTTCTATTAAACTTAACAATTTTATTTACTAAGTTCGTCAATTTCCGTCTAGGTTGAATCCTTAACTTAAAAAGGTCATATCTAACTCATTTTAACTCGGAATTTAGCTTATAATATACCGATTTATACCTACTTCGAAAGAGCTATCCATTTCTAAAG
Organism: Combretum micranthum; assembly: GCA_024138025.1. Classification (NCBI taxonomy): domain Eukaryota; kingdom Viridiplantae; phylum Streptophyta; class Magnoliopsida; order Myrtales; family Combretaceae; genus Combretum; species Combretum micranthum. The sequence goes on from JAMXBD010000375.1 coordinate 871,320, forward strand.
TTAATTCAAACATTTAAGGTCATTTAGGGTCGGAAACGTACTGTACAGTAGGGTTACGAAAATTCCAGATTTTGAGCCTTTGTGAAAAATTTCCATATCTACTCATTTAACTACTTAGGCCAATTTATTTTAGTCCTAAGCTTGCAAGGGATCCTCAAAACAAAATTAAGAGATTACACACTTATCTAATACCAAACATAAAGTTCAAATGAAATTTCTAAGAATCCATTTCAAAACCGAAATTTACAAGTTGAAACTCATTGTTTGTTTTGAGTAATTCCTTTACTAAAACTTACTTAGTTCAATGAAAATAATTTTCCTATATTATATATCATCAAAGCATTCCATTTTCAATAAAATACTTGTTTTGAGATCAAAAAGAAGGTTTTCAAAATTGGTCTTCTCATAATTACGAATTTCCACTTTGAAACTTACAATGAAAACAAGACCTAAATATTGTCTTCTAAAAGCACTTGATTTATGCAATACTTTTAGGAAAACCATTCAAACTTATGAAAATCCATTCCTTAAGATATCTATATCAAGAGCCTCTTATATTTTTGTCTAAATCTTCATTTTAAAGTTGATGATGGGTTTCAAAAATAGGTCTTGGTCTTGATCCGAATTTTCATAAATTTATTTTGGACATATCTCTTGGAAAATTCATCAAAACTCATGAAAAACAACCCATTACATATTATATCCTAAGAACCCTTCATTTCTTGAATAAAATCCTCATTTGTGAGTTGAAAACATGTTTTTATTTTGGATCTTTGTCTTGATCCGAAAATACAATTTTTGTTTTTGAAAATAAACTTTGAAAATCAACTTTGATTCTTGTAGATGAAGCCTTGATGATATACATCCATCAAACCTTCATTTTCTTAACAAAAGCTTCCATTTTAAGACTTGAAAGAGGGTTTTTAAAATAGGGCATTGACAAGTTACGAATTTTTCTTTTTCATTCCAACTTGAATCTAAGATCTACTCAATATATATCCATGAAAGCATAAGAAAAACTTAGTAGTAAGCCTTGAACTCCTAGATCTACACATAAACATAACTAAAGCTTGATAAAACTCTAGATCTACAAGCTATCACAAAACAAGAGATAAACAAGCCTTCCATATAACAAAAATACTAAGAACAAAAGAATCATCATCTAGAGGAGTGTTTCACTTCTTGGCATCATCATCCATAGCCTTTTAAGCTTGTGGAATGTCCTTTGATGCATGAAACATCCATGGTATCATCCTAGAACATCTTATAAGAGCTAAAAGGAAAGATTACCTCAAATAATTGCAAGAAATATGTATGGAAGCAAGAAAGAAAAATGGACAGCTTGTTTTCAAGAAGACAAGGCAAGGAAGAAGAGAAAAGAGAGGAAAAAGAGAGAGGAAAAATATAGGGTTTGTAAAATGAAAGAGAGAGAGAATAAGATTAAATAGAGATGTGTGTGTGTTAAATAATTTTTAAAAAAAACAAAACAGCAGCTGCAAGGGAGGGAGGGGCTGGTCGTGATTTGTAGTGTGGTGTAGGGGGTGGTTTTGTTTGATTTTAACTTGTATTTTGAAAGTGTAACAAGTTTGCATCCATTCTAACTAAAAGAGACTTTAAAATATCAAATAAATAATAAAAATAATGAAAAGTGGCTAATTATGGGGAATGGCAGCTGCAATTTTGGGAAATGGAGTGTAAGAAAAAGAAAGAAGACATAATAATGTGTAGTAATGATAATGTATGTGTACTTAAGGTATGGGTTGATAAAGTGCTTTTTGAATAAGAAAATATATAAATAAATTAAGAAAAATATTTTTATTTAAGTAGCAGAATTTTTATGATTTAAATAAAATAATCAATTAAATTATTTTTAGAAATTTAACAATTTAGTTACCGGTAAGAGTAAAATAAGCTTATATGAGCTATAACTGATATTTTTAGAATCCGAAAAATTCTAAACTTGATATTTTTGAAATCCTTATAAAAATACGAGTCTAAAAATATTAAAGATATATTTTAATTTTCCGAGCCCCGGGACACGCTTTCCAAAGCAGTATCCAAACGGGTTCGAAATAAGCCGAAATTGAACCGATCTGATATTTTTAATAAATCAAATATTATTACGGACTATTCTAAACACTTTAATTATTTTTCGACTCCTCGATTTACGAACTCGGTTTGCAGGATTAAACTGTAGGGTTTTACTCAAGATCCGATGACTTAAGGTCTCCGGTAGACTTTCCGGCTTAAGGTTTAGGGCTTAGAAAACAGGGGTTTACAAGTGAATCAACCACAATATTGTCTTGACCAGATTTATAAGAGATGTAATAAGAATAACCCAACAATTTAGAGAGATATTTGTGCTGTTCTGGAGTTTGAATAGTCTATTTCAATATTTCTTTCAAACTGCGATGATCAGTTTTAATAGAAAAATGAAGTCCCAACAAATACTGTCTCCACTTCCTTACAGCTTCAACTATCGCATATAGCTCTCTGACATAGGCAGAAGCTTTTCGTAAATGCGTTGGAAGCTTTTTACTAAAATATGCAATTGGTTGATTTTGCTGAAGAAGAACAGCACCTATCCCCACTCCTGATGCAGTTGTCTCCACTGTAAATGGTTGTGAGAAATCTGGTAGCTTTAATATTGGAGCCTCACATAATGTGTGTTTGAGCTGCTCAAAAGCCTTAGTAGCATCTGTGCTCCATGAAAACCGATCTTTTTGTAACATATCAGTTAATGATCCTGCAATAGAGGCATAATTCTTGATAAACTTTCTGTAATATCCTAATAACCCCAAGAAAGCCCTCAATTCCTTTACTGTGGATGGTTTAGGCCAAGTTTTAACTGCTTCAACTTTTGTTGGATCTGGTTCAACTCCACTACTACTCATAATATGTCCCAAATAGTCAATCTTAGATTGACCAAAAGAACATTTGCTTTGTTTCAAGTAAAACTGATGATCCAATAAGATCTGAAACACCACTGCCAAGTGTTGAACATGTAATTCTACTGATGAACTATAAACCAAAATGTCATCAAAGAAAACAATAACAAATTTTCTAAGATGGGGCTTGAAAATATTATTCATAGTTGCTTGAAAAGTAGTCGGAGCATTACTCAAGCCAAAGGGTATTACAAGAAACTCATAATGACCCTCATGAGTTCTGAATACTGTTTTTCCAATGTCCCCCTTGTGCATGCGAATCTGATGATATCCAGATCGCAAATCCAGTTTAGAAAATATTGTGGCTCCATGTAACTCATCCAGTGGTTCATCTACAGTGGGTATAGGATACTCATCCTTAATAGTAGCCTAATTTAAAGCATGATAGTCTATATAAAAAGGCCAAGTGCCATCCTTTTTCTTAACCAATAACACTAGTGAAGAGAAAGGACTAATACTGTCCCGAATGAGACCCTGATCCAACATTTCTCTCACTTGCTTCTTAATTTCATTTTTCTGAAAATGAGGATACCTATATGGTTTGATGTTTATAGGTTGAGTCCCCTCATTTAAAAAAATTCGATGTTGGACTTGTCGTAAAGGAGGCAATGATGAAGGTGTCTCAAAAATCTTAGCAAATTTGCCCAACACTTCATGAATAGTAGTGTTATTGGTGAATTAATTGCAGAATCTCCTTTTTGAGCCTCCAGAGAAAAATAGTAGGCTATTGCATTCATATTGAACATCCTTCTCAATTGATTTGCAGTGACTACTGATGGAAAAGAAGTTTCACCTGATAGAGACACCCTTTCACCCATGTGAACAAATGATAATGTCAACGCATTATAATCAATAGTCACAGGACCCAATTACTTAAGCCATTGTACTCCCAAAACTATCTCAGCTCCTTCAATAGGAAGAATATAAAATGGAACACGAAATTGAATTCCATGAATAACCAGAGGAACATCCAAACACTGACCCTCACATACCAATTTTGACCCATCTCCAATCATAACATTGAGTGATACAGTATGTAAGATAGTCAAATTTAAATGTTTCACTACTCTAGATTGTAAGAATTATGAGTAATACCAATATCAACTAGAATAGAAAAGTTATGATTGTTAATTTGACCTTGAAATCGCAGTGTCTTTGGAATAGACATCCCAGCCAAAGCATGCAAACTAATCATCCCTGAATTTTCTTGATTCCCTGCATCGTTATAATCGATATGTGAATCAAGCATATCCTCCTAAACAACATTAGCATCATCCTCCTTATCATTTGTCATCAATAGCAAAAATTTAGATTTACACTTATGATTGCGATGATATTTCTCATCACAATTATAGCATAAACCCTTTTCCCTTCTCTGAACCATTTCTTCAGGAGTTAATTTTTAATTGGAATGGTGGATTTAGGTGTATTAGAATGAGAGGAAGAAACAATAGAAGTGGGTAATGGTGAAGTGTATTTAGGTATAGGTTTAGAGAACTGAATGTTAGAAGAATTAGAAAAAAAAAAATTGTGTTTGGATAAATGGTTAGAATGGGATGGCTTGTATGTATCTGTAAATTTAGATTCATAAATGCGTGCCAAAGACATCACATTTAGTAAATCAGAAGGCCTTGCAACATGAACTTCTCGCCTAATTTCAGGTTTAAGACCTGAAATGAAGCAACTAGTAAGAAAAGAGTTTGGTAAACCAGTTATTTGATTCGAAAGGATGAAATTGAGACTGATAATTAAAATTGTGGTTTGAGTTAATTTGGAAAGTTGACCCTGAATGTCTTCATATAATGAAGGACCAAAGCGATCCTGAAGTGATTTCTTGAAATTGGTCCAGGAATTTAATTGTTGATTATCATTCATCCATTGATACCGGTCTAAAGCATCACCCTCTAAAGCAAAAGAGGCAATTGTGATGGGCTGTTCATCCTGAATATGATGAAAATTGAAAAACGATCTGTTTTGAATATCCAACCACGAACATCTTCCCATGAAATTTGGGAATTTCCAATTTGATGCCTTTTAACAGATCATTGCCTTCGATGATGGAAGATGATGATTCATTAACAAAAGGAGGAGAATGAGTCTGATTCCGTTCATTCATCAATGTAGACAATTTCTGTTGAATAGAATCCATAATAAGGGAAATTTTCTGATCCAATTCTTGATTTAATTGTTGTTGAAATTTGTCGAATTTGTCTTCTAATAAAGTGTTTCTTGTATCAGGTGCAATGGATGAAAAAGCAATAGTAAGATGAATGCAACAATGGAGGATGATTCGGGAACGAGAGCACCAATAACGGGCTAAGTCCACAAAGTAAAGTCCAGCCCACAGACTCGGAACCAAATTAGCCCTAATTGATATCGAGTTCTATTCTCCTCTATGCATTCACTCTCGGTAAACTTCGTTTCACTCTCAATTCTCTCTATTGTTTTCTAGGGTTTCTTCTTTGTACTAACTATCTTCTTGGTTTGATGCATATGCGAGGACATGCAGATGGTTACAGGCTTATTCGAGAAGTCACTCTCCCAAAGTTCCAGGACTCACTACTTTGCAGGGGGATAAGTCATCCTTTTCCTTATTTCGTTTATTTATAGAATGATTATGCTGTTACAGCTGTATTTACAATCTGTTTTAGATCTCTACAATTATGTTTGAGATCTGTTTGTCTAATATGCTATTACAACTGTCAATTCCTATTTCTGTTACAATACAAGTGTGAATCCTATGTATTTTTGTTACACAAAATCTCTAAGCCAGCTAGGCTTTCTATGCTGACGTATTTGTCTAGTAGTTGTATCAGAGACAAACTAACTAAAATATAAGTAATAAGCCAATAAGATTGGAAGTTTAAATCACTTAAGCATGTTAGACATAGAACTACCTTTAATTAATACATCCCACTTCTCCATACTTCCAACAAGTACTACTAGAGCAAGATGCCTAACAAAAAAAAAAAAAAAGAAATGTTAGAAAATCAATAGATTTATACATACAAATAAATCCAAGATTATACATGAAATTATAACATAGTGGATAAAATTAAATAAGGTCAAAAGCATACCTAAATCTATAGAAAAGACTAATTATTTTTATAGTGTTTTTAGTCTTAGTTTAGATTAATGATTACGCTCTTGATTTTTTCCACTGATAAAATGTAAGAAAAGATAGAAGAGAAAACATTTTCACTACTTAGGCTAGGGATCGCAACTCTATTTATAGCCTTTAATTTCATATTTTATTAGAGCTCATTATAATAAATGAAATAAAATATATGGTTTCTACACATTAAAGTCCATATTCACAAACCTACAAAGATGGGTTTTAAAAGCCTTATCCACCAATAACCGAATGATTACTTTTATATAAAAATGCTCATTTTCTTAACTCATTAAGCAATATATGATATATAATTAATTAATATACGGATAAGATTATAACATGAAATCTCAAAAGAAAATCTAAAAAAAAAAAAGAAGAGAAAAATCTAACATCAACTCAAGAAAAAAGTCAAAAAGTATGAGGTAATGAAAAGTAATTTACAATTGGATTAGACGAGTAATATGTAAAGGAAAGTCATACAAAGTGGGAATTATAATAGTCTCATGTTGATTAATAAAAGAATAAATTAACTAAAATATAAATAACAAGATAGTAAGTATAAAACTATCTTTAACACATACGGGCTATTTTCCTATACGTTCATATAAAATAATATAATTTGATTCAAGGTAATTTAAAGTAAATTCAAGATAATGAAGAACAAGTAACAATTAGCTTAGATGAGTTGGACATAAGGGGAAGTGATAAAAAAATGAAAATTATAGGTCTATTTATTTGTTAGCATATTTCAAATATAGACACTTTTTTCAAACTTTATTCTAATAAATTATTTATAAAAAAATTAGATACAGATAAAAAAAATGTTAGTTCTCATTAAAAGATCAAATAGATAAATATAGATAAAATATAAATGTAAATATAATATATTTACACATATCATTTTGAAAAAGATACAAATATAATGAAAAACAGACCATCCAAACAGACCCATAGTCCTACATCAGCTCATAAGGGACAAATTAACCGAAAGTTAAGTAATAATATAGCAAATTTAAATTTACTTTAGACATCTTAGCATAAAACTATCTTTAATTAATAATATTGGCTCTTTTCTATACTTTCAGTAAGAATAATATAATCGGGTTCAATATATAGGTGGTCCACCCATTATCACTATATGATATGTTGGAAGTTCTAATTGTCAACCAATCCGTATGTTCATGTTCATTGCCCCTTTCAAGAAACACTTGCCTTGTTTACCAGTCGGAACATTTGCTGTTCCAATAAAAATGTCCATTCATTCTCCGGTACTAGAGAGCTATAATGTTTAGTTTGAAGCGAGTTATGAATGAGAAACAATGATGTGAAATGGAATGGTGTCATTAAAGGATATTAGTTATCATATAAAGTTGAATCCTAGGTAAAGATTCATGATCTTTTGATGCCCTTTTCTTGACATACGTTATATTGCAATATCTTTAATGGATAAAAATTATTATATTTATTTATCTTAATTTTTACAAAGTTGATGGGTAATTTTTATTATGATCCCCTAGGCTCAATCTAATCTCTTTCGACCATGGGCTAATCTGTTTTTAATTATGGGACACCAAAATACAAGCCTATGACAGTTTGTGATTCTAGGGAAGGTTTGCAAGGCTATGATGAATTGTATTGCTTAATATCAATTTATGTCACCTCGTAACAATCTTGTTTTTGTTTGTTGAGGTTGCCATAATATTTTACGAAAGTAAGTTAACCAGCCCATTGTCCTTAACCAACATCTTTTCTTCAAAAGGCTTCCTAATCTAAAAAATGCAATTATCATATCCTCTTACATCCGCTCTCCTCAACTATCAGAGGTAATTTTTCATCGTAGTTTATTTACTTTCCTAATTAATCGGGGAACTACTACTATAGTACTCCATACTATTTTTAGGTAAGACGAATTTAGTCACAATGCCTTCTAGATATCTTGCCACATCGATCCTCAATATCCATTAACCATATCTTGTTTTGTGGGCCCTCTATCGCCAAATCCAAGGCTCGTTGAGCCTAACGTGTGAAGGTTATTGCTTTGATAAATTCAAACCTCTACTAATACAATAGAACGGAAGCTTTTATGGTCCTATCAACAATCTAACCGTTAAAAAAATATAGTAAATGAAATATTAACTATTTTAGTGATCCGATCACGATTGGTTATGGTGTTAGCCTTTAGATGGTGACGGGATTAGTCCAATCAAAATTAATTATAGGACGGTAGAATTTCTCCAATAGAACATACAATAGAACATATATTTCTTGAAATCAAACTCATTTGTTATTTCTTACCAAATGCACATATTGTAGGATATATAAGCATATGCCGGTTAATTTCTACCGGCTTTTACTACCGTTTCATTTAATTTTTCTTTGTTATCAACTGATAGCTCATATCCATAGTGGAATAAAAGAACAATTATTTGATTTAGTTTTATATGTAATTTGGTCCTACTAGAGTAAATGGACTTGGCCTTCTTTACACCCATCTAGGCGATTATACTCATGTTTGTCATTATGGCCAAGGGGATGAAAATTCTATTGACCAAATTTCTATAATAAAAAGAAATGAAAATGTAAAAAATAAAAAAGGGGAAAAGACATTATCATCCAATGATGTTCTCAACAACTCACAACATAAATCTCGGTTAAGTGTAAGGAAAAACATTACTCTCTCTACCTTTGTAGCTAAAAAAATTGTTTTCATTCTACCATGTGATTTATAAACATACATGCATTCAACCAGTGTGTTGGTAAAACAAATTCTTTTAGTTATGATATCAAATTTTTTTTCAAACCTCTATTTAATTAATAACAAAAATTTTGGTTAGGAAAAATTATAGCTAATTAAGATTGTTTCTGAATTAATGTTGATTAAAGAGACGATATAGAAAGAATCATTCACTCCTTCACCATCATCTCCCACATAAAACCTCAATATTTATACCCATAGCAACTTCTTAGCATAACACTAACAACCCGTTCACTTCATTGAATGGAATAGCAATGTAATGAATAGCCATTCCTGATGAATTGCATAAGGATGTAATATGTTGTGAATATGTATGATGTTGTTCACTTGGATGTAATGAATTGCTAATACATTATTCACTTGATTGAATTAAAACAATGAATAGCTCATGAATTGGTAAGACAAATACCAAAAATGCCCTTGTCTTTAATACATGTATTAATTTATATTTTACAAGATATATAATTAAACAAATATTTATATATTTACTATATAATTAATATTAATATATTTATAAATATATAATATATTATTATATGTAAAATAGATTCTATATATATTAATAGAATATTATATTAATATGGTATAGATATTACATGAAACAAAGGAAAGTACAAAGTTAAAATGATGTTGTCAATATAAAGACTCGAGAATATTAAAAAAAAAACCTGAATTTTAATTCCAACAAGCTAAAAATTTAATCTCATCAATAATATGATGAAAAATGATTTATACAATAGTGCAACTTCATTCGCTATAGCATATCATAAAATGTATCCAAAAGCATCAACATATCAAAAAAGGATCGATAAAAGTAATATCCAAAAGCAACCCAACATATAATCCAATTCATGAGTTCCCATACTATGTGGACTCTAAAATGTGACTAAGGTGATCAAAAGCAACCTAATGTAAATCCAATTGACATTATGCGGACTCCAAAATGTCCCTCACATAATCCAAACAATCTTTGATTCAAGTTCATAAAGCACAGCTAAATTGTCCTTCTGCCAGCAACTTGATCAAAGCAGCTTTCAACTCTTGTTGTGTTAGACCCTCAATTGTTCGAAGAAATTTTGTTTAATCTTTTCACTTCCCTTCTTCCTTCATCACTGACAAACGCTTCACAGCACGATCAATACTCTTCTTCATATCCCTCATGCCAGTCTCAAGCTTTTAATAACAGATGATAGCTCAGATATTGCTCCATCTCTAAACAAGCTTCGCTTCCTTTTTGTACTAGAATGAGTAACACTATGAAATGAGGTGATCGTCTTCTTCATCTCTCATTGGCAACTCATCTGCAACATCTTGTATTGTTGCTTCTTCCTATTCACTCTTCAATGACATCCTCAGCAGTTTGTGCATCTTGACCCGGGCCCGATCTTTTCCATATATCATAGAGACTCTTCTAGGTAAGGAAGCTCCTATTCATAAAAACAGCAGCATCTCTATGGCTCTGCAAATTAAAAAAAATAATAAAAACATTAAGAAGATCATTACAAGACAGCATCAAATCCTCACCATCTCTACATAATATAATATTAGAGAAATGAGTTTACATACCAATAAGTATGCATCCCATACTTGCTTCTCAGCAATCACCACTTCCGGACCGGATCCCATCCAAACCCACTATTGTTTTCCCCATAGACCATGTCATAAACTATACTCCAATCTTTCTTCAAGGTTCTAATGCGTGATTCAATATGTGGTTTTGCTTCAAACCACAATTGGGTAACTTGATGAGAAGCGTCCTCTCTAATTCATTGAGATATCCATCCTAAAGCCAGTGTCAGCATTATGTGTTCCATTGTTGTACAATTCCACTATACACTCAACCAGTGCATTGTCTTCAATAACTGTCCACTTTCTTTTTATACCCTTTGTTACTTTAGCTTCCATTGTCTTCAATATAAATTAGATATCCACAAAAAAAAACATGATAATATAAGAATAAACAATATAATAAATTGCAATAAAAGAAAACAATATAATACGAAGATTTGAATTTCATACTTTCAATTGACAAATCATAAAAGTCATATAGAACAAAAATACATCAAAAAGAATGTACAATGAAAATTAAACATAGCTTAGAATTTCACTTATATCTATTCTAATTATGATTCCCTCCACTCCAATCATTGAACATTTGAGTTGCCAGTTGTTGTCTCCAAGTTGTCCAGGCAATCATTACTCCCTAAGGTTGCAATAAGTTCATCTTATTATCTACATGTTTTCTTCTATGGATTCATGCCATCCAAGAGGGTCAAAGGCCATCTCTGTCCTAAAGAAGTTGTGGAGTAAACAACAGGCAAGTATCACACGATTATGAATTTTTGCTGGATAAAATGACGGACTTCTTAGAATGCTCCATCTCATTTTAAGCAAGCCGAAGCACCTCTCAATCACATTTCGGGCAGATGCATGCCTCAAATTAAACAATTCCCTCAGGAGATCTTGTTGATGACCTTGGCGCCATTCATTTAAATGATACCTTTGACCCCTAAATGGTGCCAAGAATCCCTCACAATTGGGATAGCCTCCATCAACCAGATAATAACATCCTATATGAGTGAAAGAAGAAGTGAATAATGTTTTAACAACGACACTACTTAAAGAAAACTAAATTCAAAATTTTGTGAGTTACACAAATCATACCCTGTGGTACTTTAAGGCCATTTCTCCTAGTGATTGCATCCCGAAGTATTCTACTATCAGCAGCAGAGCCCTCCCACCCAGGCAACACATAAACAAAAAGCATATTTGGTGTACAAACACCCAACACATTAGTTGCAATCTCATTTTTTCTAGTTCTATATCGAGGCTTATCTTTCATTGGCACTTTAATTGGGATATGTGTTCCATCCAAAGCACCTAAGCATTTCTAGATAAGACAAAAATATGGGTAAAGTTTAGAATGATTTTTCATTAAATTTGTATGAATTTAATGATCAATATGGGATTTTTTTACCTTGAAATATTTCCATCGCTCATCGATACAGTTCTCAGGAATGGGTTCAGGCCTCTTCAATAGGTGATTGCTCAATCGGAGAGTGGCATTCAATACACTGTGAAAATATTTACTTACAGTTGCTCCAGACCTCCTAAAATTATACTTAATCACCCTATTCTTCACATGGTGAGCAAGTATATGCAAGAACATTGCAACTTGTTCATCCACATGCATATTCCTTGTTGATTTTAGCCCTCCTATGCCCTTTAACATCTCACAAAGTTTGAAAAAAGCATGCCTATCTAATCTCAATTGTTCAATACATGTCACATTATCACTATGAACAAGTCTCCTAATATATTCACGCTGTTGATAGGAATTCAAACTATACGACCGTACACGAGGTCGGTAGGAATGCAAGACCAAAGCATATAAAAAGGAAATTATGTGGCAAGCAACGTTACAATATTCCACACCTAAAGCTAAAAGAAAACAAGCGATTTTCTTTTTCCTCCGTCGATCATCAACATGTAAACAAACTTGATCCATCACTGTGAAAATAACAAATATGTATACATCATTTTACTATTTGTATATGTTTAATGTTTGAAACATTTAACAGGCAATGGGATAGAGAACGGCAGTAGAAACGAGCACACATAAACATGTGAATATAAAAAGCCCATTTATCAATTTTTTCATAAACAACTCTAAAGAGATTATACCAAGTTAGTCATCCCAAGATGGAATCAAACCCATAATGTCAGTCCAGAGTTATACAATCACACATACGAACCGACAGAAAATAAAATTGTAAGAACAAACACCTATAGAAAGCAACAATAGAATGGACCAACACGAGATGACTAAAGGTCTTGCATGTTGAGCTAAATTTTTTGACAATAATAACAGCAGCAGCAAGAACACCCTCGCCTTATGTCCATTAAGTGGGGTTGGCAATATGCATTTTATTTTACACACTATCACAAACCAAATCTACATTATGTACCCAAATATACTTTTCTTTTTTTTTTTTTTGGTTTCCGTCCAAGTCTTTCTTGGTTGTGCTTTTTCCCTTTTTATGTGAGCAATCTTTAAAGAATTACAATAACTAACTAACGCTCCTGAAGCACGGCTCTGCACATGGCCAAACAGTGAACTGAATTCCTTCGTAGCAAGAAAGCTAACATTTGACTATACCTGAACCATCTATGCTTTCAAGTTTTAGCCATATCAAGGTTTAAAACAGCATGTTCAACTTTAGTATAGTGATGTATCTGCAAAGCATCTAATGATTATGTGTTTGTTTTTGCCTTTTGTTTCACTTTATTAAGATGAAGAAGCAATCAAATTTCATCTCAAGAAGTGTAACTTCCGATGCCGTTTTCAATGATTGCAATCTTATTAAAATAAGAATATACAGGATTTCACTGTACCATATACCTATACCTACACCTAAGAATGTAACAAAATACTACCTAAACTCAAACATAGAATAACAAAGTTCGACCGGAAAGAAAAAACATAGAATAACAAAGTTATTTCATTTCCACATACTTGAATTCTTCAGTTTGAGTTTCTTTGAAAAAGAACATAAAATTTAATGCAGTTACATAAAAGTTGTCCATTTTTCGTACCGATAGATATAAGCATTAGAAGAATTTGGAATTGGGGTTTGATAGAGTTAGAATTTAAAGCTTAAACTTGACTTCATGCGTTATTTAACAAATTCAATCTCGTTCATAACATTGTAACAATTAAACTTGTGTCCAGAAAAGAATGGGGAGTCCATTGAATTCCTCCGGCTAAGAGTATGAAATCTGTTATCCATTCACTATGGCTTGATTCAGGGTGAATTATACATTTGCAACATAATCTGACAATGGAAAAACAGAGAGACGAAGAGAACTTGCAGATATTTTCAAATCAGATATTTCAATACAATTATTTCTACCTCTCCATATACATTTGCAACATAATCCAACAGATTTTCATCTTTTCAAATCAAATATTTCAATACAATTATTTCTACCTCTCCATATAGACACCGAAATTTCAAATTATCTAGCCAGCAAAGTTTTATTTCAATTTACCAAAATAATAATTCTATTTCAATCCATTGATAACCCTCAGGCATAAAAAATTGCACGACTGAAAATTTTCACAAATTCATGCATACATATCAGACATTTTCTCGACATCACGTAAATCAGTTCCTAGGGCTATAATCTGAGCCAAATCATTAAATCTCCAAAGCATAGTAAAGCAGAAACATATATAGCAATGAATTGATTAACATTCTCAACAACAAAACTCAGAGAGGATTAATACGGACAGAGTCAATAAAACACCATAGAAGAGGAAGTTTAGATGTTGAGCTGGCTCAAGTAACAATCTACCCATGATTCCCAAAACTATTAATAGGAAGCAGAAACTGAATAATTACATCTGAAAAAAAGATTGGTAAGAGTGAAAAAGGGATTTTACAAAGATCCACGTAGAGGGGGAAAGGAAGAGTCCAAGAGAGAACCTGGAAGTGGCAGGGACTAGGGTTCACCACTGGGATTAGGCTCCAAGAGATAACCTGGAAGTGGGTAGGGATTAGAGTTCAGCACTAAAATAAGTAAAACCCATCGCTCAAATTTTAGATAACAAAGAAAAAGAAGAGTATCCAGGCGAAATACTAGGTAATCATCGAGTAACTTAAGACTACAAAACGAACATCAACATGTAGAAGCCAAGTTTTTCAGAACTGTTCCTCAAAGAAACTGCAATACAAAGCGATGGTGGAAAGACATGAACCATCAACTACGATACAATTTCCGAGAACAGACACTCCACCATGAAAGGGCATCTGATACCCATAAACCACGATAACAATTTTCCTCAAAATCCTTGCGATTCTGAGTACTCAACAGCAACGTCGACAGAATACTCAACAAACAAAGCTAAAATGTTAAATAAATTCAAACGAGAATCAGGAAAAATTCCAAACGAACTAAAAATAGCAAAACCCTAGCGATTCTGTTCGATTCAAACATCATGATAAAATTCAATCACCTCAAAATCTCCTTTGAACAAAAACAATGAAGGGATAGAGAGAGATTTCTTACCACACATCAAAGCTAGGTAGAGAGCAATGGAGCTAGGTTTGAGCAAATGAACAAGGGTTTGGAAAGAGAGGGAGCAGGTGTGAAAAAAGAAAGAGAAGAGGAGCTATTTGATTATGGCAGGGGCATTTTGGAAAAAGATAATATAGGCATGTATTGAATCCGGATTCTGAAGTGTATAAATCGAATCCCAATTACGTAAAATGAAGAATATGGATTCAGGACTGAATACCTATTACGGGCTTAAAAATAAACTGAACAATGTAATAGAAGCCCAATAAGGAATAGACATGTAATGGAATCAGAATTCCATTAAAGTGAACAGCCCATAAGAGATCTATCCATATTCCACTCGGCGCCGGCCAATTACATGGACTCATGATTAGCAATGATAACGTGCAACACCGCAATTCTACAACAAATCTATGTATGAGAGCATTCCCTGCTCCAAGTGGACAGGGGACTTTATAAATCAATTATGTAAAAGATACGAGTACAAACTGTAGATATTTTGATCCTTTATCATATATTATGTGACATGTGGTATGGAAATTTTCCTTTCATCAGTTACAAACTACAACTAGTGAAAATTACGTTATAAGAATATAAATTTTATTTAGGTAAATGTGGGGAATTGTAGTTGAACTTTGGTAAAATATGTAATTAGGTATGTGAACTTTGAAATTGATTAAATTACTACATAAAAAAAAAAAATTGTGCACGCTGATAGTATATTTGTCATATTGGTTAAAAACACTACATCAGATGATAGAGTTAGCCAATATGATGGAGGTACTATTGGTATACAAGAAAAATTCTCCTTCAAGTACTCAATTGATCAATATCAAAGTTTAAGTATCTAATTACATATTTTTTCAAAGTTCAAATATCGATTGCGACATTAACCCATTTATTATATATAATTATATATATTGTAAAGCTGTTGGAAAAATATATATGTATATATCATTTATTTATTTATTTAAGCTTGACTCATGGACTAAATGATAGGGTCTAATGAATTCAATTAATTTATTAGGATAGCTTAAAGAAGATTTGGCTTTGCGGGGTATTGCTGGATTGGTCTACTGCATCCAACCTCATTTAGGTAGGCTCATGTGCACAAAAGGATAGCTATTGGCCTTGGTCCATAGTAAGCTCATTAATGATAAGCATGGCATGAACCTTACTCCATCTTATCCATCAATCACTAAGATAATCTGATAATTGTCATTTATGTTAGGTGCCTATAAATACGCAATTACTTCTTCACATTTCTAACTTTTAAAGAGAGAAGACAAATATCATTCTATATGAGAAACTCTACTCTCAAGGATCAAACAAGCATATTAGACGACTTTTACTCCAATTCCTCAAAAACTACAAGGTTAACGCTCGTAGTCTACTCAACCTCCCTTGCCTGTGACATGCAGTTAAGACACTAAGATAACTTATTCCTTCTCTTTGTCATTCTCTCCAAACCATCCTATAATCAAACGTCATCTTCTCATTAACACTTTGAGGTCATATATAAGGCACAAGATCCATGTGATACGTATGTGACCACCTTAGAAAGAATCACACATCCACATTTTGGCAAATCTGCTGGAAACTAAGGAATTTAGCATATATGTGATGACACCTCCATTACACTAAGTTGTTATCTTCTCACATTGGAACATTTTAATGATTGAGGATGAATTATATTAGAAAGGGGAATCCTCTATTGGATAATGCTGAACTTGCACCGTGCCTACGACATGATGCTTTCATGTGGCTTCACCATGCAAGACACTTTGGCATACTACCGTGATGAACACTTCAAAAGATGCTCTTATATAATTTCTACCATGCAATAGCCTTGATGGACCACCTCATGATCCTTGCTCTCTAACATATAATCAATCCCCCTTTAAACCCTAAACTTGTATTGCACATGATAATCACCTAAAGGTCCATATGAGATTCAAGACTATATAAAACAAAGTCTACAAGGGGTGGCATATGATAGCATGTTAAGCTTATGTACTGTAGATTAGGGAGAGTATTAACTCCCAGGCACGTTGTAAGCCATCATAGTTAACAAAGACAACCACTTGGGCAGTCAAGTAGTGGGATAATACCCCCATTAACTAGCAAACCAGAGATTTTGATCCTAATCAACAAATGCCAATATCACTGCTTAAGCATGATTGAATACTTTTTTAAGAGAGGTCATTCAAAATCTATCATTAGCAAGTAAGAGTCTTATTTCAGTACGGTAAATACTATAAAAGGTCTCTTAAATCATCAAGTCTAAGCAAGCATCATCATTATTATAGTTTAAAAGACCCCTTAAATCATATAAATTTAAGTAACCTTATAATGCTAATAAGCTTAATGTCCTCTTGCCCACC
The DNA here is from genome assembly GCA_024138025.1 of Combretum micranthum. Classification (NCBI taxonomy): domain Eukaryota; kingdom Viridiplantae; phylum Streptophyta; class Magnoliopsida; order Myrtales; family Combretaceae; genus Combretum; species Combretum micranthum. The sequence goes on from JAMXBD010000375.1 coordinate 888,603, forward strand.
TGATGTTATCTCAATCAACTATCTTTTTTAGGCTCTCAGCAATTAATCTATTGACTACTTCGACTTAGCCATTAGTTTGTAGATGGGAAACTGAAGTGTACCTTATCTTGATGTGGTAGTGTTGGTAAAATTTTTTGAGTCAATCATTGCCAAATTAAGTGTCATTGTCAGTAATCAAAACTTGTGGAACTTAGAATCGACACAAGATATGGTTTGTCACAAAAGACTCGATGCATCTCTCAACGATATTACGGATGTCCTGAGCTTCTGCCCATTTGGTGAAGTAGTCAACTACAGTGCTACTATTGTGAACTTTTTATCGATGGTCTTGGGGAAAGGTCTAAGTATATCCACCCCCATCGAGCGAACAACCATGGACTAGTCAGTGTTTGAAGGTAGTTGCTCAGAACATAGGCCATTGGGTCATGCTTCTGGCATTAGGGGCATTTCTTAACCAATTCAAAGGCATCATGCTTCATGGCTGGCTAGTATTAACTGAAGCATAGTGCTTTCACGTAAAGGATTTAGCTGGCTCCATGGTTGTTGCATTCACTCAACTGCAATTCCTTTAGGATGGAAAGGGCTTCTTCAAGTCAAAGGAATTTGAGAAAAGAAACACTATGGCCTCATAAGTACAAGGTGTTGTTTACTAAAGTGAAATTGGCAATTCAGTACATCAGTTTCCTCGCTATCTTCCTATCACTCTGGATGGTTCCGCCTCACAAGTATTCTTATATGGGGTCCAATCAATAGGGTTGTGCTAAACCCTCTCTAACCTTTAGAATTTCTTGATGTTGTCTATCAATAGTGTGCCAAGGAAAGATATTCTATGAATATTTCCTTATCTCTAAAGTTATGGCTTGGGAGACTAACAATAGCAAATCTAGAGATTCTATCGGCTTCTACATTCTTCGCTCAGGGAATTTTTTGGATGCTTTAGTTGGTGCAGTTTGTAGACAAATATTGGATGATTTATACATCTTTTACAATGACATCCCCTCTGGTTTCATACTATCCTTTGACTTGTGGATGATTAGTTAGGAGTCGAAAAAGATTTTTAGATTATTGATCCCGACTTTATATACGAGTTTTAGTCCAACAATGAGTGCTTTGTAATCCGCCTCATTGTTGCTAATATTGAAGAAGAATTTAAGGACAAAGAAACTTCTTACATTATATGGGGCCTTGTAGGATTAGGCTAGCTCCACATCCTTCTTGGTTTGAGGACCCATCTACATGGAGAGTTAATTATGGTTTTCTTTCCTCAAGTGGCTCGTTTAGAGGACTTGTGTATTTGGCCACAAAGTTAGCCAGTACCTAAGCCTTGATGGCTTATTGGGCTTTGAATTGGATCCTATATGTGCCAATTCTAGTGCATATTGCATCATTCAACCCGAAGTGTTAGGTTTTTGGATGGTTTTATGGAGTAGTTGGTCAGTCAAGATTATGATTTGATGCACTTCGAAGTATGGCTCACGTCTTCTAGCTAAAATGAATACCAGTAAGGTGAATTTTTCAACCTTATAGTATCTCTCATCTAAGCATTGGAGAATGTGAATGATGTAGTATATCGATTTATGCTCTCAGCTTTCTACTTGAACCAGAATGGAGGGTGTGGCTTTGCTACTAATGGTAAGTATAGGAACAATTCTTCTCCTAGGGTAAGCTTAGCCAGGACAAGTAGAGTGGTAAGTAGTTCTATCAATTCTACGAATGCCTTTTCGCATTCTTTGATTCATTGGAAGCTTATCGGGTTCTTTAGCATTTTGAAGAACTTCATCGATTGGTCGGTACTTCTAGATATAAACTGGCTTAAGGTTGTTCTCATACTGGTGAGCCTTTAGACACCTTTAACTGACTTGGGTGGAAGCGTATCTATTACAACCCTAATCTTCTCAAGGTTTACTTCAATTCCATGTTGGATGACCATGTAGCCTAGGAACCTTTTAGATGATGCCTCGAACACACATTTTCTAACGGTTTAACTTCATTTGATATTGTCTTAGTCAATTGAATGTTTCTTTTGGGTCGCTAAGGTGGTCCTTTGGGTTCATGCTCTTTATGATCATGTCATCGATATAGACTTTCATGTTACATCCAATCTGTTCTTTGAAGACTATCGTAATGAGTGTTTGGTACATGGTGCTAACATTTTTTAGGTCGACCAAAATTACTTTGTAACAGTAAGTGCTGAAATATGTCATGAAGGATGTGTGCACTTGATCTTTGGGCTGCATCATGATTTATTTGTAGCCAAAGAAAGCATCCATGAAGCTCAATAAGGCATGCCGGATATGACGTTGAACAATTTATCTTAGGGAGAGGAAAATAATCCTTAGTGCATACCTTATTGATGTCAAGGTAGTTAGCACACATCCTTTCCATTAGCCTTCTTTACCATGCCTATGTTGACGAGCTCGGTATGATATTTTTCTTCTTTTGTGAAACTTGGCTTTGGTAATTCTTAGACTTCTTCCTCTTTTGTGGCTTATTGGGCAGTGGTAAAATGCTAACGTTTTCGCTATATTAGCTTTATCTTCAGGTCAATGCTAAGTTTATAGGAGATAACCTTTGGATTAACCCTACCATATCGGCAGGTATCTAGGCAAAGACATTGCTATTGTCTTAGAGGAAGCGAATTAACTTATCTGTTAGCTTAGATGGTAGTGCGGAACTGACCTTGTGACTAGGACGAGATCTTTACCGAGTGGAATTTCTTCTATTGGTTTGATTGGTACTTCTTGATAGTCGGTGGGATTTGTCTTTCGTCGATTTGATTAGTCGGGGAAAGAGTCCATTTGGTAGACTTCATTTGCGAGGCTTTGACATATAATTTTCACAACAGGTCTTGGTTTCCTTTACATATGCTAACCTCCACTGGAGTAAGAAACTTTGCTTTCAATTGAGTTAAGACGGGACCATGCAGAAGAGGAATAAGCAGGTCGGCCTGAAATCATATTGTAGGGTACCCAGCAGTCAACTACTAAAATTCTACATCGTTTTAGGCTCGGTGCTTGTCATCGCCTAACTTCATTGGGAGGGTGACTCATCCTCTGACTTTGATCGGTTGGTTGTTAAATCCAAATGTCTCTTATTTGTAAGCTTCAACTTCTTCAGAATATCGTCATCACATATTCTGTTAAATACGTGACTGATAATGACATCGGCATTGCTTCTAGTGTCAGCCAAGACTTTCATCATAATGAAGCCAGCTACTAGGCCTTTATAAAACGAGCATTCTAGTAGGGACCAAACCTTAACATTGTCTAGGTTGTCATCTATGAATTAAAGAGATAAGTTAAGCCTTTCTCTTTTGCAGGGAGCATTACCTCTTTTCCTTATCATTCCTAAAGCACTGAGAGAGGACAACAGGATATGGTCCACCAATGATAGTGTTCTCAATTCCTCTTGCAGCATCTCCAGACTGTTGGTCTAATCAATCAAACACAAATCAAGGGTGGTTAGACCATCTACGTTGATTTGGTCTTTTAATGGCATTGTTTAGCTCAGTAATATATTATCACAAGGGTCCCTTCTTAAGGGCTTTTTGGAAAGCAACCTTCAGCCAGTAGCAATCATTGGTGACGTGCCCTACATCTTGATGATAGTCGTAATACTTGCTTGGATCTCTCTTGTCTGTGTAGCGATGCATCTTGGAAGGTATGGGAAAGACGCATGAGATCTTGACTTCAAGGAAGATGCCCTCTTAGGGTCTATTGAGGGGTAGAAAACTTAATTCAAAGAATCCCCATTTTCCTTGGGGATTTCTACTCTAGTTTGCCAACCCTCTTTTTCTCCTATGAGAGGGTCTATGCGATCTTTCATAAAGCATTTGGTGTAACGACCTACCACCCCAGGCCCACGCAGCGAAGGAGCACGCCTATTTCACTTAACTAAGGATTGTAATGCCAGGTATACTGGCTTCTAATGTATCCTCAAGTATAACTAGAGCACAATTATGTATTGTTCTTCTAGGTTAAATTGACTGTGGCTGTAGCCATTCATATCGAACCCTAAACCTAAGCCTTTTGTTTCCACCAAAGGGAAAGTATTTCACCAATTGAGCTGTAAAAAGGCGCCTTTTATGTCATGATTGTACCATCCCCAGCTCTACCTCAGTAGAGAGGGTGCCCTTATCCGAAACATTCTAAGCCTAAGACCCCGAGGCAGGCAGCCGTAATGCCAAGAACACTTTATGCCACGACTGTACCATCCCAGGCTCCACTTCAGTGGAGGGAGCGCCTTTGTCTAAGCCACTCTAAGCCTAAAACCCTAAGGTAAGCACTGTGATGCTTGGAACACTAGCCCCCTAGTGTACCCTCAAGCACAACTAAAGCATAATCAGTTATTATTCTTATTGGTCTCAAATAATAATCAAGAAAGGAGGTTGAATTGATTATTACAAATTTTTGTTTTTAAAAATAATCCCCTTTCGGATTTGAAAAATGAGAACAATATACCAATTAAACAAATATAAAAATAAATTGCATAAAAGTAAAAGAATAGAGAAAAGAAGATCAGGCAGCAATTTATAGTGGTTCCTACGGGTTTGTTCCACTATATCCAACAAATTCAAATTACAAAATAGTGCAATCCTCTCTGCTCGATTCTCACAGCTATCCTCTAGCTACAACCGATCTACAAAGTCTAATCCTGTAATTGAACTACCAACTAAGAAGGCAACAATACGTTCCTTCAATTACAAAAAGAAAAGAAATTTTCAAGATTAAAAAGCAAAAAGAAAGATTACAAAGAGATCAGCTCGCTTCTTGAAACGTAAGAAGAAATTATGAATATTCTAGGCAAAATGTTACTTCTGGGTTTTGTTTTGTATAAACTTGGTAAGAAAAAAGAGCTTCTTTTTTGTGTGTGAATAGTATCAGCTTTGTATTTGTAGGAGAGAAAGAGAGAGATAGATTACGAGTTTTTTTTTTTATGTTCCTTCTTCTCTATCTTCAGAATATATTCCTTCTTCTCCTTAACGTTCCAAAAGCTGTTTGGAAGATGGATAAGCTTTCCTAAAAATCTTCTGTTCCTTATCTCTTTTTTGAATTTGAATTCTTCTGTTTCTTCAATTGGGTAGAAGATAAGATGAGATATGTTTCTTCCAGATATTATGGTGACATTTATCTTGATTTGAAATTTGAAAACCGAAACTGATTCATCATAATCTGATCTTCTTCTTCTTTATCTAAACCAAAAGTAGATAATGTTCCTTTTTTGAACTCACACATAAATCCCCTAAAAATAAGTAAGTGATGGACTTGTCCTTGTCTTGAAACATTGTAGATACTGATATTTCACTTGTCTTGAAGGAGAAAAACGTACAGCAGCTGTTTAAATAAGGTCGGTACTATTCATGAAGATTTCCATCGTTGAAGACGTTGATGAGAGAGAAACTTTGATGAAAACATTAAATCCCCTTGGATTAAACCAACTTAAGTGGAATAAATGAGTATATTACCGAATAAACTCATTTACTTGGAGCTAAGTCTTCAAGATTCATTTTTGTACTGAACTGGAATGATTTGCATCAAGTTGGAGAAGATAAGCTGTCAAACCATGTGATATAGGGCTACTGTCAAAAGTGTAGTGAAAGGTTCTGTAAAAGGTTCTGGATTTTTGGAAAAATTCTTTATCTTTAAAGCAACCTTCTGGAAAACATTCTAGATTTATGATACTCTTCATCATTTATCTTCTTTCTCTCTAATCTTGATACTACACACTTAATAAACTCATTAGTAATCCCTTTTACTCTTTTGTTATCATCAAACCCTATTTTAAGAGAATCTAACATTTTCCCCCTTTTTTGATGATAACAAAACTTTTGTTAAACAAAATAATTCCCTCCTCTTTTTGTTATCAACAAAAAACACTTTCATAGAATATGACCAAATATGAATTCTTTTAATTCAAAAGACAAGCACACATTTCTAATATGTATGATGGTCTAAATAATAACATTTTTATGCATAAATCTCTTAGAATAGCATAAATTTTTACAAGTAAAAGTGCATAATTTTTTTAATGTTAATGCTTTTTTTTTAATATAATTGCAAAAAAATGTAAAAGCTACAGAATTTTTTAATAGCAGAATGTGTAGAATTTATACAGAAATCTCACATAATATGCAAAAAATTGCATAAATTATGCAGAAATGCAGAATTTTTACTTGAAAAGTAGCATGAACAGTGTAGAATTTAAAAAAGTGCAAAATTTTGTCAAAAAGATGTAGAATTTAGCATGAAAAGTGTAGAAATTTATTCCTTTAACATACTCATAACAAAAACTGCAAGGTAAAACAACTTCAACACATTTGTTTTAGTTATTTTTCTTTGTTTCAAACATTTCTCCCCCTTTTTATTTAAAAAAAATGACTAATCATCTTTCCAAAGAATTTTCTTTATCTTTTATCTTCTCCCCCTTCATAATTTTTTATTTTAAAAAACTATGCTCCTCCTTAAGATGATACCAACCAATTTTATTTTAACAAAAAAAAAAACATATTTCAAGAATTTGTCTAGGATCATAAAGAGCAAAACATTTGAGGGAGTTGGAACATTAATACCAAAAAAATAGTTGTTCCTTTTTCTTCATGAGAGTCATATTTTTCTTTCTTTATCATTTGAGGCACTTACTCATCAAGTTCATATTCTTCTGCTCATTGCCTCAATCCCTGAAATCACTAATAAACAAATTATACCTTTTTATGAACCGAGATTAACTTGGATCCTTTGAAAGATAAGCTTGTGTTATCAATATGATGAGCTTGATGATTACTAAGCTTGTTTCTCTTATAATAGCAATATTTTTTAATATGACCAGGTTTATTACAAAAGAAACATTTATATGATATGTTATTCCAATACCTGTTGTTTACCAGTTTCAAGTTGTTCTGTATTGGATAACTTTCTGGAATACCTTCTGGTATTGTATTCATAAGAAGGATAACTTCTGGAGTACCTTTTGGTATTGCGTGTATAATACCTTTCCATGTGATTTAACTTTAAAACTTACTTTTTAATACTTGATTCATTAATTGTGTTTGGTTTAGCTTTTACAAACACGGTTTTCTTAGATGTGTTAGAACTAGATCCATGCTTATATCCTAAACCATGCTTTTCAAAAGATGATCTTTGAGATGTAATTAACATTATTAATTTTTTTTACTTTCATTAAAATTATTAAATGTATTCTTTATTGAACTAGATAACTCACCTATTTTTACTTTCAAAACATTGGTTTCTTCTTTTAACATACTATTGTTTTTTTTATTTTATCAATATCAACATGCAATTTTTCATTATCATGCTTTAAGATGTCATTTTCATCAACAAACAATTTGTTTATTTGTTTCAAAACATCTTTTTCATTTTTCAAAGCTTTATTTTCAACATCTAATTTAGAAATTTTCAAATCAGCCTTTTTGAGAGCTTTTAATAACTTTTCATTTCAACAAGCATGTCATCTACAATTACTTCATTATCAGATTCAGAATGTACCTCAGAAGTAGCCATAAGACATAGATTTGCTTGTTCCTCTGCTCCATCAGAAACTTTTGGATTACTTTTGTATCATCTAGATCACTCCATGTAGCCATCAATGATTTATTTTTCTTCTTGAATTTCTCCATTTTCTTAATGAGATTTGGGCATTCATATTTAACATGACCTGGTTTCTTACATTCATAACATTGGATCTCCTTCTTCTCCTTTTCTTTGTAAGCTTTTCGTGCATCAAAATCTTTGTAACCAAACTTTTTATAAGTAATAAACTTCTTACCTTTCTTCTTTAGAAATCGGTTTAGCTTTCTGGCTAAAATAGTTAAGTCTTCTTCTTCATCATTCTCACTTTCATCCGATTCAACTTGATTAGCCACAACTTCTTTTGCTTTAAGTGTTATTCCTTTGGTACTACTTTTTGCTCCTTGAGTGGTTTTTTTGTGAGATTCATAAGCCATTACTTTTTCTTTAAGGGCAAGTTTATTGAGATCTTGTGCTTCTTCTATGGCGATTTTCTTTGCATCCCAAGAAGGTGGTAAGATTCTCAACATTTTTCTCATAAGATCAGGATCACCAATCACTTTGCCTAGTGATGCCAGCTCATTTGTTATTGCAGTGAACTTGTTAAAAGCATCTTTGATAGACTTATCTAGCTTTTCCGCCCAATCCTTCCTATGGTGCTCCACTAACTTTTCCAAAATTCTTTTCAAATCTCGATTAGAAACTTCGACTTGCCCACTAGTTTGGGGATGATATGGTGTTGCAATTCTATGAGTTACCTTGTACCGGCTTAAAAACTCCTCAAGTTGATAATTACAAAAATGTGTTCCCCTATCACTTATGATAGCTCTAGAGGCTCCAAACCTTGAGAACAATTTCTTTAAGAACTTGGTAACTACTCGAGCATCATTGGTGGGCATTGCTTGGGCTTCTACCCACTTTGAGACATAGTCTATTGCCACCAAGATATATTTATTTCCAAAAGAAGTTGGAAATGGTCCCATGAAATCGATACCCCAAATATCGAAAATTTCGCATTCCAAAATATAATTCTGTGGCATCTCATCTCATCGCAAAATATTTCCAACTTTTTGACATCTATCACAAACACGAACAATTTGATGGGCATCCTTAAAGATGGGGGGCCAATAGAATCCAAACTCTAAAACCTTTTGAGCTGTCTTATTTGCATTGTAATGACCTCCTGTAGGATCGGAATGACAAGCTTGCAATATTTCCTAGCCTTCCAATTAAGAGATGCATCAACAGATCAATTGATCTACATAAACACGAAAAAGAAACGGTTCCTCCCAAAAATAATACTTTAATTTAGAAAAGAATTTCTTCTTTTCATTGTAAGTCATGTCTTAGGGGAGAATGTTAGCAACAAGATAATTTGCAAAATTTGCAAACCAAGGAGTGTCAGAATTTCTTACCTATTGTACTGAGTACAATTGTTCTTCCGGAAATCCATCATTGATATCTTCCTCTCTCAATGTTTCCAAATAGGGGTTCTCCAAACGGGATAAGTGACCGGCTGCTAGGTTTTCAGCTCCCTTTTTATCTCGAATTTCCAAATCAAATTCTTATAGAAGGAGGATCCACCAAATAAACCGTGGCTTTGCATTTGTTTTTGACAAAAGGTATTTAAGAGCAGAATGGTCAGTATAAACTATTACCTTTGATAAGACCAAATATGGTCAAAACTTATCGAAGGCAAACACCACAGCCAATAATTCTTTTTGTGGTGTAGTTCTCTTGGGCACTATTGAGTGTTCTACCGGCATAGTAGATAGGTTGAAAGTGCTTCTCTCTTCTTTGTCCCAAAACTGCGCTAACACCAAAATCACTTGCATCACACATAAATTCAAACGGCAAACTCTAGTCTAGTGCTATCATGATTGGTGCACTGATAAGCTTTTTCTTAAGGAGGTTGAATGCTTCATGGCATTCTTGACTAAAGTCAAATGGTACATCTTTTTCCAATAACCTTGTGAGAGGTCGGGCTATTTTGGAAAAGTCTTTTATGAACCTCCTATAAAAGCCTGCATGACCAAGAAAACTATGGATTGCCTTAACTGATGTTGGAGGAGGATGTTTTGAAATAATCTCGATCTTGGCCTGATCTACTTCAATTCCTTTGTAAGATACTTTATGACCGAGAGCAATTCCTTCCTTGCACATGAAGTGACATTTCTCCCAATTAAGCAAGAGATTTGTTTGTTCACAACAGATCAAAACTTGCTTTAAATTCTCCAGACAATTGCTGAATGAATCTCCAAAAACTGAAAAATCATCCATAAATATTTCCATAATATTCTCCACCAGATCATCAAAAATTGCCAACATGCACCTTTGGAAGGTAGCTGGTGCATTACAAAGCCCAAAAGGCATCCTCCTATAGGCATATGTGTCATAGGGACAAGTGAATGTAGTTTTTTCTTGATCCTCAGGAGCAATCGGTATTTGGAAGTATCCAGACATACCATCCAAATAACAATAAAACATGTGACCTGCAAGTCTTTCCAACATTTGGTCTATAAAGGGCAAAGGGAAATGATCCTTGCGAGTAAGTTCATTAAGCTTTCTATAATCAATACATACTCACCAACCCGTAACCGTCCTCATCAGAATTAGCTCATTTCTTTCATTTGGGACCACAGTCAAACCCCCCGCCTCCCCACTTCACACCCCCCCCCCCCCCCCCCCCCCCCCTCTTTTAGGTACTACTTGTAATGGACTTACCCAAGGGCTATCAGAAATTAGGTAAATCAATCTAGCATCCAGAAGCTTGATTGCTTATTTCCTCACTACTTCTTTCATATTAGGATTCAACCTTCTTTGGGGTTGAACAACCGATTTGAATCCTTCTTCCATTAAAATCTTATAAGTGCAGATCAAAGGGTTTATACCTTTAATATCGGATATCTTCCATGCAATTGCTTGCCTATGCTCCTTAAGGACTGCCAATAATTGTTCCTTTTGTTCATTATTCATATATGAGGCAATAATCACCGGTAATTTGGAATTTTCCTCCAAGAAGGCGTACTCCAAAAAGTCTGGAAGTTGCTTCATTTCTAGTACCGATGGTGCTTTAATAGATGGCTTCAATCTTACCTCATCATCTTTTGATAATTTTTCGAACCCCTTTTTGTTCATAAACTCCTCATGCTTCCCAAATTGGGCTGCAATAGCTTGCACTTCGGGGTTCATCACTTCATTCTCTTCTGTACAAATCAGACTCAACTCCAAAGGATCCTTGCATAAAATATCTTGCATATAATCTACCACAGAAGTATCAATTATATCAATATTAAAGCAAGAATCATCAAATACCATGGGTTTTTTCATCACTGCTGGCATCTGCACTATGAGTTCTTCATTACCAACTCGGAGTGTCAACCTCCCATCTCCCACATCAATGACGGCTCTAGTAGTATCAAGAAAAGGACGTCCCAAAATTAGTGGTACTTCCCATCTTCATCCATCTCAAGAATCACAAAATCAATAGGGAATATGAAATTCCCCACTTTCACTAACAAATCCTCTATGATTCCTCTGAGTAGCTTCATAGATCTATCTGCTAATTGCAGACTTATCCTTGTGGGAGGTTCTTGGTTATTAGCCATGGGTGGATTTCTTACTTCTGGCGTTTTTTCTTCAAAAATTAGTTCTTTGGCAACGTCCTTTGTACTTTCTCTCAGCCTCTCGTGGAATGTTCTATTTATCTCCGGATCCAAATCAAGAAGTTGTGAAGATGAACTTCTTGTCATATACTACAAAAATTCAAGATTGGAGTTAGATTTCTTCAATTCAAGTCTAATGAAGAGAAAGAAGATTTTAACAAACAAATAAACATAGAAAAGTCAGATTAGTAGAAATAAAATGTTCCTAATATTGCTCGATTCCCTAGCAACAGCGCCAAAAACTTGATAGCTGCCTTCAAGGCCCGTTCTTAATTCACTATAAAGGCAAGGCAGTATACCTATCGAAAATGTAATATAGTACAAAAATCGGGATCGTCCACAAGGAATAAGCAATTACTAGTAATTACTCTTATTCTACTATCTAATTGATAATATTGATGAATTTCTATTTAATTTACTAGAGAAAACAAATACCTATCACTGATCAACAAGCAAGATTATATTAAAGCTAATGATCTAGGTTTTGTCTTTATCTAATTTATCATGTGAATCCTTGGAAATTACAAATTTGATTTAGTTCTTAAGCTGCTGAGTTTCTCAAACAAAATGATAATTCTTTCGAATCTATCAATTCTTTCTAAACCTAAGTTAATCAATTAGGATTCTTCTCTCAATCAATAGCAACTTAAGCCTGCATTAAGAACATGAACTCATTGGAATTTCAATAGTCACAGAAGATTCTTGCTATTCTATGTCTAGAATTACAAATGAATCTCATCAATTGCATAGATCAATTCATGAAAGCAATCATTCAATTAGCTTAAATGAAAATTAGACATAAATTTGCATTCCAGATATACAAATTTAAGAAACAGTTAAGAAACATGCAATTGAACAAAGAATATCAATCTTTTATTAAACCCAAATCATCATCACAAGATAAAATTAGAGTTCAACAAAACCTAGATTTGAAAATTTATTCTTCCATAGTAATTAACAAGAATACATGAAATTCTAAAAACAAACTAGAATTCATGATATCACCCAAGAAAATGAAGCTCAAAATTGTGGATCTTCAATCCAAGATAATCTTGACTTGTTGAAACTCTGAAAAACTTGTGTATGAATTCTATATATGCTCTCTCTTTCTTCCTTGCTGCTGTTGATTCTTCCTCCATCTTCAATTTATAATGGATTTCACATAAATGGAATTGAATGCTCATTATGGAGGAATTTGGAAGTTACGAGAGTTACGGGTCTTTTCGCTTTCCAAAGCAACACTCCTCTTTAATGCCCAATGAACATTATTTTAATAAATAGAGGGTTACTATTCATTAAACAAGCCATTTCTCAAAAAGTAACTCACTGTTAAATTGACATGCTTGGGGACAAGTCGTGTCACTTGAGCATGTCTGGCTAATTTCTTCATAGCAGAAAGTGACATGACTAAGGCATGGCTTGTCCCTCAGTCATGTAACATCCTATGGCTTTCCTTTCTTCATTAACACGACTTGGGACATGGATTGTCCCAGAGTCGTGTCCCTTGTTGTGGTCTTTTTTTCTTCACTGACACAACTTGGGACATGGCTTGTCCCAAAGTCGTGTAACTTCCTGTTTTCAATTCTTCAAAACGACATGCCCAGTGACAAGCCATGTCATGGTCGTGTCTTTGCAAGATAAGATTTCCAGTTTGACATGCTTTGTGATAAGTCATGTCACTAAGCTTGTCCTTCCAAAACTTGAGATTTAGGACTCGATTCTTCTTTTCCTTGACATGGTTGATAGACATAGCTTGTTTTTGTTGTGTTAACCACTTTTTGGTCCAAACTTTGTATTTTTGACCCGTTTTGCTTTCTTTTTATAAAATAACTCCTTTAAAGGCCTAAAAACATAAATTACTATTTTTAAGTGCCAAATTCATAATATTTATCAATAAAATGATCAATAATTTTGGTTTATCAGGAACAAATGAGTATATTACCAATAAACTCATTTACTCAGAGCTTGGTCTTCAAGATTCATTTTTGTACTGAACTGGAATGATTTGCATCAAGTTGGAGAAGATGAACAATGAAACCATGTGATATAGAGCTGCTGTCAAAATTGCAGTGAAAGGTTCTGTAAAAGGTTTTGGATTTCTGGAAAAATTCTTTATCCTTAAAGCAACCTTTTGGAAAACATTCAAGATTTCTAATACTCTTCATCATTTTTCTTCTTTCTCTTTAATCTTGATACTACACACTTAATAAACTCATTAGTAATCATTTTTACTCTTTTGTTATCATTAAAACCTATTTGAAGAGAATCTAACAATTCTCCTAGCAGAATTGACTCTAGCTATAGCCAGTCTGAATCAAACCCCAGACCTAAGCCTTTTATTTTCCCCAAAGAGAATGCCTTTCACCAATTAAGCTGTAACTCAATTGGTGAAAGGCATTACCTTTGAGGTAAATAAAAGGCCTAAGTCTAGGGTTAGATTCCTATAAGCTGCAGCTTGGAGTCAATTCTACCTAGGAGAACAATATCAATTTGTGCTTTGGTCATTCCGAAGGTACCCTGGGGAGCCAGTATACCTAAGATCACGATCCCTGCTTGGGTGAAATAAACATGCTCCCCTGTTATGGTGGGCCTAGGGTAGCAGGTTATGACATTTGGCTTCTAGACTTGGAGGTGCTCCTGTTGAGATTTTTCCATCTCATTCCAAGCAATGATGAAGTCTTATCAGCTGATATACTTGCCTACCCATTCATAGAATTCCTCAAGGGTATTGGGTTTGTTCTTAGTGAGGGGATGGAATAAGCATTCGCCCTTGTGAACCCTATAGATTGTCGCCTGGATAGTAAAGCTAAGATTGAGGCTATCTACTTTGGTGATAGCCTGGTTAAATTGGGTGATATAATCCTGGAGAGATTCATCTTTCTTTTGATTCACTAAAAAGAGAGGCAGTGTGTCTTTCTTTGGAGGTCTACCGACACTAAAGTTTTTCTTAGATATGGCTGCTAACTCCTCAAACAATGTAAAATCGAGCCTTTGGGGAATTAATGGAACTAACTTTTGGCTACTTTTTCTAGCATTCTGGGAACACCTTATAGAAAAATAGTATTATTGAAACAAAAGACCAACATTTGGTCTCTATATCTCTTAAGATGTTCTTCTAGATTGGTGGTTCCATCATATAATTTGAACATTGGTAACATTATGCCTGAAGGCATAGGCTCCCCTATAATTAATGTGCAAAGGGGAGTTTTTATCAACAGCTAGGTCGCTTTGGGTGTTAGCATGCTATTTTTACTTTCTTTGATTTTTGAAATTCTTTTGATTTCCTTTCTATCTCTTTGAGGGTTAAGTCCTTGAACTGTTTACACCGGTACATAGATAAGTCTATAGGAGGAGCGTCATTTGCAAGAGTTTTTGACATGGTTAGTGCAATGGAAGGTTTCTAACTCCATGAGACCCCTATATTTAGGATCCTATGAGAGTAGTAAGGGTGTGGACAGGACTTGAAAGTAGTAGTGACCATCTTGTGGTGATGGTGTCCTACTGCTACCATGTTGTGGCTAGAAAATTTAGGTTCCCAACTCTAACTCCTTAAGGTGGTGTTTAATGTCTTTGTTGCATTTTATAATTTCAATGTCTTATTCACCACTTAGCGGAGTATGTCCTTCGGACCACTCAGGTAGCCTTGGTCTAAGGAGTCATCGAAGGCTAGGAAGATGCTGAAGCCTGCTTAGAAGCTCGTTGGCCCTTGCGAACCAAGTGAATTCGAGATCAAGTTCAAGTCACCTTCAAGGTAGTGACCCTGAAGTGACTTTTTATTCTTAGGGCACGGAACATAACTAAAGTTCAAGCTTTTGAGGTATAAGGAGCTGTTGTAAGAAGGTGGGGATTGGGAAACTTCCTTCAAAGGGTAAGATTTCCCACAAACAATACGATTTGAATGTTGGGAACGTCCTCAGCTTACCCATCTCCAAGGGTAAAAGGATTCAATCTTTAAATTAACTCAAGGAGATTCGAATGATGGAAAAGCTTCATATAAAAGAGAAATGATGTGTCTAAATCGAATGTAAGAGAGAAAAAAGTCAAATTACTTCTGTTATGTAAAAAATCATTCTTATTTTATTTGATTACAAATTTAAGAGCGATAATTAGAGGATAACTCAAAGTGTAACTGATGGAGATCAATAGCATTAAACCTAAAGCCAACCAAATCTAAGTCCAACGATCCATTTCAAGGAATTGGAGGTCCAATGACAAAAGCATGAACCAAATGAATGAAGGAAACCTTACATGGATTGATCATGGAAATTCAAGAGAAAGAAGTTGTCCAGTAAGATTCTAACACATCTCCTAAACTAGTTAATATTTTACATAGAAGTGGAGATAAAATAGTATGGGACATGAAAGATTAGAGCCTTTCTAGTTTGGAAGCTTCAAGTAACACATTACATATAGGAAACAACCTTGGGAAGCATATGCTGCCGGCCTTGAAGATGCATTGCTACCTTTGAATTGTTCTATACTGCCAGCCTTGATTTATGAATCACTGGCCTTTATAGGCTTAGGTGTTTATTTCGAATTTTTAGTGTTTTTCTTGTTTTGTAGCTTAGATTTGAGTCTAATTAAAAACCTATGTAAATCTATTGGACATAACTTTTAAGAACATCTTTGATATCAATTACAATCGAGAGTTTAATTTCTTTTTAGTTCTTGAAATAACCCTTTGAACTTATCGGGTTATCCCATGGTGTCCATCAAGATTTATCAATCGAATTTCCTTCACCAATTGTGTCCTCCTTATGCCAAGGTTCTTGCTTTGTTAACCCAATGGGTTGCAATTCTTCCATACAATTCTTAAACTATCTTGCGTTATTTCCATATTAGGTATTGGGTTTTGTCATAGGTTGATATGGTTTGCACCATTTGGTATCAAACCAAGGCTTTTTAAGAATCACCATAATCTAGTACGATTAGAGGAAGGTGTATCAAAACCTTAACTCAATTCGTTCATATCTTTAATTGTCTTTTGTTAGTTTTGAATTGTTTGATCTTGTTAACCTAATTTGTTTCAGTTTTGGTTACAAAAAAAAAAATCCTTCCATTCTTTTGTGAATTCTTTTACTCTTAAGAAAAAAAATTTGAGTGAAATATGAGTGACTCCACATCTATTAAGTATATATGTGAGGGAGTGTGTGAGGATTAATCCAACTATTTTACATTTCATCTCCTTTTTTTACGAATTTTCAAACATGAGTGGTGGAGGAGATAATAATGATCTTGATATGAAGCTATTTATGAGGTTGTCCAAGATCAATTTAAGCATGTAAATAGGGTTAGATAACCTTGAATTACCATGTAAGCCCAATTCTCTAAAAAGCATAGGATGAGGAGGAGAAGGATGAAGAATTTGATTATGATGTGAGTACTTGGAAAGGCAAAAGGGACTAAAAACGTGACAACAATTTGGTAGTATCAAGATGAAGATACCTTCTATTCAAGGAAAGAATGATTCGGAGTTGTACTTGAGAGTGGGAAAGAAAAGCAGAGCATGTGTTTAATTGGCTAAATATTCAAGGAGAAAAAGGTTAAATTGGTAGCAGTTAAATTTACCGATTATGCTAGCATTTGGTGGGATCAACTGGTGATTAATAGGTAGGTATGGTGAAAGACTGTTCAATCATGGGAGGAAATGAAGGTTATGTTGCATGAGAGGTTTATTCGTAGTCACTATTATAGAGATTTGTGCAGGAAGTTGCAAAGTTTGACTTAAGGCTCCATGAGTGTAGAAGATTATTACAAGGAAATGGAAATAGCCATGATTAGAGCTAAGGTTGAGGAAGACTGATATGATCCTAGGATGCTAGGATACGAATTTCATTTAACCTGCAATGAAACCCTAAACCAAAATATGGATTCTCGACTAAACTTCACCAAACCCCAAGTATAATCAACCTAAGATCTAATGAATGATATGAAATAAACCCGATAATCAACACACACAAGTATGGTAAACTATGACCCTATGCTTATAAGAAAGTAAGAACCTTTGGTATATAATGTAGACGCCACAATCAAAGGTAGAAATTTCGATTGATAAGTCAAAATAAAGAACGCCACTGAACAAATTCTAATAAGTTCATACAAGTTCACTCAAGAACTCAAAGAGATATCTCTCAAAAGCCTATCATTCAAGTCTATTATTTACAAAGCAAAAGAACTGTATATAATAGCAAAGGAAACCCTGTAAAACATAAAAACAAATGTTGCTGCCGAAACACATAAGCTGGCAAGAAAAACAAGTACGTTGGCGGCTTTCGAGGTGGTGTTAAATTGAAATAAAAATTCAAGAGCATCTTTCGGCCGATGGCTTAAACTCCTATGCCGCCAACGTAGGCCATGAAGGCCAGCGGGTGTTAGGCCGGTTTAGGACAAAAGCCACCTGATAATGACGTGATGACACTGGCTGTGTTGAAGACAAAGGTCGGCAATGTTCGACATATAGGTCGGTAGCTTTGAGCCGGTGTAGCCCCTATTCGCCTGAAACATGTCTTAGTCCATTTCATTTTCACATCAAAGACCAAGAGACTACTATGGCTAGATTCATTAAGGGGTTAAAAGAGATTGCTAATGTGGTGGATTTGCAACATTATGTGGAGATGGAGGAATTGTTACATAAGGCTATTAAAGTGGAAAAGCAATTGAAGTCTAAGGGCAATTCAAGGTATGTCTCACCTTCTAGTTCTTCATGGAAATTAGATTGGAAGAATCACAAAGCAGCTTTGAAATCAGAAGAGTATATGAAGGCCAAGATTTGATTGCTGGTTCTAAAGGTGCAACCGAAAAAACCCTCTTCTAGATCACGTGACATTAAATGTTTTAAGTGTCAAGGACATGGGCATATTGTTCTCATTATCCAAATAAGATGGCTACGGTTGTTTTGGATAATGGTGACATAGAGAGTGTAAGTTCTAATGATGATGATATGCTACCATTGGAGGATTATAGTGATGTGGATATTGAAGGGCCAATGAGTGGAGAGTTTCTAATCATTAGGCAAACTCTTAACATTTGGCTTAGGGATGATCATGATGAGGTCCAATGTGAAGACATCTTCCATAGTGAAAAATAACGTATGTAGCATGATTATTGATAGTGGTAGCTGCATAAATGTTGTTAATTCTTTAATGGTTGAAAACCTACATTTACCTACACTAAAGTATCTTAGGCTATATAAGCTATATTGGTTAAATGAATGTGGAGAAGTCAAGGTGACAAAGCGAGTGTAGTTGCTTTTTCCATTGGTAGCTACAAAAATGAGGTTCTTTGTGATGTGGACCTATGCATACGAGGTCATGTTTTGTCGAGGAGACCATGGAAATATAATAGAAGAGCTAAGCATATGGATATAAGAACCACTATTCTTTTGTTCTAAACAAAAGGCATATGATTTTATCACACCTCAAACCATGGGAAACTTGTGAGGATCAGATGAGGAGTAAGAGAATTATGAGAAAGAGAAAAAGAAAAGAGTGCTCAAGAAAAGAATGAGAGTGAAAAAATGAGTGCGAGTGTGAAAAAGAGTGACAAAAATACACTGGTGAGCACTAAGGAAAAGAATCAAAGAAAGGTATGGGAGTAAGTGATATTGCTGAAAAAAAGACCGCTATGATAGTAAGACGGCAATCACTTATACTTATAAGGATGTTTATTCTTTCACTAATGCACTTAATCCTTCTTTACCAGAGTAGATGTTTCATTACTGTAGGAGCCTAAAGATTTGTTTCCCCAGAAAATTTAGAAGGAATAGAGCATCAAATTAATTTCATTCTTATCGCTTCCATTCCAATAAACCAACATATAGATGCAATCCAAAAAATTCCAAGAAAGGAGCTTCGAAGAAGAATCCTTTCTAAGAAGGAGGGAATGATGGAGATTAGATAACATCAAACCTAGAGTCGACCAAGTCCAAGTCCAACGATCCATTTCAAGGAATTAGAGGTCCAATAACAAAAGCACGAGCCAAGCAAATGAAGGAAACCTTGCATGGATTGATCATGGAAATTCAAGAGAAAGAAGTTGTCCAGTAAGATTCTAACACATCTCTTAAACTAATTAATATTTTACATAGAAGTAGAGATAAAATAGTTTGGGACATAAAACATTAAAGCCTTTCAAATGTGGAAGATTTAAGTAGCACATTGCATATTTGAAACAGCCTTAGGAAGATGTACGCCGCCGACCTTGAAGGTGCTGATAAGCATGGATTATATCTATTCATAATAAGCAAATTAAGTCCAATTCTGAGTTTAATGATAAGATTTTGTATTAGAATTGATACTTAATTAGTATGTATTTTCATTTCAGGTCAAATTAGAACCTAATGGAGTGATTAAAAGAAATCAAAGAAGAAATTTAGCCAAAGGATTTAAAGTCACGGGCGTGATTCAAGTAGCAACAAAGTCATTTTCCACCTTAAAGCCAATCACAACTGTGACTTGAAGCAAGGACCACAATTTTTCTTATGAAGAGTGGAATCACGGTCGTGAATGAGGAGGAAAGGAGTCTTTATCAAAGCCAGTACCTACCTTAGTGAAGATCACGACCGTGACTGACAAATTGAGAAGCATGAAATTAGAAGGAAACTTGAAGTCACGACCGTGATTAATTGGGAAGAAACAATATGACTTTTACAACCGTTCGTCCAAACAGTATATCCATTAGTAAACGTTATATATTTTCATTTTTTAACCCCTTTAGAAATAGAGTAGGTATAAATTGATGATACCCATTCAAGAATTGACATCGAATTCATTCTACATACCTACACACCTGTTCATAGTTTCTGTCATCAACGTATCTTGTAACTGTTCATGAAGTGAATATATTTTGTTCGATTCTGGAAGAAAACAAGGGAGACTACTGGAATCAAGTGTTTTGTGTTTGTGACTCTACCATTAGTGTTGTAATAGAAACGGGTTTCTCTTCTTCTCTCTATCTCTCATATTGTTTTCATCGTTAATCATGTTGTTAATAAGTTTGTGTTCGTATTTTTAACATGTGTGAGTAGATTCTTGGGTTACGAAGTCATATTAGCATGAAACTTTTATTTAATAGTTAGTAATCCAATTAATTACTAATTTCTGGTGATGGGTCTTCATAAAAGTTAGGAAATTGTAGTGCACAACAAGATTCTACACTAAATCTTGATGGAAATTGTTGAGAAATAATTCCATCAAGTAGATCTAAGTCACTAGAACAAGCTACTCCTGTTAATAGAGATATTATTAGGAAGCTTGCTGTATCGTTTAGGAAATTTAAGGATAAAAGAACGTATTAAAGCAATTCTGAATTGTCCATTTACTTAGAAGAGATTCTAGTAGATGCATTCGGGATTAGAATTAGTTCATTATGAGAATAAGGACTATGAATTTAGAATTTCAGTAGATAAGTAATTAATAGGATTAATTGGTTTTAATTCGTGCAAGTATGATGGAGTAACCTATTGTAAATGTGATATTGTTATAGTAAAGCTTTGTTTTGTATGTTTTGTTAGTGAATTTTTGTAATTAATATAATTAGCTGTTAATTATAGGTTTAAGTTACTTAGCTCAATCTTATTCAATCGGCTAGATAATAAACAAGAGGGCGAGTAGTGGTACTTGCTAACGACCCCGTGGAATACGACCCTATAATTAAGTCCTATACTACAATTTGATAGGTGCACTTGCCTAGCGTTGACCGTACATAGGAAGAGATCATAGGTTATAAATTAATTAAATTTGGTCAAGGATAAAACGCACATCAGGTGCACCGCCGGCCTTGATTTATGAGCCGCTAACCTTTATAGGCTTAAGGGTTTATTTCAGATTTTTAGTGTTTTCCTTTTTTTTGTAGCTTAGTTTTGAGGCTAATTAAAAGCCTATATAAACCTATTGGATGTAACTTTTCAGACATCTTTCGTATCAATCATAATTTGAGAGTTTAATTTCTCTTTGTTTCTTGAAAGAACCTTTTAAACTTATCGTGTTCTCCCAAAGCATTCATCAAGACTTATCAATCAGATTTCTATCACCGATTGTGGTGTTCTTTTTATACCAAGGTCCTTGCTTTGTTGAGTAGTGGGTTGTGGTTCTTCCATATAATTTTTAAATGATCTTGGGTTATTTTCTAGATTAGGTATCAGGTTTAGTCACATGTTGACGTGGTTCGTATCATTAACTTAGAACACTTAACCAAAACTTACAATTTCTTATGTAAATTTCCTTTGTAGCTTTGAGCAAAATTATTTGAGGGGAACTTTGATATTCTTTCATTCATTGACTTTCTTTATACTTTAGTGAGATTGATTGTATGAGACAATATCACTCTATAAATCAATAATTACTTAGTGAGATAGATAGGCTAAGTAAAGAGAGTTGAGTCCATTATTGTATTGGTATACTATTCGTACTCTTTAAATTTTATTGGATATAATTGAATGAACTGGTGTGGAATACTAAATCGCAGGGATGAAGCTAGAAGAGATTGTTAGATTCTCTATAAGGAAGTTTTGATGATAACATAAGTATAAAAAAGTTACTAATGAGTTTATCAAGTTTGCAGATTTAAGATATTGAATCAAATGAAAAGTATCAAGTTGCTAGAGTATGAGCTAAAGCATACAAGGATAAATATATTTAAGTAAAAAGGTTATCCATAGTATTGTCTAGAGAATTGTTTTGCAAGACTTAAACTTGAGAAAATACCTAGAGCATTGTTCAGATAATAGTACAACATCAAACATGAAGTTCCGATTTGATCATAGATTAATCAGAACAAGTTTCAAATGTTGGTTAAACGTGTTTTCAAGGCCTAGATCCAAAAGATTGATACATTCATATATTCCACTAAGTTAGATTAACATCCCTGGGGATGTGAATTAAATTTTTAGCAAGTTCATTAAATTATTTCAAGTTTACAAGAATAAGTTATTGAATTGAATTCCAAATCTAAAGATTCAAGTTTGATAAGTGATGTCATGGATTTTTCTTATGAAGACTTGAAGATAAGGTTCAAAATAAGTCAAGTTTCAATTTGAAAAACGTTTAGATGAAGATACTGAATAGGATTTGTCCAGATCATGCGAGATCTTTATAAGATAGTTATGGTACATGATATCAGCATAGTCTTCAAAGATTAAATTTAGATTTGAAGATAATGTCAAGATCAGGATATAAAGA
Source organism: Combretum micranthum (assembly GCA_024138025.1). Lineage (NCBI taxonomy): Eukaryota > Viridiplantae > Streptophyta > Magnoliopsida > Myrtales > Combretaceae > Combretum > Combretum micranthum. Next base: position 910,968 of record JAMXBD010000375.1, read on the forward strand.
CATAATGAGAAATATCAAAGCTGAAGATTATCTGAATTTCAAGCAAATAGTTGGCTTATGGCTATGGAAGATTTGAAGAATAAATAAATGAAGGCTAAAAAAGAAGGATATGTGCTGTTGAAAAATCACCCTTGTGAACTTACTAATATGATATTGAGCACTCAAACCTTTGCTACATTTTTAATTTTTGCTTATTGCTTTGTTTAGAGAAGGAACTTTAGTATGTCCTTCATCGTGGATATACTAAAAATAACTCTATAGTAGGTGATAGCTTAAGGATAAGCTAAGAAGACTAAATAGAGGGAATTGAGTCCAAGTGTTGACAACTATTTATAATCAAGTTTTATTGCATTTAGTGGAGCATACTTGTCTGGATTATGGGGTTTGCAACTTGGAGTTGGAAGAATGGATGTGGGTATAAAGCCGAACCACTATATATCGCTATGTCTAAGCTTTTCTTTCTCTCCCTCTTTTAGTTTGAGCATTATATTATTGTTTGATAGTTTTTGCATTGCAATCATTAATATCACACCAAATTGTTTTAAGTAATTAAGGAGATTTAATTTTAAGAAAATAGATTTGAACTAAAAAAGAGTAACCAATTTAACCCTCCTTCTTGGTTACTTAATTAGGACCGATAGAGATGACTGATGCACAAGGGGAAATGAAATACCCCGAACTCTCATCTAGTTAAATTAGAAATGGTTTAATTGAATAATATAATAGATAGTTAATTTTGAACATGGTTAGATAGTTTAAATAAATAAAATAAGTAAACAATGGGAAAAAAGGAATAGACAATTTGATGTAATTAAATTAGTAAAGAGATTTGAAGTGAAATTGAGATTTGAAATATTTTACAAAATCATCTATTTTCCTTAATAACTTTTCTTAATAAATCAAACTATTTAATTTTAACCCAATTCTTTATTTTAAACTCCTTTTATTCCAAATTCAAATTTCTAATTCTCAAAACAAATATTTTGAATGTTTTGAAAACTCCTAAACCCTTAGTCTTTTGTTATCTTTCATTTTATAAAGTTTTTATAAATTTTGAAATCGATTACTTATTTAAAAATATCAGTTTTGAACTTGAACCCAAACCTGAGTCAAGTATCAGATTTTTACAAATTAAAGTTTTGAGTTATGTTTTTATATCAAGTTATAAATTCATAATATATATATATATATATATATTCTCAAATTATTTCCTAATTAGGTTTGATACTTAAGAAAATCATCTGAAAGATTAAAGCCATAATCCTTTGCAAATTAATATCATCAAACCTTATCCTTTTCCTTTGACTTTTATTGGTTATCCATTTTTCTTTCCTCTCTCTTTTCTTCTCATTTTTCCTCCGATTCCTTCCTTTCCTTCTTCCTCGTCTCTCTACTTCTCTTTCTTTTCTCAAATTAAACCCTCAAAATCTCAAATCCATCAAGTTTAGAAAGAAAATGAAGATGAAAAACAAGATCAAAGATGGAAATCATGCATGAACAAACTCCAAGAACTTAATAGGATCGTGATAAGAACAATCAAGAAGTGGGATTATCTCCAAAGATAAGTTTTGTTATTCTTATTTGTTTTTATTATTATTTACATGTGTATATGATGTATTGATGCTAGATTTAGGTTGAGTTTGTGGTGAAAATGGATAAATGATAGATATATGTGGTTTATGCATGGATATGGAGAATGGGTTTGATAAAGTGAGATTGATGAAATGGGTTGATGATGTAGGATGAGAAAAATATGTTTGGAAAGATTGTGAATATTATTTTGATCTTGTATGCTGCTGTTATGATGATTTAGTTGATGTACGTAGGATAAAAAGACAAGCAAAACATGCATTTAGGATCCCCCGTTCATTACGGGCATGATATGGCCCGTGATCTCCTCGGAACATGAATTTTCAAATGACAAATCTCATATCACCACCGTAAGAGAGGAGGTTATCTCCTCCAGTCAAAATTTTCTAGCATGATACTGCTTTGTAATTTAATCATAACTTTTTCATCCAAACTTGGACTATGGTGATTCAAAATGCTTTGGAAAGCTTAAAAAGAGATCTATAACTTTCATGTTTTAAGCTTTTGGAAATTCTAAAAATATCAAGGCCTAAATTTTACTTATTTCCAGCTATTTTATATCCAACAAAGTTGAAAACTTGTTTTACTAAGCTAAGTATTTGTAGTTAAGTATAAAATGAATTTTTTTAGCTAAAATGAAATGGATTGATAGTTAATGTGTCATGGTAGTTAATTAATATAACTAAAGATGAGTTTAGTGAATTTATAAATTCAATGAATAATTGAGTTAAATATAGAAGATAGATATAAAATGAATTATAAGGAGCTAAGATGAATTTGATCTAGAATAAGATGATTAAATAACTAAGATGCTAATAGATATTTGATGATGATCTAATGAAGTAAATGAGTATAACCACAAAATTGGATTAAGTAATCAAGCTAGACCAACTTAGACTTAAGTTAACATGAGTCCTAGATATAAAATGAACTTAACTAATTAATCTAAGTTCAATTTGGCTTAATAAAACTAAATGAATTAAAATGAAGGAGATCAATAACAGTTAATGTCATATTTTTAATATTTAAATAATTAGGATTAAGTTAAGTGAATGAATAAGTTTAGTAACTAATTAGATTTAACATAAAACTTAAGTATAACATGAACTTATATAAAGAACTTAAGGTTAATTTGGTTAATGAACTTTAATGAACTAAAATGAATTAAATTGGTTAAGGTTAATCAACTCGATTAAGATTAGGATAGTATAGACTTAAGTTAATATAAATCTTAGATATAAAATAAACTTAGTTAATCACTCTTAGTCCAACTTGACTAATTAGGCTTTAGTAAGCTAAAATGGATTAGATTGATTGAGTTTAATTATCTTAGCTTAGTAATTGGATTAAATGATTAATTCTAATCAATTTGGCTATGATTAAGTTAAAATAAGTTAGTATTTAAAAATTGGCTTAAGTTAATGAATTAGGATAAACCAAGAATTTTATGGGGAATATATTGTTTCAAATGTGTGCTTGCTTAGGAAATGAATATTTTTGTATATGAATGCTTTTGTAATAAGAGACTATAAACGAAGAGAAAAGAAATATTTTAGTAGACAAAGGAGAATTGTTCGTATTTTGGCTGGGTGATCTTCGCAATCATATCGAGATTCCTATTTAGTGTCTGATCAAATAGGGTTTTAATAAAAGTTTGAGATAGGTGGATAATTAATATAGTTTCTTATATGAATTTAATTCTTGAATCTACAGATATGAATACCCGATCTATCTTATGAGTTAGCTTCTGATTTACCTTATGAGTCTATTTAGATTTCATGTAAAAAGTACAGAGTAACTTGTGTGGTGATTGTTAGGATAGGTATCCTAAAAATTAATTAAAACTTAAATTCGGCTTAATAATTGATAAGTGATGGTTGTACGTGTGCCATTTAACTAGGTCTAGGAAGCGGCAATCCTGTCCAAGTAGACACGGTAGTTTTAGTGCTTAGGTTGCTCGTCGTGATGCATTGACTTCCAATAGGTGGCTCGGTAGGTAATTGATAAGATGTATGCTATCGGTGTAATATTTGCTTATTCTTAACATGATAGAATATGATTTAATTCACGTTTTAAAGGGACGATTGGAGTAGGTGATATTATGGATTAAGTGAAGTAAAGTTGACTAACAGCTGTAAACCTTAAATGAGATTACTTTTTTTTATCGGTTATATAAGAGATGTAAGTATTCGAGTTATTTATATCAACCCCTTGAGCACCTGCAGTTACTTAGGATTCCTAGATTCTTGCCCTGGGGTACTCGCCTGGCATGCTCCCCTACTACTATGGTGATGGGCTAGGGATGCTAATCGTTCTTTGATTGTTCCAGAGTGTAAGTGCTCCAATGTTGTTTTGTTTACTTTTAAATTAAAGATGATAACTTATTGTTTGTTACATTGTATTTAATTAAGCTTATGTATCATGTCGTGTGTTCTTGTGTTACTATGTACTAGGCTTCGACTCATTATTGTTGTTATTATCTTTTCTAGGTATTGTTGATTGATGTTGATGACATTATTGATGATAATAATGAGGATTGATGATTGATGGTGATGGAGTTGTTGTTGATGATGTTGTCTTGGGTTTTGGATGATGAAAATGGAAGAGATTATGGGAGAATGAAGTGGGTTAGGATCGTGGTTGGATTTTGATTTGGATTTTGTTTTGTTTTGTTTTTGTTTTTGTTATAAGAGCTGGATTTCTTTCCTGAAAATGTATTTGTTTTCTTTAAGGGGCTAATTATGAAGTCCATATGTTTGTAATAATCTTTTAAAGCTTTGTTTTTTATATAAAGTTTTATTTCACCGCTGCCAAATTTAGTTATCTTGAAAATCTAATTTAATGATTTCAGTAATCTAAAATTGATTATCAATGTTGAAAATAAACATATCATTCTAGGAAGCCTGAGCGTGTGACACATAAAGTATTATACATGGCAGTAATGCCTTAATTAAATTTAGCATGTTATAGGAAACCTTTATGAATAATCGAGTATTCTCTTCTTCTCTTCTCTCTTTTATATTTCGCATATTATTATTGTTTGTGCTTGAGTTTAATTATTTTAAACCATTGCAAATACAAACCAAAGGGGTTGTCTTATTTCAAGGCAAAAAGCTTTCAAACTTTGACGATAACCAATTTGCTACCTTCCCCCTTGCTTCCCTTCCCTTTTTTCCAGTTATTGAATTAAAACCTATAACTTGATTCATGGTTACTAGCAAGTGAGAACACTACTATGATGCACAATGATTTTAATATTAATTTGATTAAGGCAAGTCTTACTCCTTAGACACATGATCTACATCCTTCCCTTCTCCTAATTTCATATTGTCTCATTCTTTTTTCCCCCTATATTCATGGGTTTTGTATTATATTTTAGAGATATAAGACCTAAAGGCTCATGGCTAATTTTGATTAAACAAAAATATCGATTAAAATTCAATTAAGTAATTTTTAACATAAATATTTTATTAGTAGCGCCTTATCTGCAAAAAATTACCCTAAAAAATGATCCAAAGTTAAAGTTTGATCGAATGATTCTAAATGATAACATTAAATATGTTTGATGTTATATGCTAAATTAATCAAACAAAACCAAGTGGGAAAGGGTCCAAAATCTATTTAAGATAAAATTGCATTTTTATGCAAAAAGGTCTAAAACAAGCCTAAAGAGTTAGAAATTGTTAAATGCTTTCTAATATTTTTCTTAATGGCATGGAAAGTCTAAAACCTTGGTGAAAGAGTTTGATTATTCATTATGAATAGCTAAAAAAATTCAAGATTTTCCCAGAATCAGAGCATGTGCAAAGATTTAAAGCATTTAAGACCATAAAGTTTAAAGATGCATAAGCCCTAAAGTTTAGACCTTTAGTAAAAGTTATCGTTGAATTGTATTTTAATATGAGATCACTTTAGATTTGTGTCAAATTTAATAATTTAGTACAAGTTATAAAACAGTTACATGCGGATTTTAGACCAATCTTAGCTTTATTCTATATTACAAAAGTCATCAATTCATTATCATTCTTCTCTCTTGTGATTAAATCCATTTAGACTTTAGTAAGTGAATATTGTATCTGATAAAGAGATTAAACTTTTAGTCATTGTAAAAGCACTATACTTATAATGTCTTAAGTGTGATACTTTATGTAACTCATTTGAGCATTGTTATCTTTATGATCAATAAAAAATGGTATTTGAAGTTCTTAATTAGAGATACATGGTGTTTAATTGTTTATAGAAAGCAAAGAGCTATGTAAGCTTTGTATTGAAATCTCGCTTGATCTTCTTTGTCTTCTCCTTTGGATTTTAGTACTTTGTTTGTCTTTTGTTGATATAAATTATTACTTATTGGTTATAAATTGTTAAAAAAATGTTTAAAATTGCATTAGTTTTTTAGTTCATCCCTCTTAAGCTTAATTTTTTTTTCATTTTTGTACTATTTAATTAACTTCATTTCATGAATATTAATTATCTCCATTTCCATCAATTTACTCTTTTAAAATGAAATTATAGAGGAAAAGGTAATGTTAATGATATAATGAGGTAGTTTAGGCATTATTGATATATAAATTCATGAAAAATTTCATAAAAGGTAAATGAAGAAGATCCAAGGCAACAAAATACTAACAAAAGGTATATAAAGCATAAATGGTAAATTACGCCGGAATATCATAACATTTGGGGATAAGTTAATTTGAGGTCACAATATTTCAAGTGGTTCATTTGAGGTTATAATATTTAGGAAAGTTGATCAATTGGGGTTACTATGGATATGTGTTAGTGTCACGATGTGGTTAATTTTTTGAGTTTTAATTAATTTTTTCTCTTGTTGATATGTATCAAAGTTGATCTTAATTGACCACTTTTCTAAACAGTGTGACCTAAAATGAACTACTAAAAATAGTGTGATCTCAAATGAATTTACTCCAAAACGTTGTGATATTTCAATATAATTTACCCAAAGCATAAATAAGGAGACATAGTCAAACAACTATGGATATGGGAAGAAGTGAAGTGAACCTTTTCAATTGATAACTTCATCTTGATAAAGTTCTAACCTTATAGACAATCCCATTTCAATGGGGGTAAATTATATTGAAAGGACACAACATTTAGAGGTAAGTTTATTTGAGATCACAACGTTTCGAGTGGTTCATTTGATATTATAACGTTCAAAGAAGTGAGTCAATTGAGGTCACCATTGACATGTGTCAATATGATACAAATTTAATTAAAACTCAAAAGATTCGACATATTGCAACATGTGCTAATGATGACCTCAATTGATCCACTTCCTTAAATGTTGTCACCTTAAATAAACTTACCCCTAAACGTTGTGACATTTCAGTGTAATTTACCCATTTCAATAGAGATAAAATACCAAAGCTATGTGTTTGTTATTATAGGTTTTATAAGATCAATGCTAATTAAAAGTTGTCGCTAATGGGACTTTATGTTCAAATTGTAGGTGAAATAAGGTAATTAAATTAATAGATTTAGGCATATGAAGGTACATCATTTAACGACAGTGCTGACATGATAGATGGAGATGGATAGAGTTAACACAGACACGAGGTGGAGCATCTTCATAAGTTTGATAGGTTTAAGAAATCAACAATTTTGTAATGATGCAGGTAATTGAAAACTCAATAATCTATGAAAAAGGTCAAATATGCATTTCATAACTTGTTTATGTTGGAAAAAACAAATAAAGCATTAGATTTTTGGTAAATCATCTTAGCCTTTCTTTCTTCTTAGTGTTTTGTTTTAATTGAGGTGACTAAAGGGAAAAAAGGGGAGAAGAAATTGTGATTTTAGGTATTTTAAAAATCATTTATAGTTTACATGTCTTCAATTAGTGGCAAAAAACATGTAACATATCATAGTAAAACATGCATCATTATCCTATCAATGGAAAAAAAGAAAAAAAGAGAGAACGAAAATAACTAACTAGTAACTATTACAATAGTAGTTTACTTAATTTTTTTAAAAAGTATGCAAATCGCTTTTAAATTATTACTAACACCTCAAAACTTTAATTAAAAGATTACAAATAATGATATATTATAACCATTCAATTTTTACTCCACAAATATTGTTAAAAGTGCCAATACTGCAACATTTTTTGTGTTTTAGCAACAATGTAAATGTATGTGTATATTGTAAAATATTATCAAAAGTGAAATTGCATTTAAAAAATTTGGAGATTTAATACCAAATTCAAATCAATAATATGGACTATAGGATTGAGAGGTAATTGTAAATAATTCTTAGGCTCCGTTTGTTTTAAGAAAAATTATTTGTTAATGAAAAATGTTTTCTTGAAAATTAGCATATCTTTAAATGTTTGGCTAGTTTTATGAAAATAGTTTCTTTTTTTAATGTGTTTGTATAATTTCAAGACAACCCCTCATATCTTAAGTATAAAAAATAAAAAAATATTTTATAATGGAAAATAAATCTATCTAATGAAAAAATATTTAAAAAATAATAAATCTCTTAATAAAAAATGATTGTTAGATTGAACTCGTGAATTGATGGAAAAATGACTTATGCTTTTATAGTCCATAAGTTATGTCGCTTGCTTGAATCCGATAGAAATTGGACTTTATGAATTTAGCGTTGAATTGTTGTTTAGTGTAATGTTTGCAAAGATGGAAACTTGGTTAATGGCACGCATGGGCATGGGCCCAAAGTGTCCACTCTAATGTTTAAGACAGAGGTTGTCATAGTGAGCCCATATATCAAATAAGAGTAAGTGGTTGAGTGCGATATTACTTATCTCCTAAGAGGTAGATACATATTTTTAGGCAACTGGCCTGGCGGTTACAGGCGTCGTGGGCTAGTGGGTGAGTGGGTGACTGGTAGTTAGTAGTGAAGGACATAGGGCAGGTCTACTACTTCACGCACTAGTCTAGCCGAGTTGCTTATGCCAAACAGGGAGCAAGGTAGATACAATCAAACGAATGTTGAGACTATCATTGAGGCTGTGTTGCTCATTGTGGCTGATAGAGTATAGGCCAAACAGATTGGCTCGGTCCATTAATGAGTTGGACTTGGTTCGGGTGGCCCTATGATTCAAAATAGACCATGAACAAGTTGTTTTTCAAAAAATAAACTAGAATAAGTTTATGTTTTCTATAACAAAGGAAAATATTTTTTTAATAATTATACTATTTTTAGAAAAATAAATATGGTAAAATGGAAACAAAATTGCTGGAAAAACATTTTCATTAAAACAAAACCATGAATTCTTTTCTGAATGTCGATATATATTTTTAACTTTCAACTCAAGTCTCTAATGCATAAGCTCAGTTAGAGATGCAATCTGATAGGATTTTGAATGGATCATATAAATCTAAAACTTAACACACTACTCTATAGGGTCCACAAAATCCAACCCTATATTCCAATAGGATTTTCATATTATATCTAAACCCGTCTTATAGGGTTTGATTTAGAACCTGAAACCTAACCTTATAACCCTAATTTTTTTTCCAACCTATTTTCAAATTTTAATAATAAATTTTAGAGAAGTCGATACTTTTAATATACATTTTCTATACATTCAAAAAAATAAAAAAAATACATGTAACATGGATTGAATGTGCGACAAACCATATTTATGGTTCCATATTTAAACATATAAATATATTATTTTTATCACAATATCTCATTTAGGAGGCTTACATAAGAACATGATTAAATTAAATTTCTTGCTGGGGCTAAAATATAACACTTTAAATAATATTAAAGTAAACATAATTTGAACAAATTTTCATAAAAGTTTTAAAATCCTTAACTAATCTAGTGAGTATAAATTTTTCTTTTCAAAAAAAGTAGAAAAGATGGTAAGTTCTTCATATTTCATTTCTTTTCCTTATCCTAGTAGTATTGTTTTTATTTATTTATTTTTTTAAATTATGATACCATATTATCAAGTATCGATCAGCTTAATTATACAATCTAAATTCGACCCCCGTGAGATTGAATCCTACATGAATTTTAACAGGCCGGCGAGGTGGAACTGGAACCCCTCTTATGGCTCACGGTTGCATCCCTAAGCTCGGTCCATCTCAAGCGGTTTCAGTTTGGTTGACACAGTTCGGGATTTGATTCCACCAATACTCCTGGCTGCTTGACTCGACAACAATTTTTTCCCCTTTGTACTTCGCGCCCGAGCAGAAGACTCAATGGATTCCGACGACACCTTCATCCAAGAAGATCCACCGTCACCCCCATTACCACCACTACCACAACAACAACAACAACAACAATCAAATGTTATTCCTAGTTCTACTCCTAGTCCTACTACTGCAACTACGCCATCTCTCTTCCCTTTATCAAACAGCTCTCTCTCCAACATATCTACCTCAACTCCATCCCATCCGCAATGGCTTTCCAACTTCAGTTTCACCGGCAACCTCTCCACCATAAACGAAACCGTAATCTCTGTCCAAAATCAGCACTTCACCATCAGTACCCCGACCGCCGAATCCGAATCGGAAGACGAATTGGAAGCAAAACGCCAGAGCGATTCCACGGCTGGGGCTTCGTACGAGTTTATTCACTCCTCGGATTCCGATTGGGAGAGGAGGAAGGAGACTAAGAAGAAGAAAAGAAAGAGAAGGAAGTCGACGGATGAGAGGGAGAAAGGAGGCGGTGTTGAGTTTGGATCGAGGAAATCTGATGTTAGGGTTTGGAGTGGCTCGGAGCACAAGCCTACGAAGGATTATTACTTTGATTCTCGTGGTGATCGTGATAATTTGGCTTTTGGCTGTCTTTACAGGTAATATACATTTAGTGTTTATCTATATAGAGTTATTATTATCTTAAATTTTAGTATAATTTAGTTGCATTGATGCTTTGTGTTTCTCAATGAGGATGTCGTGCGTAGTATTGGAGGGAGGTTCGAATTGAAGGAGATGAAAAGTTGAGGAAAATGCTTTAAGTGTCCGTAGACAGACAGCAAATCACTATATATCATATGTGTTCCTTTTATTTGAAATTGTCTTCTGTTTTTTGGGTAATGTCAAATATTCTTTATTAATTTAAATTGAAATTGTTTTCTTTGGAACATATGTATACTTGATGATCTAGTTTCTGTATATTATAAGTTATTTGAGTGAATTATGATATGAAGTCTATGTACAATTTATGATAGATTTTCTTCTTCTTTGTTGGCAGAATTGTTGTTGTAGTAATTGAGAGAGTCATAAGAATGAATTAGACCTTTTTTGCCCCCCTTCATTTGAACTCTGGTAAAAGGGGAGCTGGTTCAAGTTTAAGTAGTTAGTAGTTTTAGCTCAGGGTCTGTCTGGGCACTTGGAGTTAGATTGTTCTGTCATTTGCTATATTTTGGTTGGGAGAGATGGCAACAGATCTGACAGATCCAACAAATCAATAACAAATATAAAAAAAATTACAGTAGAAATAGTAGAATTAGAGAAGAGAAGAGCAGAGAAGACTAACTGGAAATTCCTTGAAAAGAAAGTGTCTGTGTACCTCAGGAGATTGACCATCTCAAATTTGGCTTTACCCATCTTTTACCACTTTCCTTTCCTTTTGTTCTTCTTGCAAAAATGATCAGAGAAGACCCTGGAATCAGTTTCAACGATTCAATCTCTGATACTCAATAAAAATACTACCAAAAACTAGGACTCCTTTTGATATTTCAGAATTATAGATTTAATATAGAAAAACTGGAGCTTAGCACTTTTTGTATTTAAACCCCAGAAAGTTTGTTATTATTAAATGCGAAGAAACAGAAGAAAGTGAAAGAAACTTACCTGAGTGGTCTAAGGAGCATTTTGGAATGATGCACCTTTTCTTGTTATGTGTTTGTTGTTAGTAGAACGGTGTTTCTGAAGTGTTGGGCTTGGATGGGAATTGAGTAGTCCAGGCTTCCCATATTTTATGCCTAGCATTTTAATTTTAATTTCATGTTGTCTTCCTGGAGGAAATCTATACTGTGTTGCTGGAACCATTTGATGGCCCCACCGATATACCATATCATATTATATCAGATAAAGTTTCAGAGCTCTGTGGATTAACTTTTATGGAAATGTTACTGCATCAGGCATTATTAACAGAGAGTGAACAGATAAATTTAACATGTTGACTAAATGAACTGTCCATGTTTTGCAATGGATGGTTTGTGTTCAGTTGACATTTTGAAAATGCTATAGTTTTTCATAGCTGAGGACAGTGTCTTGTTTCACTTTTGTAATATTTTTTCAATTTTTTTACATCTTGTCATGTATATTCTTAATGATATTTGACATTGGAAGCAGACACATTGATTTTTGTTTCTTTTTTGAGATCAAGGGTTTTAATCAACCATGGTTGAAAAAAATTCTCTCCTTTTCTCGCGAGTGAACCCTGTAATTGTAGCATTAAATGGCATGTGATTTCATGATTCTTTTGTTCATGTGCACTTATATTAGGGACGCTTATGTCATGGTTTATATTCTTGTGCTGCAGAATGGATGTTGCTCGTTACAAACTGTTTACTTCAGAAAAAACTTTTGGTGTTGGGTTTAGAGGCTTATATGGACAGAGGGGTGCAGGTTTCGATAGAGATGCTGATATTGATGCACTAGACAGTAAACTGAAATCTGCTGGTCGCTATTGGTCACCGAAGTTTTCCGCTTTGGAAAGCCACAGGAACTATAAAAGTGTTCGCATTGTTGCACCTCAGAATGCCGGTGCTGTACTTTTGGGGGACTTTATTCCTTTGTCAGAGCCCGAATCTCTGGATGGGGATATTGATGGTGGTCTAATTGGCAGAACTCTTGTACTTGAGGAATCTTGGGAAGATGAGATACTACGCAAAACACGGGAATTCAATAAGCTAACTCGGGAACACCCTCATGATGGGAATGTATGGTTGGAATTTGCCAAGTTTCAAGACAAGGTTGCTAGTAGACAGCGTCAAAAAGGTGCTCGCTTGCAAACTCTAGAAAAGAAGATCAGCATATTGGAGAAAGCGAATGAGCTGAACCCAGATAATGAAGAACTACTTCTTTGTCTTCTAAAGGCATATCAGAGTAGAGATAGCAGTGATGTGCTCATTGGAAGATGGCAGAAGATACTCACACAGCATTCTGGTAATTTCAATTTGTGGAGGGAGTTCTTGCGAGTTCTTCAAGGAGATTTTTCCAGGTTCAAGGTTTCTGATATGAGAAAGATGTATTCTCATGCAATACAAGCTCTATCCTCAGCTTGCAGCAAGCAGCTTAGGCAGGTTCTCTTTTGGTTATGCTTTAAATTATCTATTTCCTGCTACCAGCAGTGATGTTGCTGGTGCCCTTTCTTTTTGCTTTTAAAAAGTACATTTTAAATTTCACTGCCAAAGTTACTAAGGGAACCTACATAGAGACACTACCTAAACTCATTGAAAGGGTAACTGACAGGGATATGCTACCTGCATCTGAATTCATGAAAAGATCAAGCACATTTTGAAAGTTTAGAAGCTGCCTTGCATATCAACTTGGTATGGTAAATAACTTTGCAGTGAGGATGAGATCTTAGGATTTCATGTTCCACATAATAGTTGACATTTTGGACATATTGCACAGCCGTGAACCTATTGATATCATTTTAAGCACAATATCCACGATCTAGATTTAATTGTGAAAAAGCTTGTTTAATACTATCAGGGGCTCCTCATTCATTTGTCAGACAACCAAAAATGGAAAACAAGAATAAGAGAAAGTATGATCTACTCACTTATAAAAAGTTGTTTTCGTTTTGCATACTGAATTATCTATATCCTCTTATTCTTCTATTCCTTCACCCCCGCTCTCTCTTCTCTCCCCTCCCTCTTTCCTTAAAAACGATTTTATAATACTATGTTATGTTGAATTTTCATTAGAAAAGTGTATTAGAGAATAATGTGCATAGGAGTGTCTGTTTTCTTTTCTTTTCTTTTTTTTTTTTTTGACAAAAAATATTTGATTGATTCTTATTCAGTAAGGTAGTGTTACATTATATGAGAATGAAATGAATTTATTTCATTGTATGTATGGATAGAATTAGGGCAATAACTTGAAAGATATATAATATAACTTCCAAGTTTTCATTGAAAATATTGTGTTTATGTTATTTTATATTATGAAGACAATTAAATATCTAATTGATTTCATGTCAATGTATTTAGAAAGCAGTCTGTGTGTTTTGGACAGCCAATAATGGATTTACTTTGGCAGCACAATTTGGAAAGATTAACATCACTCATTAAAATAGTAACAAGGGAAATAGAGACATTTAGCAGGCAAACTGTAGTTAAATTTGAACAATATATAGCAGTGAAGCAGGTGGAGAAAAATAATGGAGTATCTTCTGCAACTAGGAAATTGCCTTTACATGTTTTTCTAAAATCTAACTCAGAAAATATGGAATGCTCTAAAATGCTGTTTTCTAAATTGTGGTTTAACTAAATAACCACCTGTTTTTCTTGAAAAGTAACTTTTTTGGCAAGCAAGCCCATATTTTGTTAGTTTTTGATGTAAAGAAAAATTCCTAAAAACTAGGAACATTTCTGCCCATAAATAGGGTCCAGGTTTCTTTCTATTTTTCGTTTGCCACCCCAAAGGTTTATTTCTTCCCGCATACCCTTCATTGTAGTTGCTCTTATAAGTCTGTCAAGTGGAAATTCCTAGTAGCATGTGGTAGAAACTTTTATCTCATCTTATGTTAGAACCTTCCTCATAAGTTAAATTTTAATTTTGGACCTTGATATAGTTAGGCAGCTACTTATGAGAGGACTTAACGAAAATAATCTGCGTGTGCTATATTCATTTTTTATGTTTGTGGGAGAAAGTACTTACCTATCAGTTAATCGGCTACTTATTCTTCTTTGTACCAGTAAACCAATTCTTTATCAATGGCACTTTTCCATAATTGTAATTCTCTTCTCATGCAGGTTCACAATCCGCTAAATCTGCTCCAGATCATGCCTTTATCCAGGTGGAACTAGGGCTTGTTGACGTTTTTCTGAGCCTTTGCAGGTTTGAGTGGCATGCTGGATATCAGGAGCTGGCCACTGCTCTTCTTCAGGCTGAAGTTGAATATACTTTGTTTTGTCCCTCTTTACTCTTAACCAAGCAGGATAAGCATCGGCTCTTTGAACATTTCTGGAACAGTGGCGCTGCAAGAGTTGGAGAGGAAGGTGCGGTTGGTTGGGCTACATGGTTGGAAAAGGATGAGGAAGATAGGCAGAAAGTTATCAAAGAGGAGGCTTCACGTGAAAATGAAGGTGGTGGCTGGACGGGTTGGTCAGAGCCATTATCGAAACATATTGAAGCCAGTAATTTGGAAGATTCTCTAGGCTCAACTGCCGAGGAGGTTGTGGAGGATGTTGAGCCTGAAGACTTGAAGCCAGAAGATGAGACCGAGTCCTTGTTAAAAATGTTAGGCATTGATGTTGGTGCTGGAGCTGTTGATGATGTCAAAGACTCTTCAACTTGGGTTAAATGGTCAGAGGAAGAGTCATCAAGAGATCTTAATCAGTGGATGCCTCTTCATTCTAGAGCAGGTTCTCTCTCTACACTTCTGTTGCTTGTTCTCTCTTCCCATGGAATGGATGTGAAATCCTCCATCTAGTCTTCCTTTCCCTTTTCTTTTGTCATTAATTTTTTTTAATTAATTTTTTGTCATTAATTTTTCGGTCTTACCTGTCTTTTTATTTCATAAATCCTGCTCTACCTCTTCCTTTAGTAAGCTTTTTGTTGCATTTTTACTTTCATAGTGATATCTCTTTCTTGAAATTGCAGGTTTCTCGCACAGTGATGAGAAACTTGATGGAGATGAGGATGAGCAAATTTTAAGGTTTATAATGTATGAAGATGTCTGCGAATATTTGTTCTCACTTAGCTCAGAAGAGGCAAGATTATCTTTGGTTACTCAGTTTGTTGACTTTTTTGGTGGGAAGATATCTCTAAGGTAGCTTTACACATTTCTTGACAAAGAACTTACTTTTAGTATCCTTACTTAACAAATCTTTTATTTAGTTTTCCTTCTGAGTTGATTTGATGAGTTTGTAGTTGGAAATAAAATGTAAGTGGTTATTTATGAGCAGTAATGTTTGTTGTTTTGACAATTAAGCAATTCTTCAATCTTTGAAGACCTATTCTACGTAGTTTCCGAGCGTGGTCCTTAATTTCATTGCTAAATTCATGTAACAAAAAACATAGAGATGCAGAACTTTATGAATTTTGAGACAAATGAAACTTACGCAACAATGTTGAGCTTTAAGGTCACATCCAACTGATCAAAAAGGTTAATTTTGTTGATATGGTGGGATTACTATAGTTAATATTCCTCCTCGTTATGGGCTGAGACTTTAATTGAGGCTCATTAGGTGGACAACTTAATTAAATGGGTCAAATGAGTGCTAAAAAATTTAGAACTTGAGATCTCCTGAACTGACATCATGCTAAAATTAAATCCACGGCTAGCTGATTTACAAGTTCAAAGATTATCGTATGGACCATAATATTTATTTCTTAATAAATAGTCCACCGGTGGGCTTATAGTGAAAAGATTAGTTTGTATTATGTTTATCTGCCATTATTCTGCAATGCAGTAAGGTGACATATTTGGATCTGTTTGGTTCGTCGTTTTTAGATCGTTTTGCTATCTTATTTTTGTTGTTATCAAACAGACTGTTTGACAAAAATATATATAGATGGAAAACAGACATTTTTACTCATAAATAGATCAAACAGATCAGATACAGACTAGATACAAATGCAAATTAGATAAAGATGAGATATAGATGAAACCGGACAATCCAAATGGACTCTAAACTTGGATCAACGTGAATCTATTTCTAGCTAGGGGTTTTCTTTTTGGGTAAAGTAAACCACTAAAAGTAGTAAAAGAAAGGTTGTAGTTCTGCTGGTGGGAATAGCACTCCCACACATGGAGTTTTATAGAGATCTGGATGTATAATAGGGATTGAATGTTTTTGATAGCTTTAAAGAAAATGGATCAGAGAGATATGTTCCAAAACTTTCATTAATATGAGTTCTTGTTTTCCCATTACATGTCAGAAGGACTAAACGATTTGGTTTTATGATATTGGGTTTATATTCATACTATGAATACTACCTCTTGTATCTATATATGATGCCTGGCAAGATAACTTGCTTCATCTGTGGCATTTTTTTACTAGACCTGATGCAATCATCTCTTGCTCTTGCATTAGATAATAGAGCATTATTTCAGTGATTTTGTGTTGTATACAATTTTAATATTATGGTATAATTGGACAGAAAACTGTTGGAATACTATAAAAAGAAATTGCACTTGTCTTTTAAGAAGCAATGCAGGGTTGATAAATGCTTAGCAAAAATGCCAAGCCTGAGCTCTTTTATGAGTCCTTCCTTGGCTCCTTCATGAATTTTTCATATCTTGAAGTTTCTCATGTATAGATTTTTCGTTTTTTGGTGATAACTCACATATAGATTATTGTCATGAGATTTGAGTCTGTCAAAATTCAATCAAAATTGAAATTGAGTTGAATGGATAGAAACTCTATTCTTGGGCCTGATTTAATCTAATTGGACAGAAAGTATTATAAGCATACAAAGCTTCTGTCTTTGATGACACAAATCTTATCTTGATACTGGCACTTGGGATATTTATGATACGGTGCATGAGCCCAAAAAAGCAAAGTCCAGGAATTGAATTGTCAAGCTTATTTGATGTGTTTGGTTATGATAAAAACTTTCCTTTATGTTGAATTTATTTCTTTTGTACAAAATCATGGGGTTTTCTTTGATCTCAGGCTTTGCACAAATGACTCTAGTTGGATGGAGAATATCTTGAGCTGTGAGGAATTCCCTGATTCTTTGTTGGAACACTTGAGAAGTGTAAATGATGTCTTAATGAATTCTCAGAATGGTTCAAATGTTACGATTGATTCCCTTCTGAGCGGTAACAATGATGTTGAGCCCAGAGCCAACGTGATGAGTTTTGTACGTAATGCCACCCTACTTTGTCTGACTGCTTTTCCACGAAGATATCATTTGCAAGAAGCGGCATTTGTTGCTGAAGAGCTTTCTGTTTCCAAATTGAATTCTCTTAGACATGCAGCAACCCCATCTCGGTCTCTTGCTAAGAGCCTCTTAAAAAAGGACCGTCAGGTTTGGCTCTTTTTTCCTTTTTTTTTTTTTTGGTGACTAGGCATTATGATGAAAGAAGAATGTATATGTAAATGCACATATCTGTGAAACCACCTTGGTTCGCTTTCTGCAATACACACACACACACACACACACACACATACATATACATATATACATACCTAAAAAAAGGAAAATTATGTGAGTTTCAATGTTTGTTTTTGGATAGTTGGGCAATTAGACTATGACTAGTTCATGGGCATAGGTGTATGTTGGAAAAATTTTGTTTGATTTGCTTTTTGGTGATTTTATAATCAGGATTTATTGCTATGTGGAGTCTATGCACACAGAGAAGCCACTTTTGGTAATATTGATCATGCAAGAAAAGTGTTTGATATGGCTTTGTCGTCTATTGAAGTGCTTCGCATGGTAAGATTCTCTTATATATTAAACCTGTTCATGTGTGAGTGGTGCTTATAACCTTGGGTGATTTGATTTTTGAAAACGGCTAAAATCATCTTTTAATTGGGTTGATCCATCTGGCAGTTTTTGCAATATTGTATAATATGGAATGTTGTGCAGTAATTTTATGTTATTAGAGCAAGTGGATATCACGCTCTGTGAATCCAGATTGATTTCTACAAAGCAAATTGCAACTTATAAATTTGTAACTTGTAATGAATTAACATTTATTAAACTTTCCTGCATTATTTTTGTCAGGAAGGGGAGTCTAGTGCCCCTCTATTGTATTTTTGGTATGCTGAAGTGGAGCTAGCCAACAGTACTGAAAAAGATTCAGAGTCAACATTTCGGGCAGTGCACATTTTATCATGTTTTGGTAGTGGGGTAGCTTATACCCCATTCAAGTCCCAACCATCAAACTTGCAGATTTTGAGAGCTCGCCAGGGTTTTAAAGAGAGGTGTAAGATGGTATGTTCAGCATGGATGCGAGGTTCTATAGATGACTCAACTGTTGCTTTGATTTGCTCTGCTGCACTATTTGAAGAATTGGCTGCTGGATGGACTGCTGCTATAGAACTCATAGATCAAGCTTTTTCTATGGTGCTTCCAGGTGATCTATTCTGTTACTAGTTTATATGCATTTCATTTCTTCTTTTATGAGAAACCGTTGGCATTGAACCGTTGATGTGTATATATATATGTTTGAAGAAGTGCGCACACACACACACACACACAGAAACGCACGCACACATATATATCTATACGCAAAAATGAGTCCTGTATACAAAAGAATTGGTCAGGTCTAATTTTGAATTTCCACTCCAAAAGTCTTCTGAATCATTTCTCTGTGGCTCCTATTAGAATGCACTTGTAGCAAATTTTGTCTTTTCATTTTCTTTTTTATCTTTAGTCTCCTTTAATCTTTATTAGATGATATTTTTAGGGTATATAGATTTTAATGGAATTCAAATAAATATTCTGTTTTTCATCAAGTTGTATAAGTCCCCAATGGCATTTAAGTCCTTAATGTTTTCAGAAGTGCTAAAAGAGGCCATTTGAAACACCCCTTCAAATGTTTAGGATCAAATTCATTTCCTGAAATTGCAAAGAGCATATTTATTTTTGACTCCAAAAAATAAATAACCTAACCGTGATTATCCACCTGACTCTTCTGAATGCTGTGCTGTTTGAAGGGGTAAATAATTTGTCCTCATAATTTCCATGTATTCGAAATGAAGCCTTTAATCTCTGTTTGCTGAGAGTTAAATACACATGGGTTTTCTGGTGAATATAATAATAGTAGAGGCATGCTCAAAACAGAGGGATGAGAAATGGAGGGGAGAAAAGCAGAAGGGGATTGCATCTTTCCATTGACTGTTTTAAGGAATAATTCTGCAGTGGATGGAAGATAAATGCATACTTCAAATGGATTACTGTGGAGAGAAAATGCATTGGTTTTCTAAATTCGTGTATAGCTTCTAAATTTGTCCTTCATTAGCTATAACTAAGACCTAACTATACAAAGGCTGTTGTAAAAATGCAATCTAATTTTTTCATAATTATTTGTTCCATGACTTTTAAGCCCTTCACTTGTTCTTCTGACCAAAATAACAAATTTCTTCCTTTCAGTTTGCCTTTTTTATTTTTTCACCAGCCCGTCCTAAAATGTTACTGTTGCTTGTTATTTATTTGCTTGTTATTTATTAATTTTTCACTTGGTCACTGTCAAAAGAATTATGTTGATAACTAAAGTGGTTTCTATTTATATCTCACCTATCTTACAATTTTATTATTCATTTATGGACAGACCACCTTCGTATTGGCGTTATATTGTTTCCTGCATTACTAAAAGCTAGATAATTTGCTTTCATCAAAAGCATATTCTTTGATGATGCTAGTTTCTTAGGAGCTTGGTGTTCTAGGGATATTATTCAGTAAATAAAAGTAATTGACCTATTTTTAGGCAGATTTTTCTCACAAGCTTTTTAGGCTTTGGGGTAGGAAAGTGAATCCTTTTATTTGTTTGGATAATGAAGAGGAGAAAAGTGGATGGAATATTAATTATTACAAAAGAAAAAAAAAGATATAACAGGAAATTATTTATATATCCTTAAATTAGAATAAGTAATTTAAAAAAGAAGGATATAAAAGTGATTTAAAAATTTTTTTTCCTCCCTAATTCTCTCCATTTTAGAGGGGACAAATAAAATGGTGGGACCAAAGAAAATATTACATCCATTTTCCTTCCCCTTTCAAAACAAATAAAGGAATAAAATTTAATTCCTCACATTTCATCCCCTCCCCAGTCACTACTTCCTAATTCTCTTATGTCAAACACGGTGTTAGTAAATATCATTTGGAAATGGTTATCTATTAAATTTTAGAAGATGATTTGTATATTCTTAGAAGAATATCTTTTTACTTTTAGAAGTCAGTGACCTTAATAAGTGATTTCACATGATAAATAAACAAAGACAAAGTAGTCAGTTATTTTAATTTTGTTTACCTTTTATATTTATGAAACTATAGGGTTCTTTTCAATGAGTCCTCAAAACTAGAGATTGAATGGTTCTCTTCGATGAGACTTGACCTTTTATTTATTTGTTTCATAAATCATAACTATGTCCCTTACCCTGCTCATAGAAGTGTTCCCTCATTCTGCAGCAGGCAGACATAGCCTGGCTAGAACATCAGCATTAGTGGGGGAGAGTGGCTAGATTTGGCCGCCATCACTAGTGAACCACATAGGTATGGGAAAAGAATTGAAGCTGTTTCCAATACATTTAGCCACCATGATTTGGTGTGAGTAAGTGCGGGGTTGTGTGGTAGTCGGCAGGTGCAGGTTTTTTTTTTTCGGTTTTTTTTTATTTTTATTATTTATATATCTTTTTTTTTTTTTTGTTTTTTTTTGTTTTGGTGGGGTTGGGGGTTTGCACATCTAGTGTACAATTCCATTGACAACTATACCTTTGTGTGTGTTCGACACACACCCAACTCAATGAGTTCAGACCACTCATATCGAAGCCAGATCCTGCCTTTATCCACGCATCTAAATTCCGTAAAACGACAAGAGGGTAGATGACATGGTACACAGCTTACCATGATTCTTGATATAGTGTCATGCAAGTTCTACACTAACGATGCACAACCACTTGGTAAGCTTCCATACTTGCATTCACGGCCACATTGTCCAAGAGGGAATGAATGTTAGGGATTTAGTCTAGGAAATAAAAATAAATGGCAAATTTATAGTTTTACTTTTAGGTAGATTATTATCGAGTCTTACTAGATATTATTAAGGATTTGTTTTCTTTTAATTTTAAAAACTGACATGAATTTTAGAAGAATATCCTGTTTCTGGCATATGGAAGTCAGTGGAAGATATTAACAACCCCAAGAATAGCATTGTGTCCTGTATGAACTCCCTGTAAGGAAAGAAGCAGCAAAGTTTACTGGCAACACCTTGTGCCTTTACTTTTCTTTTATTTGATTCACCATCATCTCTACTTGGCATTGTTCTTGTTGGTTGCTTGTGTATTTGAACAATCTCTTTACAATAATAAGTATCCAAGTAAAAGTGGGTGATGGCTATACGCTTGAGTAAGAAAGCAGATTAAGGTGGGAAAGTAAGGCGATTTGGTTTAGAAAACCTGAGATCATCAAAATACTTGACCATGAGTCATGATGGGTGTCTGCCTGAGTTATTGTCACATGGAGAGAGAAGAAACTTGGCTTTTTCTTGCATGTGGTATTTGCTAAAGCTTGGGAATTCTTTGACAGTACCAGGGGATTGCAAGATGCTAGAGAATCACGGCTGGATTTGCAGTGCACCATCTTTGTGCAATTTTACTGAAATTTTATGGACTAAAACCTTTGCTTTTGATTGACATCGTAAAGTTAGGGGAAAACTTTCTTTTATGCGTATAGATTTATAAGCGGAGTAACTTTGCTTCAATCTATGATAATTCTTGATTAGCTAAACATAGTATCTTTTTATATTTTATTTATTTTTTTCCTAAAAATTTCCACCATTTATTTTGATTGTAATTTTTGGTATCATTGCAGCATCTATTTAAACATCGCTGCATTTTGTTATGTTTTTTTGCTTTACGTTGTAATCTTTTAAGTGAGGTCATTATACTTTTATTTTATTTTATTCTCTTTTAAATACTACGAGATTGTAATTCTAGCTATGGGCTTTTTTTCACAGAAAGACGAAGTCATTCCTATCACCTTGAATTTTTGTTCAATTATTACACGCGGGTACTCCTTCGGCATCATGAGCAACTGGGGTTATCAAAAGTTTGGGATTCTGTTCTAAGAGGGCTGCAGATATATCCTTTTAGTCCAAATATTTATACCAGCCTGGTGAAGATCAGCCATCCATATGCATCACCTAATAAGCTGCGATGGACATTGGATGACTTTTGTCAGAAGTAAGATGCTTCCTCTCTATTTTCTTGTTCTGTATTCTTTTTCTTTTGGAAAATTTCAATGTAATACTTATAATCGCGCTCCCTTCATGTCCATTTCAATTGAGAATGTTGCAGTTATTTGGTGTTTGACAGATACTTCATAGTGCCTAGTTAATTTTGCTTATTGTGCCAATCAGTGAATTGAATATATACTGACTAGATGAATCTTGTTGACCTTCAATTTATCTGGTTTTCAATGATCAAATCCTATAAACTTGTGGCTCATGGTGTGTTTCTGTTTTGCCACTGGTTGCTGTAATATCTGCATCTCAATCTGGCATGCCCTTCACCACCCACCACCACTCAAAACCCACACCCCCACTCACCCCCCCCCCCCTCTCCCCCCTCCCCACACACCCCCCCAACCTGCCCACGCCACACCCCCCACCCACCTCCACCCCCAACACCCTGCCCCCGCCCCCACACCGCAACAACCCCCCTCTCTTTATTGCCTGATTATGGTTTCAGTGAAGGTTAACACAATTTCATTTGGGTCTGATTTTTGGTGCTGCCTTGGTCTGTTTGTGAGATACTAGAAGAAAGATGAGCTATTTTCTTCAGTACATTCTTTAAAGTGTCTCCTTTGAAGGTGGATGAACTTCTGTCACAAAACATGAGTCACATCACTTTAGTTAGTTTTATAGATCAAAATTAAAAATTCCTTTTTGCTTGTTTTAATTTGTGAAGTTGGCTGCTTCTATAGCGTAACATGTAATTACTTCTAAAATGCGAATCTTTTATTTTTTTCATCTGTTGTTGTAACTAGTTTGGCACTAGTTACGTCTTCATCCTTTCTTTTCGCAACAAGGTAATCTGATCAGACCCTTAAGTGCATGGATTTTCTATTCTCCAAGCAAGATTTCACTACTTTTTGGGTGATTAAGATCTCATGTATTGCCACGTGAGTGGAAAATAGTTATGTTTTTTTATTATTTTTTTCCCCTTTCTCAGGAGACCTTCAGTGATAGCTTGGTTATTTGCATTGGCGTTTGAGATTTGCAAAGGTGGATCTGACCATAGGATACATGGACTCTTTGAAAGGGCACTAGCGAATGATCGGTTGCATAGTTCAGTTCTATTGTGGCGCTGCTATATTGCCTATGAGATTGATATAGCACAACGTCCTTCTGCAGCTAGGCGAGTTTTCTTTCGAGCTATCCATGCTTGCCCATGGTAAGTACGATTTCAGTCAAAATTAATATTGCTTAACGAAGAAGTCACAGTTTAAATTTGCTCTTTCGTCCAACTGTTGTTTTGAAGGGCAAAAAACCCAAAAAAAGGGGGGAAAAAATATACGAGGTAGAAAATTTAATCCCGATGTCAAGAAAAGCAAAAAATTTTATACTTTAGACCAAGAAAAGTTGAATCTGATTATGGGTCTGTTTGTTTCTTCATCTTTCTGTTGTTTTGGGTTTATCTTTTTGTCATTTTCAAATATACTATTTATTAGAAACAGATAATGATGAAAAATATATATTTTTATTCATAAACCGATTAAACAGATTAGATACTAATATGAAACAGTTATGATATAGATATCAATACAGATACTAAGGAAAAACAAACTATCCAGACTCTAATTCAACTTATTAGACCTTGGAACAATTAGAAGATTACAAAAATGAAACCATTCATTTGAAGTCCGACAATGGATTTTCCAACAAGCCATACAAGAAGCTTTTGGAACTCTAAATAGTTGTTTGAACAATGAGTTGTACGTACGTATTGTCAATGCTAATATTGGCATGTTTGGGGCGATGAAAGAAATAACTGACTGGTCCTTCAATTTTAGGCATTATTTTTTTTTTCTTTCGCAAAAAAGAATTAAGAAATACTCACGGTAAGTCCAGCTAGCTGTTCAAAGGAGGTTTAAGACTCATGCGATCAACAAAGTCTTTCTTCATAGTAAATTTGTAAATTATTTCCTTTTTCTGTTCATATCCACTGATGCATATCCTCCCAAGGGATAAAATTGCTGGAAACTGGTCAGTTCATCACATCATTGGCTTCCCTGTACTATAATCAACTTCTCAGTGGGTAGTGTGGCTTTTAACAGGTGAGTTTAGGGGTTGAAAATGAGAGTAGCATTTCTCTCTGCATTGTCTGGAAAATAGAGAAGATTAGTACAATAACATTGTTAATTATATTCTTTGAGAAATGCAGGAGTGCAGTTGGATTTGCTTCATGATTTCATCATAACACATGATTCATCCTACAATATTTATGAATCAGCCATGTCCAATTTATGCTGTGAAAATACTTCTGAAGAGACTTTGGTCACATTGAGCTACAACCTTACGCGAATTATCATGAAAACCAATGTTTTAACAACTAGACCGCTACGTCAAAAAAAAAAAAAAAAAAAGAAAACCACTAGACCGGATAGGAGGTAAGCTATTCTTGGACTTGCAAAAGCATAGAGTAAACCATAAGAAAAAATTGAGATGGCATAAATATATTAAATCACTGTGTGCCTATATTAGTAGTTACACTTTATCCCTTCCATGTCCATATCCAAACAATGTAAATTTTTAGTTCTTCCATTTCATTCAACCTACTTCTATATATTTCTTTCACCTTTATTTGACGAGTCTCCAATTAAAGTAAACCATCATGCATTATGATCATTTATGTCTTTATTTTAAAATCACAGAAAAAAGCAAATTGCAAACAGGTTCTTTTTTTTGGGTGTGTGTATTATTCTTTTTTTTTTTTTTTTTTTTTGGGGGTGGGGGGTTTGGGGGGTTGGTGTGGGGGGTGTGGTGGGGTGTGGGGTGGGTGGTGTGGTGGTGGTGGGTTTGGGGGGGTGTTGTTGTCTGTTGTTTTACTCTTTAGTGAAAAACAAAATAAAAGGAATCTGAGGAAATCTCAATCATTAGGTCTTTATATATTCTCAGGGCATGTATCATTCCAATAAGACATCACAAGGAGAGTGTTTCCTTTCATGAGGATCAGAAGAGAACCTGGGATATTTAGTAATACCCTGAGAATCGCTGTAGACTGCTAAGGAAGAACCATGTCAGCAACCAATTAGTTGAATTGTTTTCTGCCTCACAGCTGTAATATTTTATTTTACATGTTTGATTTTTCATACAACTCCATCTACCGTGTCTTTTAGTTAATTCTAGCACACATGTTTCAGAGAATTCCTCTGATGAAACTAGTTTAATAATCAATGTATTTAAATGGAAATACTTTTTAGTTTAAGGCACTTGTTAAAAATAATTACTCAAATAAGGTCAAATTGAAAATAATTACCAATATTTAGTTGAATTGTTTTCTGCCTCACAGCTGTAATATTTTATTTTACATGTTTGATTTTTCATACAACTCCATCTACCGTGTCTTTTAGTTAATTCTAGCACACATGTTTCAGAGAATTCCTCTGATGAAACTAGTTTAATAATCAATGTATTTAAATGGAAATAATTTTTAGTTTAAGGCACTTGTTAAAAATAATTACTCAAATAAGGTCAAATTGAAAATAATTACCAATATACAGTATTAAAATTGCGTTTTATAAATGGGATAAGAAAATAGATATTGCGTCTTATAATCGCGATGCATGAACGTGATATAGTAACAGGAAAAAAAAAAAAAAAAAGTAAAAGAAAAGAGAGATGACAGATGAGAGAAAGAGAGGGCGTGACACAGGAGATACAGGAGAGAGAAAGAGTGAGAGATTGGAAAAAGTGACAAAAGTAAGGGGGGGTGGAGAGAGAGATTTTGGTTTTTCATGTGGAGAGAGAAAGTGTGTTTAATTACACTGGCTCTCTAGAATCCAAATTCAACTACTACACTTATATTGTGATATTAAAAAGTGATATACTTAAAAAAATTATATAATGTCTTTTATAAACACGATATAGATACGGTATTAAAACTTGATATTGTGATTAACAACCGCGATTAGTATATAAATTTCTTTATCCCGTTTTTTAGATGTGATTTAATACTTGTATCCAATTTGTATATTGATAATTTTTTTGTCTAGAATCGGTACACACTTATTAGACCCTATTTAAATGCCTTTCCAAGGTGGCTTATCCTCTTAGACCATCTCTTTTCTTGGGAGCTCATAGAGTTGTCTAAAATTACATCAGTACTTTAAGGAACTTCCTCTTGCAAGAACTTATCAACTTTATCCCTAAGATCCTTATGGTGGCCTTAGTTTGTTTCTTCCTCTCTTTCATGCTCTGCATAGAATATTGATATATATGTGTGTGTGTGTGTGTGTGTATTGAACTCCCATGCATTTCAATTGGGAGCCTTTGTTGGTTTATATTTCTGAGATTACATGTGGAATTGTAGAGCCTACAAATCCTAGTGCTTAGAGGAATTCAACAAGTGGAGAGGGGACTTTTATGGTCCCTTCAATGGGATTGTCCAATCATGGCTGTAGGGCTTGATGTAATATGATTTCAACAGAAAGATGACGGGCAGTCCCATTGACTGGATCGTGGAATGACCCATGAAGAGTCTTCTCTTGTGCATGCCTTGCTCTTTTCTTCTTTCTTCTTCTTTTTTAATCCCTTAGTTTGATGGTCAAAGTTAAGATGTCATGCCTTCTTGAATATACGCAAGGCTATTTGTCCGAGCCATCTCCATCTAACTGTCTTCTTGGATTGTGTTTGTTAGGTCAAAAAAACTGTGGTTGGATGGTTTTCTGAAACTAAACGGTGTCTTGACTGCAAAAGAGCTGTCAGATCTGCAGGAAGTGATGCGGGATAAAGAATTGAATTTGAGGACAGATATTTATGAGATTTTATTACAAGAGGAGACGATTCCTTGAATAATTCTGTTGCTTTATATTATCTTACTATTCAGCAATATCAGTGGTGTGGTTTGACAAAGATTGAGAAGTGGTACACAGGGCTGATCTAATTAGCAGAGAAGGCCAGATGCCAAGGGCAATGCTTTTTATGCTGAGGTGGAATCTGTGTTTCGCAGGATCTTTTTCTTGGCCATTCCTCATTTCTTTTTCGCACACAAAAGCATAATGATTGAAGCATTAGTTGCTTTATACTGTCAAGATAGATGTGTCTAATGAGAAATAATTTTAAGGCATGTTAACGCAGTCATTGGAGGTTGTTAACTTTAGTTCAACGAGTTCTTTTGCGTCTGTATATAATATTGCAGCAGGTAGAATGTTGGTCCAGGGTCTTCTTCACTTCGCGACGCATGTACACTATGAAGTATCTTCAATCAGGCAATCAAATTTTATACAGTACTGTGGTAGTTGTAGAAATGAAGTCTGATACCCAACATATTTTTTTACTACCAGAAGAAAGGTGCAATGCTCTTTGCGTGAAAGCTTACGAGGCTGTTCAATCACGAGGCAAGCTAATGAGTGCATATTTTCAAAACACAACCATTAAGATCAGAAGGCTATTTTAGGCATTTCTTAGGTCCATTAATGGACCACTTATCGCTTTATTTAATTTCTAGTTGTCTTCAAGTTCTCAAAGTTTTGGTATCCAATTTAAAGCTGAAATTACTATGCCAGACGGGTAAACAACTTCATTTTAAAATAATATCGCTTATGATGCTACATAACCTATTCAAAATGAAAGTTTTACAACATAGGATTGAAGTGGATACGTGTATATAGCCATTAATGATATTTTTTTAATGATTAAAATGATAAAGTTCGATTAATCAGAATGAAGTACCGATTTGACCTTCATTTATAGCATCCTTTTAAAGAAACCATAGGAAAATTAATTATCAACGGTCTACAGAAAACATATCCGCAACATGCTTGGTGTGGTGAAAAATTGCAGGGTGGAGATGACTACTTGCTTTCGTGTCAAAAGTTCTTGAAGTACCTATAACATATTTTAAATAAAAAATTGGTTGCCAAGGGGGGCTTTTATATTATTTATTTATTTTTGTTATTTTTTTTTTTTTGCTTTTAAATTAAATCAAGTAATTACAATGCTGACAATTCGAGTGAAAGATCGACCGACAAGTATGTCGTAAATTGCCCTATCTTTTCAGCTGATATCAAAGCATTCTCGGAACTCATGGGGGCAAGCAACCTAAAGGAAAATCTTAGCTCACTCTCTATGCTCGTTGCTTGTATGATCATACGTACAGTAGCATGCTCTCTTTACCGTTTTATACAGTAGACTAACTTGTAGATTCCATTTGTGTCTCCCTCCTATGTGGTGGAGGGTGGGCATGGATCGATTTGATTCGGTGTTTCCTGAAACTAAACCCAATAATAATTTATGGTTTCATTTTTTTCTCATTCCAAACTAAACCATTAAGTAACGGTTGGTTCGGATCAGAAATTTTTTAAACTATTAAACAATGATTTGGTTATGTTTGGATTATGAATTAAATCAAAATTCTAACTAAAATTTTCTTTGTTCTAGTTTTTTTACATCTAAGTAGATACTTAAATATTTATATTATTTTACAAAATTTATATTATAAATCACGACAAAATACTTTATGGATTCATTATACTTTTAATATATAGTTCTCAATAAAATTAGTTATCCAACAATAGAATACATTAATCAACCAATACATAGTAAGTTATACTTCATAATTTTTAATAGAACCATTAAGTTAATTATTTAACAATAAATTTAGTTAAAATAAAAATCATCTATCAATAAAATTCATCAACGAATAAAATGATCCGCTAACAAAATATATTAAACAATTCATGTATAATAAGAGTTCATAACTAAATAAATAAAGTTCATACTTTATAAAGTTAAAAACCATTAAAAAAACAATAGTTCATCATCAACAAACATATCATGAGCCTAAAAAAAAAATAAAAAATGAACAAATTGATTTTAATCAATATTCATCAAATAATAAATATCAAATGAAATCATATGAACATACAAACCAAACCATAAATTTATGGATTTGTTTGGATTGAAAAATTTTTAAACCAAACCATTACAAAAAAAAAAAAAAAATCATATTTTTGGTTTAGATTGGTTCGGTTACGGATTGATTCGGTTCGGTTCGATTCGTTTTTTTTTTGCCTCATCTCTACTATGTAGTGGTTTTATTCATGTGGTAGGATGCACACGCAATACTTGTCAGATGCGACTAAATAATTGAAATTTCGAAAGTGTAACACTATGTTTCTCCAGAAACAAACACTGCGACGACCCATGTTCCAAAACTGATGGTTGAGAGCACCTCAGTTAAAATGGTGTTGAATGATAAAATAACAAAAGATTCATATGCTTACAAGACAAGGTACTTTTCATTCCAAAACCATCCAACATGGACCATTCAAGAGTAACTTATTCGTAAAATACAATTGCTTTCCTCACATGAGAGCTACTGAAATTTACAATGTAATTGTCCTCGAACAAGATAATAAAATTCAATTAAGTTATGTAATTGTCAATTGTGCGTATACTGCAACTATTTTTGTTTTGTCAATTTGGTACCATCATTCAAAATTTTGACCGACATAGATTTTAAATCAAAATAATTACTAAAATGGTACTTTAAGAACATCTTGTAAATGCAATTTTTATTTGCAGAAAACTCCCAAATTCAGCATATGAGTTTAGTTTAAATTATTTTAAACGTAACTCCAATGTTGAATATCCAATTTTTACGTCTAATCACATGTTAGATATGAATCCCATAAATTACAATTTCAATATGCAAGGTCTTTGAATTAGAAACATAGATACAATTTTGTAAAGACTTTCGTTTTGATAAATTTATTTTTTATAAAAGTGTTAGACCTGTATTCACGCTGCTAAAACTTTTATTACATGTAGCTCAAACAAACACAAATACATTCGGTAAAAATAGAATCACCATCTATAAAGTGGTTTAGCATATTTATTCACCTGTTCCTTTTACATTTTTATGGTTAAAACTCATCTAAGAGGGTGGCATCTCACACATAAATTATGCACAATTATTTACACGCATTTATAAAACACACAAAGAAAAAAAAAAGGAAAATAAAGAAGCAATTTCGCCTACAATATGCATATGCATTCACTTTTCCTTAATTTTGGTAATTTTTGACAAAACATTAATGCCTATCAAAACAAAAAAACGATTACCTTCTGGTTTGTTTGTTTAGCTTTTTCCCACAGATACAGACACTTTTTCAAACTTTTTTCTAACAAATTATTTATCAAGAAATTGATATAGATAAAGAAAAGTTGACAGTTCTCATCAAAAGATCAAATATAAATAAAATATAGATATAAATCGAATAAATTTACACATATCATTTTAAAAAAGATAAAGATAAAGATGAAAAATAGACCATCCAAACAGACCCGAAATGCATGAGTATGATGTTGGGTAATTTAATTATTTGAAATTTTTTATTCAATTTCATGCAATTTTTGCATTGATATAAATTATACATGAAATCTAGCACTAACTCAAACCACCAACACACAATCTATCTTTCGTACCGGTCTTAATGCACACACATATATCGATTTTATTTAATAAAATCATAATGATTTATGTGGAAATGAGCACCTATATTGAGCGAAATCTTGAATCTAAGTTGAGAAAATAGATAACACTGATCTTCCACACAACTAAAATTTCAATTAACATAATTTTAAAATTTGTCCCAAAAAAAAAAAAAGAAAAAAGAAAAAGAGACGCAGTGATGCAAAAAATAAAAAAATAAAAAGAAGAAATTATCAAATGGACATGAAAAAATGATGAAGATGAATAAAATATTAATATTTTGTGAGAAGACATACTACCATATAATATTGAAATTTAAAAGACGAATATCTAGTTATAAGAAAAAGTTTCAAAAACTATGTAAAATGACAAAGACTAATAAAAATGTAATAAAATCTTAAAATGTTATTAGTCAACAAATATAAAAATGGAAAAGATGCATATAAAATAAAAACAACTAAAAAAATAAAAAAAATGATGAAATAAAAGTATTATTTAAAATAGAAAATATTATTATCTCAACAAAGTTATAATAACAAAAATTACCAAAAGTTGCAAAAAAACCCTAATTTATCAACGAAGAATTGAAACATATAAAAAGCTAAACATTAAAATTAGTAAAAATAAAGCCAAGATAAATAATAATATCCGCAACATATTAAAAAGCAAATCACCAAGATATCTTGCAAAAATGCCCCCCCAAAAAAGAAAGAAAAATTCGAAAAAACTGTGGTAAATTAACATATTTTAGAAGACCAAATATTGTAGAACATATTACTCAAAATGTAATAATCCTTGAAGCTCCCGAGCATCTTGACCAAGGTACCATGCAGTATGCACTGATCAATATTCTCAAATACATAAATGCGCTAATCCTTGTGGTTTGGTCAATGGCAGCTACTCAGCCTTGCTTCCAGTCATACATGCATTAATGTTTTGGATAACCTTTTATCTTAAACCCTAGTTAGGAATCTAGGATTTCTAAGAAATATTTACAAGTATGAAACTTAGAATTAATATAACAGGATATGATTAACTAGTCTAGAATATTCATCTGCCTTTTTAGATTATATATAGGAATTAAACAAAATTTCTTAATATTTTATTTGCTTCCCTTACATTCTTTTCCAAGTCTTATTGAAAGTATTTGTCTTAATTTTATTGATAACTTATGGCTTACACACAGCTATTTTAATTTTTCTTTGCTTTTTTTACTTATAATTTTGTGGCTTCGGGAGCCAAGAGAAAACAAAAGACCCAAAAATGTCAAAGGAGTTGAAATTTTCAACCTAGCTTTTTTGTTCTTTTACAAGTTGAACATGTGGACCTACCCGGTTTGCATGGTTCAAGAAATAACTCTCCATATCCTTTTTTTTTTTTTTGGCCGATTAACTCTCCATATCTACGAGATATAAAGTCTCTACGGAATCCATAAATAATCTATTACATTATTATAATATTATTATGAGTTAAATATTTGAAAATTTGAAGTGTTGATATTTTCATAAGCGGAGATGTCAAATTTCGTATTTGAATTCTTTAAAAATTTCATGGTTCCATCATTAATTTTAATGGGACCGGTCCCATTACTATCCAATGGCTCATATTAAAACCAACCGTGATCAAATGCCTACAATAGTTAATATTCAATTTACCATAAACGATTAGATTGTTGATGGAATAGTCCTATTGATGGGACTGTAAAAGCTCCCTTAAACTGTACACGAAAATTTAATTTAATACCTAAATTTTAAAGTGGTTAAATTAATACCCTATCAAACTTTGTATGACTAGTTTTACTACCTTCTTAACAAAATTTACTGCATTTGCATATGTATAAAATGTAGTTTATCATTTAAATTTTCTCTAATACTCTTAATACTATCTGTCATTGAGAGATTACTTCTTCTACATTAGGTAACAAAGCAAATGGTGTTAGTAAGACAATAAAAGTAGTTATAAAAACTTTGAACGAGTATTGAATTAACCATTTCAAAGTTTAGGTATTAAATTTAATTTTTACATAAAGTTTTAGTATCAAATTTGACCTTTTCCCTGTACATAATAGTTTAAAAGAGCAAATTCTATACAAATTTTAATAGGTATGTATATGTATAATAATGGCTTGTGATAGCTTAAGAATGCTAAATTTTGTACCATTATAAATATCTTTTGGATATTTACATGCTTATTTCTTTATTAATTTTATAAAACTTAAGAAATTGGAAATAAAAATATAATATTGTTATTTAATTATTATTATTATTTAACAAAAAATTTTACAGTTTGGGTATAGGACAATGTTGTTAGACTTCACTAGGGTATTGACTTGAAGATGCCAGAAAGTCAAAGGTTTATTGGTTCAAATCAGAGTCAACAAAAAGAAAGAAAAAATTATAGGTTCTTTTTATTAATTTTTTAAAAGCAGATAATAATTAGAAAATGGGATAAAATTTAAGTATGAAAAGTGTTAGAAATATAAATCCAAATGTACAAAATAATAAATTGTAAATATATTCATATAAAAGCATGCATCACATGTGGCTTATTAGTTTTTGTATGGTAGGGTTGCTGAAGGTGGATGATCACATGTGATAAATATAGTGTTGACCTAAGAGAAGTCTTGAATTTATGACATGTATACCGATGTCGCAGAAAAAGACTTGGGAGGAGGAATAGGCAAACTCGGTATCTCGAGTGTGTGAGTGTAATGAAAGATCAAATAAGATAGATTTGATCATTCTTGACTCGTTCTTTGCAAAGTAGTTACTTTGATTGTTTTTGGAGTTATTTCGATAGAGTTTACATATTGCTCTCGATCTTAGCAATACACAAAATATCACCTCAAATGAGAAGAGAGGCATCTTATTTATAGATACTAAATGCTGATGTTAGCCTTTGGATCATTCTTAAGGATCCAGCGGTTAAGATTGAAGCCTTCTTTTCTTTAATAATAAGCTAGGCTGACAAATGGGCTTTGAAAGAGCTTGAGGGCTTTTATAACATAAAAAGAAGCCCATTAACCATTTAAGATAACCCATTTATAATATAAAAGGACTTAAGACTTCTTTTGTCCAAATAAGCCTCGTATTGGTCAAATGAAGCCCAAAAAGACATTTTTGGAGTCTATTATTAGTGCACGAGACAACCAAATAAGGCTGAGAGCAGAATAAACTGGTCTAGCGATCTCAGTTTTGAGACTACTAAGTCGAATCTCCATGCGACATCCCTTATTGGACTCGGTCTCTTAAACTCTATCACTAGCTTAGAGGACTAGCCTCGTGGCATTAAAATGAGCCAAAAGCCCAACTACACTCTACATTTTGTCCCCTAGTCAAAAGCTCCTTTAGCAAAGTCATAACGGGGGTTTGGGCATTTCATTGAGTGGGTGTTATCTTTAGATTTGTGTAGAACACTAATAAGAAGTTGCACTTGATGTCAAATTGTTTATTGCATTGATGAATTAATACTTTAGATGCTTGTTGATGAACCATGGTAAGCTGAAGTAGTCTTCTTCGAACTTATTGTGGAATACTTGATGGAGCGAATTTGTTGTTGCATGATTACTTATAATATTGAGTCAAGGTAATGTGTTCTATGTCACTTGATGAATCGACGCAAGGTAAGTAGTCTTTTGTCAATCATTGCTTTGGAGACATACCTTCTTTTATATTTTCTTTGTATTACACTTATCTTATTCTCCCCCTTTTTAATGCTTAATAATTTAATACAAGCATCAAATATTAGCTCAAAGGCATGGAGGTAAATGAGGCAAATGCTGGTGCTAAAGTGCTACCTCGAAGCAAGTGGCACAAGCGAGAAGACACTGACCCCCTTGCAGGGTAAAGAAAGTTATGTTCGAATATGCTAGGATAGTGTGGGGGTATGTAGGCAATGCCCCCGTGATATGGTATGAAAATTTTACCTTGCTCTCTTGAAAAGGAAAAACTAGCTCTTGCAATATCTAATGATTTATGCTCATCTTCTGTGTAATTTGACCTTCATGCTTTCCTTCTATACTCCCCTCTTCATAATATTGACATTGATGCTACTCTTTATTATTCCACCTTCCCATTATTAAATACTTTTCCCTTTTCACTCTCCCCCTTCTCTCTTTTTAACCTATGTGTATCTTTTTGTGGAAAGCTTATCAACCTTCTCTATTAATTTTTAATATTACATATTCCATATATACATTCAATTTTTTTCATGGGAAACTCAACATTTTTGTTTCTATCTTAGCTGGTCACCTCCATAATCATATTCCATTTTTTGTCTCTTTCCCCTAATTAATGGTTTGCCTTTTCACGATGCAATAATGGCATAACACAAACATGCTCAACTATTGAAAAGTGTGCCCTATTTTCTAGTGGTGACCGCTCTCAAAGAAAAAAGAAAACTCATCATTGTATCAATTTTCTTCTAATATACATAAATTTCAGCACACATGCTAGCATAACCAAGATCTGTTATCAACTACTCTCTAGTGGTGGTCTTGGTTAGGATTTTCGATAGCTACATTGATCGGTGTTGTTCATTACTCACAACAGATCATTGCCTTAGCAAAGATTTGAGAAGCATATTGATAACATTATGGCATCACGGAACCACGACAAACAACAATGAGATGAACTTTGTTTCTTTTTAGCGGCAGTTTAGTAGATTGGAGTGGGATACATCTCTTTTAGGAGTTGTATAAGCCATTCTGTCCAAGTCTGGTAGCTTCATTTAAATGGTGATGGTTGAATTTCATGGAGATCCCATTGGCCTGACTGATCAGTGGTGGAAATGAAGATGGTAATATGGAGCATCAACAATTTACATATTCCTCAATTGCAAGTTTTTTCTACACATGAAGGACATCAATAGGTTCTTGTCCTATATTGCACTTCTCCTCCATCTTGCCTTGTTTTGTGGATTCAATTTTTGCAAATTGAATTTCTCCAATTACAACTTAGCATCGATTTAAACGATTTGGTTGGTTTTCATGCTGACAGCTTGGTCATTGGTCAAGTCGGTACTTAGTGTATTGATCAATGTTTTTTGCCACTGATCATAGTTTCTTGGATGAATATCTTGTGTATTACTACTAGCTCGATGAGTTCTAGCTTTGTAGATGATGTTATCATAGCTATTGCTATCAACAAGGTTATACAATTATTGTAGATTGATTTTGACTAATCTTTTTTTTTTTAATGAAGCAAGTACAAATTAAAGCTCTTAAGGCAATAGCACATAAAAAGCAACATGATCAGTCTTATGGATGACTTTTTTTTAATCGAATCTTACAACAGATCAAACAGAAACGCAAAAGATTGGATAATCATATATAACAGCTATCTAGCATTTTGAATATAGAGATTAAGTTTTTATTCAATTATATGATACCATAGTAGAGTAGACTAAAAAAATCATGGAACAACTAAATGCCTGACTTGCAAGCTAAGGATAAAGAAAGCTTGCCTAGAAATATCAGGCTACTGATAGTAGCTTCCAGTGTAGAATTCATGTTGTGCATCACATGGAGATGACAATCTGTTAGATTTTCTTAAAATAAGTTTTGATGGTAACAAAAGTATAAAAAGATTAATAATAAGTTTATTAAATGTGTAGTTTTAAGTTAAAGAGAAAGACGAAAAACGAATAGTATCAAGTATCCAGAAGGTCATCTAGAAGTTATCACAGAAGGTTGACAACATTTGACAGCAAAAAATGAACAACATCAAGAGTCTTTGAAATATATAGAAGATTATCTAGATGATACTCCAGAAGGTTGTATCAGTGAAAATAAAAAACAAGAGTTGTTGTCTGATATACAGAAGACTATCTAGAAGATACTCTAGAGGTATATATCAGAAAGATGAAGATGCAAGTTTCAATAAGTTATCCAAAGGAATGTCCAGAGGATTGTCAAGACGGTTACTTGTAATTTTTGCTAGCAACCTGTTTCAATGTGATTTGACTGGTCATCTTCCTAAACTCGACCAAATTCATTCAAGTTCAGTACATTTAAGTACATTGAAGTCCTATCTCCAAGTAAATGAGTTTATTTGGGTAATATACTCATTTATTCCACCTAAGTTGGTTATATTCAAGGGGATTTAAAGATTATCTCAAGTTTCTCTCGCTACAAACGTTTCTCTTTCTACAAATGGAAGAAAAATCTTCAAGAACTATTTCAGATTCCATTTAAACAGATTTTTCACAAGTTTTTTCTTTTCAAGACAAGCATATTATCCGTATCTACATCTATCAAAACGAGAACAAGTATATCTTTATTTACTTTTATGGGATTTCACCGAAAGTTTAAAAAGAAAAAAGATAAATGTTATCTTTAGTTTTTTAAATAAATAAAGGAGAAGAAAAGATGATGATGATCCATATCTCGAGCTTCAAAATTCAAATCAAGGAGAATATCACAAAAAATAAAGGGAAGCTAATCTACAAGAAGTTGAAACAATATCTTTCCTCTTCTTATCTTCTATCTGTTGAAAACAAGCAGGATTTTTTTTTAAAGGGAAAAAGAGGATAAGTTTCAAAAAGATTTCATCCGAGATATACTTAGGAAAGTCTATCCACATCCGAAAAATTATCTTTTTGAACGTTAGAAAGAAGAGACTATAATTTACTAGACAAAGAAGAAGAAGAATACAGGAAAACGTATACATGCTGCAATTCTTTACAAAAAGAACATACCCTACTGCACGGAAAAGAACACATCTTGTTGCGAGAAAAGAAAAAGAAACAATCTTCCCCCTTAAATATTTGACGAGATGATTTGTGCAATTTTATATTCTTTATTGTAATCTTGCTTTTGTTATTTCTTTGTTGACAGAAGGAAGGTGTTGTTGCCTTCTAGATTGTTTGATTACAGGATTAAGCTCTGTAGATCAATTATTAGCTTGAGACTAGCTGTGAGAATCGAGCAGAGAGAATTATACAATCTTGTACTTTGATTTGATTGGATATAGTGAAACAAACTCGTAGGATAGCGGAGTCTTCGGCTCGGAGCTAGAATAGTGGATTGACGCACAAGGCAAAACCATTGTAAATTGCTGCCTAATTCTCTAATCCCTATCTTTTTAATTTCCGCAATTTATTTTTATAATTGTTTAATTGTTTATATTGTTCTCACATTTGAAACTGAAGGGGAACTATTTTTTAAAAGGCGAAAATTCTTATTAATAATCAATTCAATCTCCTTCTTGATTATTAAAGTAGGACCAACAATTGGTATCAAAGCGGGCTCTTTTATCAAAATTGAGTGATCCAAACAATATGGTTGAGAACAATGTTGCAATTAATCATGCTCTTTTCTTTGATGGTTCAAATTTTTCTTATTGGAAAATGCGAATGAAAACTTACATTAAAGCTAATGACCATGCTTCATGGCAAGTAATTGCTTTTGAGATAATGAAGTAATAATGTTTGATGATACTGGATTCACGAATGCTGAGCTAAAGCTTATTAAGAAGAACAACAAAGCAAAAAATTTACTGTTAACCACTATTGCTGTATCATAATTTTATTTGATATCCTCTTGTGAAACAGTAAAAGAAATTTGGGACAAATTGTGCAAGACGTATGAAGGAACAAAAACAATCAAAGAAACCAAGATAAATTCTTTAATTCAATAGTATGAGTTATTTAAATTTAAATTTGATGAATCTGTCAAAGATTTTTTTAATAGGTTTACAGCAATAACAAATGAGCTTACATCGCTTGGAAAGAGACTTGTTGATCCTGATCTAGTGAGAAAAATGTTGAGGATTCTGCCACCTTCTTGGGATGCAAAGAAAACCACCATAGAAGAAGCATAGGATCTTAACAGACTTTCTCTTGGCCAACTAAGGGAAAAGTTAATGGCTTATGAATCTCACAAAAAGACTACTCAAGGAGTAGAAAGTAGTACCAAAGAAATAGCTTTCAAAACGAAAGAAGTTGTTGCTAATCAAGTTGAATATGATGAAGCTGAGAATGAGGAAAAAGAAGACTTAACTATTTTGGCCAGAAAGCTAAACCGATTTTTAAAGAAGAAGAAAGGTAAGAAATTTACTACCTATAAAAAATTTGGTTACTAAGATTTTGATGCAGGAAAAATTTACAAAGAAAAGGAGAAGAAAAAGGAGATCCAATGTTATGAGTGTAAGAAACCAAGTCATATTAAGTATGAATGCTCAACTCTCACTAAGAAAATAGAGAAATTCAAGAAGAAAAATAGATCATTATTGGCTACATGGAGTGATCTAGATGGTACAAAGAGTAATCTAGAGGATACAGATGAAGAGGAGGAAGAAGCAAATCTATGTCTCATGGCCACATCCCAGGTAAATTCTCAATCTGAAGACAAACTATCTAAAAGTAATGTTTATGTGAAATAAAAAGCTTTTAAAAGCACTAAATAAAGCTAATACTAAATTATCAAAGCTAGATATAGAAAATAAAGCTCTTAAGAATGAGAAAGAGGCTTTAAAACAAACAAATTATTTGCTTGTTGATGAAAATGAATTTTGAAGCATGATAATTAAAAGTTTCATATTAATATTGAGAAAATGACAAAAAGGAAATAATGTACTTAAGGAAGAAATTGGTGTTTTGAAAGTCAAAATAGATGAGTTATCTAGTTCAATAAAGAACATCTTTAATAAATTCAATGAAAGCGATAAAAGATTGAAAATGTTGATTTCTTCACGAAAGTTATCTTGTGAAAAGCATGGTTTAGGCTATGAACATGGATCTACATCAAATCCAATATTTATTAAGGCTAAAGAAATACCTAATGTTCAACCTGATGATTAAAAGAAAAATGAGACAAATATAAATGTAAAACCTGTAAGTTATTCCAGAAGGTACAGCAGAAGGTATCCTAGAAAAAATTATTCATCCAGAGGGTACAATAGAACAAACACAGCTTGGTATTATCACAAGTATTCAAGGATGAACAGGTATAATGAGGTAAACAACATGTATTGGAATAATTATCATATTCATGTTATTTTTGTGATAAAGCTGGTCGTATAGAGAAATTTTGCTACCATAAGAAAAATAAGTTGAGTCATGCCTAAGTAATTGCTATTGATAATCTAAGGTTGAATTTCAAAGGACCCAAGCTAGTCTAGGTTCGTAAAAATGTATAACTTGTTTGTTGGTGATTTCAGTTACTTGAGGCAATGAGTAGAAGGATATGAACTTGATAAATGAGTACCTCAAATGATAAAGAAAGAAAAATGTGACTCTCATGAAAAAAAAGAAAAGAAAAGTTATTTGTTTGGTATTAATGTTCTAATTCCCTCAGATGTTTTGCTCTTTATGATTCTAAACAAATTCTTGAAATATTTTTGTTTTTGGTTAATATAAAATTAGTTGGTATCATATTAAGGGGAAGCATAGTTTCTAAAAGAAATTTTCTTTGATCATTTTCATCATTTCTTTAGACATATTGCTGAGGATCCTTTTATTACTAGTTGTAACATGATTTGGTCCTTTTTCATCTAACATAAAAGCAGCCAAAAGATAGCCATAAGCTGATCAGTTTGTTGAAAAGGAGATGTTGATGCCACATTCACTTGCTTCCCCTTATTTATCCTCTTGCCTTTAAACCATTTGAGATTACTAATAAGATTAAAGCAATTCTCAACTACATCCCCTTCACCATGACAATGCTTGTGTACAACTTTTTTGTTCTTCCTTTTGTCACCAAAAGACCTGCTGTTGCTACTAACCTTAGTAGTATTGAAGGCTACCATGTTTGAATGAAATTGAACCAATCCAACCACTTGCCTTTACTTTTCTATTTGTTGCACAAGATAAAATGCCCCATGGATAAGATTTGATTTCGAACACTAAGAACCATTAAAAACTGAATCAATCTACTCTTTGTTTCATAATCTTGAACTCTTTCTTTCATTTTACAACCACAAAGATCCAAATGGCCACGATTACACCTCGAATACGCATGCAAATCACTCTTCTCTTTCCAATAGCATTTCAATTTACTATAATATGCATCGATAGAGTTATTTTCTTGCTTCAAGTTGCTTACCTCATGTTCTAATCGATATCTCAGAAGACCGCTAACCACACCATATTGCTCAATAATCTCTTGCCAAAGTTTTTGACCAGATCTGACATATAGTCACACCTCATCCATTTCACACCATCAAAGGAATCCTCTTCAAGTTTAGGTATTCGATTAGTCAATAAAACCTAATTTGAGTTTAGCACCTTAGGCCATCTTAATGGATCTATTCTGAGAAAAGAAATTATTTCCATTAAAAATTCAAGTTTCCTATACTCATACCAGGATTATTTGATCTTAGTATGTACAAAGGATCAAACATTACACTATCCCCCGTATTTACGATGAAAGAGATCAGACTATTTCGTAAAGCATTGATGTTTAGCAAAACTTAAAGAAACAATCATGAGTAAAATCATGGTCGAGAAGAAATGAATCGTAACCTGGATGAAGCTCGACACCATTTGAGAATGAAAAATCCTTCAATTATCTGTACAAACTTGATGAAATAGAGAGCTGAACTGAGGAAAACTAAGAAACGAAGAATAAGACTGTTTTCAACTTTCATTATTTCAGCTCAAGTGCTTTCTGTTACAAAACGAATATAAATACATACAAAGCAAGTCCAAGCAAGATTTCAACAGCCTATCTAAAACTGACATGTGTCTAAAATAAATAAAATAAAAAGATAAAATTGAACTAAATATATATCTAATACATAAAGGGTTTTGGCTGGTCAATTCTATACATCAAAATATCATATTAGGGGCAATTTTTTCCTATGAGTATGCAAAAATCTTAAAACGTTCTTTAGAACTATAAGGAGTAATGGATACATCTTTTTTAATCCCATGTCTCGTCTACTTAACAAAACTCATGAAAAACAGACAAAATTATGTTGCATTTATGCTATAGCATATTGTTTTCCGAAAAAGCCTTCTGTTCCATATTTGAAGCGGGCCATAAATGCTGGTGATAACGTCTCAGATACTATCAGTATCTTCCTTTTTACCAGCAAATACTATCAGTATCTTACTATCATATTCTTCATAAATAATGTGTAATAACTGCTTGTATTTTAAGTTTGCCAAAAACACATATTACTTAAAAAAGTTAATAACTTGGGCTCTATATCTACGTTGGAAAGATTGAGATAGTAATTACCTATATTCTTGCTACTGTATGTGCAGCAACAAGTAGTGATTTTTTCCTTTTCCTCCCTTTTTTTTCCTCCTTCCTTGTCAATATATAATAAGGGATTTGAATTTGGTCCATGTAATAGGCTACAATATCATTAGTAATGGTGGGTTTAATTTAATGAATTGTTCTGTGCACTTAGCAATTAATTGTGCTATGAAACTCGGTAAGGAAGTAAACAAAGAATGATTTTGATGTGATATTTGCAAAACCAAAAATTTAATGTTTCTTTTTCCCTCAAAAAATATATTTATGATCTTCGATACATTAATCTCAACATCGATACATTATTGTACTTTCTGTTCCATTATTATTATTATTGGCCAGGCAGGTGGAGTTGGATAAATGATGCAAAAAGCAAATTCGAGTCTTCGACTGAAGGTAGTGTGTTACATATATCACTATCCATGTATGTAATACTATCTACTTCTCAAGAGATACGTATTCATGGAAAGCTCTGTATCTTCTGCCAACTTACATATGGGTCACTAGATGTATAACCCTTAAAAAGTATCTATATGTGAAGTAACTTTTGAGTTATCTCTGTCTAACAACATCCTCAAAAATGTTACGAAATTTGACTTCCAAGTGATAGGAAATCAAAATAGGCAGTGCTAGTCCTAGGGTTTTGCTCATCTACAGCTGCTTGATCCACTTCGTCCTCGTCCTCCGTTCTCGCTTGATCTATTACCTCACTTTTGGTTGTTTCAGGATGTACATTGAGAAAATCATAGAATTCCAATGGCTTAAATGCCTTCTCTGTAATAATGCCATAAAAAGTGCCATGCATAAGAATGGTTGATTATAGATTGCGAAAAATCATAAGTTGGCAAGATTGAAACAATGGTCTGTTCGTGCTGCAGAAAATATTTTTCTAAAGTCTTGTAATAACTTAGCTAGTTGTAATTGTTAAATGCTATCGTGTAACATATAGTAATTAAAAGTGGTCTTTGTTCTTTTTTCTAATTTTTTTTTAAGTAATAAAAATATATTTTGTAGGTCGGGAAGAGAAAAGAATAGAATTTTGACTAGGAACGATACTTATTTTATTGGTACTACGCAAAAGTTAAGAGAAAATGGGCAACCGCATTGTTCTTAAACCTATATTTAGTAATATCTAATTTAATCAAGTGGGTTCTAATTACTATTTATTTATTTATTTACTTTTTTGGGTAAATATTGTGAATGGTATTTGAACTTTGATAAAATATATAGTTAATCTAAATTTTGAAATTGATCAATTTAATACTAAAACTTTTTTATGTATGCTAACCAATATCATTGAGGTATTATGCGTGTACAAAAAGTTTTTGAGTATTAAATTATCAATTTTAAAATTT
The DNA here is from genome assembly GCA_024138025.1 of Combretum micranthum. NCBI lineage: Eukaryota > Viridiplantae > Streptophyta > Magnoliopsida > Myrtales > Combretaceae > Combretum > Combretum micranthum. The sequence goes on from JAMXBD010000375.1 coordinate 954,619, forward strand.
ACATAAATTTACATATTTTATCAAAGTTTAGATACCATTTACGATATTAATCATTTTTCTTTATATTAGTTTGTACATGATAGGTATATGTCTTTACACGTTTTACTCTATGGTATAGGTAAAGGTTATAAGGTCATTTGTATCACCTATATAAATTATAGAAATATCTAGCACTGAATGAAAGTCTTATTGTAACCTACATTAATATTTTGCTACAGAAGAAAAGGCAATAAGCATGCAATCTTGAACCATTGGTCATAATATTTGTATGATAATATACATATAGAAGTATAAATGTGAAACTTAAATGTATAAAATTACTCTTTATAGGGGAGAAAGCATGCACATATAAATGTCCACTAAATCTTGTATAAAATTTATTAAGTTGTCATAAAAACATTTATTGTACTACTGAAAATTTACCTCAGAATTTTAAAATTATATAAATGTAATAAAACTTTTTTCTAATTTCCATAGGGTACTTCGTACAGGGTAAAAATTCTAAAATGGTTTTAGGGTAACACACGGTATAGATTCATCTGATTCCAAAATTTAAAAGCTTATATCTCTCTATAAGTTAGGGTATGGATAATATCTTATATCCTACTCAGCTTATACCATTCACTTCTAATCAAAGCTGTTTTTGAAGTAATAAACGGAGGCAAGAGGAGACAAATGGGTGACAGTAACTAGAGAAAGTTCAATAAAAAGAACAAAAGTGATTTTTAGATTTGGAAAAGTAAATCAACATTTTGCCTTTTCCCTACTATAGTCCGATTAATTGTTGTCACTTGCCATTACTGAAACGCGATATATATAGTTAAGATCATATAACTTTTCGATGATCTTTGATATATGACCCGAACCATTATAGATACAATATAACAAATTTTTAATACATGCTGAGTTTTCATTTCCACCAAAAATCTATCCATTAAGTATACTGGTTTGGTGGTTTCTTTGATCTCCTTAAACTGTGGAAGTGTTGTATATAAAACCATCATATTTTTCCTTAATTTCCTATGACAATTTGAATAAATATATATAATTAATGAAGGAAAAATATAGCTAATACCTACAAAAAATGAATCATTATATATAAAAAAGTAGTTGATGACTTTAAATTGTGGTGGTTTATATACTATTGCAAAAGTTAAAAAAAAAATGAACTTCACAAAATGTGTGGTGTGTGTGTAAATAGGTAGTTGTAAATATACAATTGCTTGTAAAATTGAAAATTTTAATAATTATTAATAAACACTTGTAATTTATAGTTATAGATATTTGGTTTGTGAAATAGAATAAGGTTGGAAAAAAATAATTATTATTTTATTTTATGATTGATTGGATGTTTAAGGAAAAAAAGGTTACTAGATAAAGAATAGAGATTCCTTACATATTCCATTTCATATGGAATAAGCGTATTATTATGATTGAATATGGTACAAACCAAACAAAAGGATAAGTATTTTGCAGTAATGAAGCTAGAGTAACAATTTCATTCTAGTAAATCATTTGCAATAGTAGTAATTATCTTTGCTTAACTTTTTTTTAAGGAGTGTAAACAATACAAGATTATGTATCGAATTTGTCTAAATATAAAAATCCTTTCCTCTTGTTCTTTCTTTTTTTTTTTTTTTTTCCAATCAAATAGAAAATTTCCTTTTAATTATGCAAGCATAAGCAAGTCTTCTTGTTTTGAATAAAATTATAATATTTTGGGCGGATTAAAAATATATCTTTGAAATTGTTAATTACAAGTGATTAGACACGCATATTTTTATAACATGCATTACTTAATCATAATTTTTATAAATTTGTGTATTTGTGAAGCTTCAAAACTGTTGTTATTTATAATATCTATAGCAATTATTTGAAGAATATATATGTTTGTGTATGTATAAAATCAGGGAAGAGAATGCATATTGCCACGGAGGTTGACCAAAACTTGATTCTAGACATATTCAAATAGGAGTATATATCACGTGTATATATATGGTGGATAATTTCTAATTATATTTTAATAAATGATAGATAATTAATAGTTTTATAGTAATCATTACTCATACGGTCATATGTTAAGAAATTATTAATAATATTTATTTATATATATTATACATATTCAAGAGAAGGTATCATTCTTATAATATCATGCATGGTTTACCTTCAAGGGGACGGATGTGATCACCTTGAAACCCGGAGCATAACATATTGGAGAAACCATAATATTGATAATCCAACCTGTGCATGTCTTCGTCGTTGTTCTCTTGTACTCTAGGACAAGAAGATGAAGATGTCCTTTTAACGTCAAGGTTGTTATTAAACCTCTCTCTGTATCTTCTAGCCATCATCACATGCCAATGGTTCTTCACTGCATTATCGGTTCGACCCGGAAATGTCCTCGCGATAACCGACCATCTGTTTCCATGGATGCGATGTAAAGCAACAAGTCTTTCTTCTTCCTCTTCTGTAAAAGGGTTCCTATTGATTTTTGGATCTAACTGATTGAACCATCTTAACCTACAACTCTTCCCTGAAATCAATATGTATGGAGAAAATATATGTAAATTAATTAAATGTGCAAATTTGTTATATATATTTTCATTACGTACAGTTATTACATACTTGTACGTTATTTTTTCATTTTGCAATTAAAAGGTTTTCCTTTTTGTTTTTTTTGAAAAAAAATGGTGTTATGTATATGTAAACATGAACCATTCATTTGTAATTCGGCTGGTTAGTTAATTAGCTTATATATATGTGCTTGAATAATAAATATTTCCGGTTGACATCACAAAAGCAAGCAAGATTGCAAAATCGCAATTTTTCTATTCATTTGAATGTACAAAATCGGTAGAATAGTATAAAATTGTACAAAATTGATAAAATTATAAATGTATAGAATCATATACTTAAATTCATATCTTTATTTAAAGTTTATACCTATATAATTTTATATCTATTTTAATTAAGAAAAACAACATAAAATCATATATTTGGCTCGTGATTTTGACAATCATAAAGGCAAGTATTGTAATAGTAAAATATTTCTTAATTTAATGTCACAGCACATAGTTTTACCATACCAAAAAAAGGTTAGTTGGGTATTGCATATCATATGTAAAGTTATATGATATAAAAATAATAATAATATTTTAACACAATGATAAATGGATAATCGTTAAAATAGTTATTATCATATTCACGCACACGTTATATATTGGTGTTTATTCGATTCAAGTAACATGGAGTAATACCAGCAATTTACTTTTCTAGGATATTTGTTAATATTTTAATTATAACATGATAATTTTTATGAGATATGAATTATAACTTTTTTCTCATTTCTTTATTCGGCAGCCGTGTATGCAACGTACTTTTGGTTGTATAAGTTAAGCTTATTCAATATGCGTGGCCTAATAACCTCTTTATTTTTCTTGCGTTTTGCAGAACCTATTGGAAATGTAAAATTATAAAAACGCCGCCAACACGTATATAAAGTTAGTTGCCCTAACCAGAGATCAGATGATGTATACCATTACTGTGATCCGTGGAGTTCATATACACGAAAAGACAACTAATATATCAACTCACCAATCAGGCGGTAAAGAAATAAAATAAAAATATAATAAATAACATAGCTAGTTTATAAACATAGTATGCCATAGTTAAGGATTTTGTGTATAAAAGCATTTAAAATCTAATAAATCTATGAGGGAAAACCGGTTATAAATTAAAGAAAATATTTACTATATTTTCAGCTTCCTCCTATTTCTATATTTTAACATACACAATATGTATTTGTATGTATATATAAGCACATATGCTATGTTGTGGGGTTTAATATAAAATGAAAATGATTCAGAGCCAAAGATTGTTTTGAAAAGATTTCATGATTTCCTATGGGAGATTTAAGACAATCAACCATAGAAGAAGAAGTGTAATTATAATAAATATTGGCAATTAAAGAATACGTACCTGATCTTCCAGGAAGATGACGGGCGATTGAATTCCAGTTATGAGGTCCATACTTCACTACCATCTCTCTAAGTTTCTCATCTTCAGCTGGCCTCCAATGTCCTCTGCTGCACATTATTTTTCCTTGATCCAAATAGTATCACACAAAACAAAACGAAAATATGGAACAGCTATAGCTGATTATATTACAATAAACCTTATTTCTCTATATGCATGCAAGTGTTTTTATCTTTTTTTGATGAAAATTTTTTTATCAATAAGACAGCCAAGGTCCTGTCAGCTTAGGAAACCTAAAAGGTCATAAGAGAATTTAATGTTATGTAGGTACATATGCCAATATATATGTTATTTAACGTGAGGGTATGTGTTTGTATATTTGTACGCATGAAGGGTTTCAGTTAGATGGTTGGAGAAGTTTGGACAGAACTTATCAACGGTTTTTGATGCAACGTCTAGGCTAACAAACTCTGTTACCTCTTAGAAGTTATCGTACCAATGTCCAGTGTGCATGTGGGAAAAGACAACATGAGAGAGAGAGAGAGAGGTTTCTTGGTGAGGTACTTCAACGTTTTCATCTCAACGTTCCCTTTGGGTTTCTTACCTACAACCCCCCTAACTTCTAACTTCCACCAAGATTATAAGTAAAATATATGTGATCGGTGTTCTCTTCCCCCCTTTTTAATTGTTTCAAACCAAAACCCACACTTTGGGAGAAAATAGTTAGTTGCGAATGAGGATGTTCGATATGGAAGGAAAGAAAATTTCCCTAATGGGTATAGGAAAGTGACATATGCTATTTTTTGGGTGTACTACACCCCTTATTTACTAAAATACAAATTGGTCGCCTAGGTAGTTTTATACTAACATTATTAATACCGAATGCTATTTTCCCATAAGGAAAATTTTAGTTGATTTCTTCGTTCCTACCCTTTATAGTAAATAATTACAAAAATATATAAATCGTTTGGTTCTTGTAATTTCCATTCTCTCTCCTCCTGAGGAGTAATATGCAAGGACATGGTGAGCATCTATGTCAATTTAGGTATGAGAAAGACTAGACCCTAAATTTAAAATTAATTGATTAAGCTAAGAACCACAATAGCACATGAACCATAGCCACCATGATGGGTTCAAGTCAAACCCCTACCCCTTGTCACAAGCACTGATGGCTCAAGGCAAACCCAAATCACTAGCCATGATAGGTTCAAGCGATGAATCATGATATGTTGAGTTGAACCCAAGTTGCAACCATATTGAGTTAAAGTCAAACCTTGATCAAAGATCCAAAAGGGGTTCAAATGCTTACCCAGGTTGAAGTGGAAGGGTTGGCTGTGGCCAATGGTGGCGGTTCTATTAATAAGTATATTACTATATTTACCAAAAAAAAAAAAAAATTTGCTATACCTTTTTCATATTTATTAAGAGAGACTTAAAACTTTTTTATGAAACAGTTGTAGGTGCTTAGTATACTTCATAAAATGTTAAAAAGATTCATTACAAGAAATTTTGGTTTTAGAGACAAAATATTCTGTTTCTAAAAGTGAAAAATCCATATCTAAAGACTCTTAGAGACGGATTTTCCATCATAAATTTCTGTCTAAAAAATCATCATCGCTAATTCTTTCAGAGGCAGATTTATTATCCGTCGTAAATTTGCAACGGAATTTCTATTACAAATCTGTTTCTATTTTTGAATTAGTTATTATTAAATACTCAATTAGAAAATAATAACTAAAATTATCCGTCGCAAATATGTCTCTGATTCTTAGACAAATTATTTAAAAAATTCTCATTTGTCTCCTATTTATCCTTCTCAGGAGATCACCTATCATTGAATGATAGCACACTTAACGTTGAAGTTTTCACAAGTATTAAACGGACGAACCAATTCTTATCTTCATGAATAAAGTTCCACTACTATTTTTTAAGAGATATCACAATTTACAATATTATAACTATAAAATATTTTACATATATTTCATAATTAATTTTTATTTTATAATTCCACTTTGCCTATTTATTAAGGATTTTTCATTAATATTTTATTAAAATAATGTATAATATTTATATATATATACTAAGTTTACATTTTACAATAATTATTTAAATTATATATTCATTATAAATATGTAATATTTTTTAGTAGTATATTATAATTTTTTTCCAAATATGATATTATTATTAAAAATATTATATAGTATGTATATATGAAGATTATATATATAAATTATATATATTTAATGATATATGTAATAATTATGCTTTTTACATTACTTATTTTATATTTTATATTAACTTAATAAATTATATATTTTTAAGTAATATGTTTATTATTTATATCATTTTTATTACACTTAATAAATTATGTAACACTTATAAATATATAAATTTTATTAGATATCTATAATAAAGATACTACAAACACCATAAAAATCTATTTTTATTAATATATTAAGGAAATAATATATAATATATCAACTTTAAATATATATTTATATTTTAAATAATTATTTTATACCATACATTTTATTATTTAAATATACTATATTTTTACATAGTATATTATTTTTTGAAAAATGTTATTATATTATAAATCATATATTGTATGTAATATAAATTATGTAAGATATACAAAATTTTTTATATATTCAATAACATATGAATACTTATAGCAAATACATGTAATAAAAAAATTATAATAAATAATAATATATATATTATTAATATATTTATTAAAATAAATAAAAAATTTTATATATTCATATTTGTTTATATATATTAATTTTACATTTTACAGTAGTTGTTTTATTTTACATATTTTATTATTAAAATGTACTTTATTTTTAAGTATTATTTTATGATATTAATTATATATAACATATTATATTATTGTATCACATTATTTTATCAAGTTTTATATTTTAATTTTTTTTATATAAGAAGTTATTTTGTAAATGAATATATAATAGATGTAAATAATAACTTATGAAATATATAAATGTTTATAAAAAAATTATTTTAAATATTATTTATTGTTTATACTTTATAATATAAAATATGTAATATATTAATAAATATATTATAAATAAAAATATATCGTATTAGTTGTAAATGACATATGATTATACATATTATATTTATTATATAATAAAATTAATTTACAAAAATAATATAAGTCCATATTATATATTACACATTTATATATATATATATTATATTTTACATGTATAATAAAAACTATATTTTAAACATAATTATTTATATATACATATATATATTGATAATTTAGTTTAGAGACAGATTTGCAATAGAATTTGAAAAAAAATAAATTGGCACTAAATTAATTTATTGCCCACAAATTTGCAACGGAAAAAGTTCTACCCAATTATTTACCAATCCGTTGCAAAAGATTATGAAAATTATAAGATTATTTATAATTTATGTCATCACAATTCTGTCGCTGATTCATTTTTTTAGAGATAGAAATTCTTCGTCGCAAATTTTATGTCTTCAAAAGCCAATTTTCTAGTAGTGATTGAACCTGTTCATTTATCTTTCTTTTGGTCATATATATTTAAATTAATCTATTTTAATTATCAATCTATTAACAAATTAAACCAATTCATAAAATTTGCATAAGTTTTATTGTCAATGAAAATATATCAAAAGAAAAATATTTGTACCAAAAAGTTATAAATAGAATGAAAAGAACAGTATAATGTAAAATAAGTATTCTTTAGTTTTGTTTATATTTATTCCATGAGTGCTTAGGTTCATTATCATTGAAATTGACCATTTAATCCATAAATCTTTGAGAAAATGTGCTTCTAGACTATATTAACACTTAAAAATAATAATTACAAGTATTAAAAGGGCCTTTTAATTGTTTTCTTGAAGATTTAAATGGTCATATAGAGAGTCAAATTTTTTATTTTTTATTTTTTTTTAAGATATGGGGTTTAAACACTCGAATTCAACTATAAGGAGGTTAAGTGTACATAAGGGATACATGATGTTATCAATTTACTCTTTATATATAATGACTTTGTAAAATTGTTTCATTAATAATGCATAAAAGTGCCATTTACAATATAAGTAATTAAATAATTAATCATTTAATATATCCATTTTATTTATAATATTGACTTGTGCAAAATTATATATATATTTACATAAAGTAAAATGATGATTATTATGGGTAAGTATTACTAGTAGTACTTGAACTTTTTGAATATAATGGAATTGTACCTAAAAAAAAAATTCACCTACAAAAATACTTTAACTTCTTAAATTTTACACTCATGGTACCTCTCAGCGGATTCATCTACTTGCTGATGTGGCAAGCAAACCCAATTAAAATATCATTTTCTCTATGGCATTTTATTCTTTTTTAAATTTATTTTACTTTCCTCTTTTTCTCTCTCCTCTCTCTTCTTCTTCTTCAAGATATACATTACATTTCATTTCTTTCTTTCCTTTTTGCCAAATTAATATTAAAATAAAATAAAAGGAAAAAAAGTTTAGAGAGGATCAAGTCATCCAGCATTTCACCTCACTCATCATTTATTCCTTTTTTTTTACATTTTCTTTATTGTAATAAAAATAAATAAAATAAGCTTAAAACAGAGAACCACCTATATCTATGGGTGCCAATTGGAGCGCGGTAGTGGTTGTTGATCTAAAACAAGCCATTGACAATGGATGACAAAGACTAAGCATCAAAATGCATGAAATAGTTTGAAGATAGAGATGTAGAAGTATCTTGAAGACAATTGAAACCTAAAACACAAAGAGCAAAGCCAGGTAGGACAATCTTAAAATAACTCCCTCGAAGCTTGATCAAATTCAAATATTTAGAGGTGGGCTTTACTCCTTAAGAAGTAAGGGAGCTGTTACGGGGGCAAATCAACTCCAACTGACATGAGCGGAGCTACTAGGGTTTGAAGCATCTGAACAAAGGTGAAGGATAGACAGAAGCTTGTGGCTGAAATTGAAAGTGGTACTGAAGAAGGAAAGAGAAAGAAGTGTGTGGACAGTAAAGAGTTGCAATCTGAGAACATGTCGCTGACAGAAAGGACAGCTGGAGTCAGGACAGGGCCGGGCCATGAGCTGAACAATAGACTTAAGGAAGAGTCCATGGACTAAGAAATAAATTCAGATGGGCCCATACCTTGAGTTGAGCCCATAGCTTTATCAATATAGTAGTAATTGTAGTTTTACAAGTTGTTATCTGTTATAATGGTTTTCTAGCATAGTGCGCATGGCACACGCCATCAGATTTTATTCTAATTCTGTTATGCAATAGTATAGGGAGTCTTTATAAATATGTATTACATACGTAAACAGAGATATACAGAAAATACAAAACATTCTACTCCCAAATTATTTTGCAGAATTATTGCATTCGAGAATTCTTAATTGTTGCATTCCAGCTCGTATTCAAGCTAATTTCTTGAGTCCTATTATCCGATTCACTCTTCCGTACTGCAAGTGGTATTAGAGCTTCTTGTAAGGGCTGGCATGGCAGAAGGCACCCGAGAATTCAAATGCATTGAGGAATCCATGAAGAACCTGCTGAAAGAGCAACATGAAAAACAAGAAAGCTGGATTAAGCTATTCTCGGATACCCTGCAACAGCAACAAACATCATTAGACCAACAATCCAAGGCAATAGAAGAGCTTAGAACTCAGCTTAAAGACAACTCAACAGTGGTAGAATCATCTCCAATGGTATTCAAGGGTGCTAAAGGAACGAAGGAAGTGGGAAATGTAGATGATGGTAGAGTGACCGGTAGAATGGTTAGTAATTACCAATTGCCCATGAAGAGTACCAAAATCGAGTTCCCTACCTTTAATGGAGAAAACATAAAGAGTTAGATAGTTAAGGCTGAACAATTCTTTATGTTAGATGATACTCCTAGTCATCTCAAGGTAAAGGTAGCTATCATGCACCTGGATGAGAAGCCCTCTGATTGGTATGTATCCTATTCGAAACTACAAAGGGATACTAGCCCGATTACCTGGGAGGAGTTAACTCAAGCACTGCAGGCATGATTCAATGAAAGGGCTTATGAGGATCCTATGGCCAAACTCAAAGAATTGCAACAAATAGACACACTACAAAATTATCTAGATCAATTCATACACTTGTCCGCACAAAACCAGCTCTCTGAGCCACAATTGATAAGCTGCTTCCTCAGTGGTTTAAAACCAGAAATACAATTTCCCATCCGCATGTTTCAACCCAACACCTTAACCCAAGCTTATACACTGGCTAAACTCCAAGATGCTACCAACACAACCACTAAAATCAGTAATCAGAAATTTCAGAAAACTGCATCCTCAAGCTCCTACCCCAAATATTCTACTACCGTTTCAAACACAGCAATTCCATACACCAACCGAAACACTTACCCACTTTTACAACAAACCATAAACACCCAGACCCGAACTCCAACCCAAAACCCTACTTCTGCGAGAAATTTCAAAAGATTCTCACCGGAAGAACTGGAAGAAAAAAGACGTAGGAAGCAATGCTTCTAGTGTGACGAACCTTTTGGTCCAAGCCATAGATGCAAAAATAAAAGGTTGAATATCTTAATTGTGAGTAAAGAGGAGGAGGAAGAAATGCCAGCAGTAGAGGACATGAGCAAGTTAGAAGAGGAGCTAGCCTCTCTTACCTTATGTGTTATGGGTGAGGACAGTGCCAGTGTAGTGCACAGTATGTGTGTGCAAGGATACTTTAAAAAAAAGAGGCTGAGCATTTTGATTGACACAGGAAGTTCATCTAATTTTATAGATGAAGAGTTAGCTAAGCAATTGAACTGTGCTATGACTCCAGTGGAACCCGTTATTATTAATTTGGCTAATGGAATCAAAATTTACAGTTCCTACATGGTTCAACAGTTTTGGTGGTGGATGGAAGGAATAGAGTTCAACTCTGATGTCTATGCGCTACCTTTGACAACATATGATCTGATCTTAGGTATGCCTTGGTTGATCTCTCTGGGAACGGTGCAATGGAATTTCAACTTAATGAAGATGGACTTCTAATGGAAAGGGTCTAGTTGCACACTCCAGGGACATAATGAGGTAATTACCCCTGTTTTAGATAACGTCATTTCTTCTATGCTATCAACTTATAATCCTGCACTGAAAGTACAATGTTGGGTTGTTAGTAATTCTCTGTCTCTTAAAGGTCCAAGGATTGACTCATGTAATAATCTAGACTTGACTGAATTTCTAGAAGAATTCACTGACTTATTTGAGGAACCAACTACCCTACCTCTTAATAGGTCGTGTAACCATAGAATTCATTTGCAAGATGATGCTATGCCTGTCAATTTAAGACCCTATCGCTATTTGTCCATTCAGAAGACAGTTTTGGAAGACATGATTAAGGAAATGTTGTTGAGTGGGATAATACATCCTAGCCATAGTCCATTTGCATCCCCTGTTGTGTTAGTCAAAAAGAAGGACAATACATGGCGTATGTGTGTAGATTATAGGGATCTTAACAAGTTAACTGTTAAGGATAGGTTTCCAATTCCAATAATTGAGGACCTATTTGATGAATTGTATGGGGTAAGTTGTTTTAGTAAGTTGGATTTACGCTCAGGGTATCATCAGATTCTTATGCACCCTAATGATGTATATAAAACTGCATTTAGGACACATGATGGGCACTATGAGTTCTTGGTCATGTCCTTTGGGTTGACTGATGCCCCATCTACCTTCCAAGGTCTCAGGAATGACTTGTTTAGACCCTACTTAAGGAAATTTGTATTGGTTTTCTTTGATGACATATTGGTTTACAGCCCAAATTTGACTCAACATAAGGAGCACCTAAGGATAGTGCTTGAAATTTTGAGGAAAGAAAAGCTGTACCTTAAAAAGGCTAAATGTGTCTTTGGTGTTAATCAGATTGATTACCTCGGCCATATTATCTCTAGACATGGGGTTGCAACTGACCCTAAAAGAATTGAGGCTATAGTGAACTAGCCTGCTCCTACTAATGTTAAAAAGTTGAGAGGGTTCCTTGGACTAGCAAGATACTATAGGAGATTTATACATGGATTTGGGATCAAAGCTAAGCCACTCACAAACTTGCTTCGCAAGGATCGATTCTAGTGGAATCTTGGAGCTCAAGAAGCGTTTGACAACTTGAAAACTGCTATGACCACATCCCCTGTCTTAAGGTTGCCATATTACAATCAACGGTTTACAACTGAAACCGATGCTAGTAATGAGGGTATTGGGGCAGTGTTGATGCAGGATAATCATCCTATAGCTTACGTCAGTAAATCTCTCGCTCCAAAACACAGGGGAATGTCTGTTTATGACAAGGAATTATTGGCATTAGTGTATGCCATTGATAAATGGTGACATTATCTGTTAGGAAGACAGTTTGTGATAAGAACAGATCATCAGAGTTTTAGATATTTGTTGGAGCAAAGGATGATGACACCTAGTCAATAGAAATGGCTTACCAAATTACAAAGCTTAGATTATGTAATTGAGTTCAAAAGTGGGAAAACTAACAATGCAGTAGATGCCCTATCGAGATGCGGAGGAACTCAACTAAATCAGCTCACAATCCAAGCTATAGTTCCAGAATTAATGGAGGAAATAAAAAGCAGTTGGTATCTACCACATGGGTATAGCAAGATCATTAAGCAATTAAAGGAAGGGAAGTTAGTGAAACATTTCAGCTATGACCAAGGGGTTTTGTGAAGAAAAGGAAAAATAGTAGTGGGACCTTCAGAGGAAGTCAGAAAGAAGCTGTTAAGTTTATCATGGGGGAGCATTGGAGGACACTCCGGGTCTCAGGCCACTTACAAGAGGATTGCTTCAGTCTTCTATTGGTCTAAATTGGAGAGGAAATTAGACAATTTGTAAGGAACCGTGACACATGCCAAAAATACAAATTTGAGAATGTGGCTTCTCATGGACTACTGCAACCTTTACCCATTCCTAATGATTGTTGGCAGGATATAACTGTGGATTTCATCGAAGGGTTACCAAAATCAAATGGAAAAGAAGTAATCTTAGTGGTGGTAGATCGTTTGAGCAAATATGCTCATTTTTTGACTCTCTCTCATCCTTACATAGCTCTACAGGTAGCACAAATATTCTTGGAACAAGTGTACAAGCTCCATGGTATGTCAGAAACCATAACAAGAGATAGAGACCCAGTGTCCGTGAGTTCCTTCTGGAAGGAGTTCCTCAGCTTACAAGGAGTGGCTCTGAATCTATGTACTGCTTACTACCCCCAAACCGATGGACAATCAGAGGTGGTCAACAAATACTTAGAGACCTATCTAAGGTGCATGACTGGAGAATTTCCTCACAGGTGGAGTTACTTTGTACCCTTGGCTGAGTGGTGGTATAATACCAATTACCATACCAACTCTAAGTTTACTCCTTTAGATACTACAGTTACCCTCCTCCACTACACCTCCCCTATGTTCCTAAAGACTCGGAATGCTATGGTGGATTCCATGCTGACTACTAGGGAAGAGATGCTCAAAATGCTCAAATTTCACCTCAAAAGAGCTCAGCACATAATGAAATTAGTCAGTGACAAGAATAGAAGCGAACGAGCATTCAAGGTTGGAGACTTAGTTCTACTAAAGTTACAACCGTACAGACAGGGTTCACTAAAGCATGTTAGGAATCAAAAGCTCAATCAGAAATACTATGGACCATACAAAATTAAAGATCGGATAGGGACAGTGGCTTACCAGCTAGACCTTCCTCCGGGATCGACTGTTCATCACACCTTCCATGTATCGCAACTGAAACCCCACCATCGAAATCCGGTGAGCTCGCTCCTTCTCTACTTGCAATGAAGGAAGATCTGCTGTTATAACCTTTAGCAATTTAGATCGGAAGATTGTAAAACGAAAAAAAACGGCGCAGACTCATGTTACTCATCTCATGGAAACAGTTGTCCCTTCGGAAGCTACTTGGGAATTTTTTAGTGATTTGCAACTGAGGTTTCCTAATTGTCCCTTGTGACAAGGGATTTCAAAGGGGAAGGGATTGTTACGGGGGCAAATCAACTCCAACTGACATGAGCGGAGCTACTAGGGTTTGAAGATCCGAAACAAAGGTGAAGGATAGACAGAAGCCTGTGGCTGAAATTGAAAGTGGTACTGAAGAAGGAAAGAGAAAGAAGTGTGGACAAAAGAGTTGCAATCTAGAACGTGTCGCAGACAGAAAGGACAGCTGGAGTCAGGACAAGGCCGGGCCATGAGTGAACAATGGACTTAAGGAAGAGTCCATGGACTAAGAAATAAATTCATGGGCCATATCTTGAGTTGAGCCCATAGCTTTATCAATACAGTAGTAATTATAGTTTTACAAGTTGTTATCTGTTATAACGGTTTTCTAGCATAGTGCGCATGGCACATGCCATCAGATTTTATTCTAATTTTGTTATGCAATAGTATAGGGAGTCTTTATAAATATGTATTACATACATAAACAGAGATATACAGAAAATACAAAAACATTCTACTCCCAAACTATTTTGCAGAATTATTGCATTCGAGAATTCTTAATTGTTACATTCCAGCTCGTATTCGAGCTAATTTCTTGAGTCCTATTATCCGATTCACTCTTCCGTACTGCAGGAGCTCTAGAAAAATTTCTTTTTAGTTTAAATTTCTTTTGATATGAAGAATTTCAAAGAGGAACTCTAACTAAACAAACTAGAGAAAAAAAAAGTGTCTTAAGGAGATTTGAGAGAAGAAGATTATCAAGGATGTCCCGAATGAGTTGGCTACGACCTCTTTCTATAGTTATTTGGCTTGAAATGGAAAATGAAAGCTAATTATGGAGTCAAAAATTGAAACTTTATAATTAATGGGTCCCGAAATGTTTCAAGAACTCTGAATAAACCTAACTCAACCTTCGTTCAAACCATCATCCCATCACTTAGCAATCTCAAGGGTTCATTGACCATAGTTGATGAATAAACTGGGAGAAAGCACCAGTAGCTATCTATGGAAGATACCATTAAAGCCATTGATTTTAAGAAGAAGAAGATGATGATGATGAAAAGAAAAAAAAAGTAAAAAAAAATATATGCCAAGTAGGATAGATAAAATAATATTTTAATCAGGTTTGCTTACTACGTTAGTAATTGGATGGAAAAATGGACGGATTCAGTTTAGAGGTATTGTGAATGAAAGATTTTAAAAATTTAGGTATTTTCTTATAAAAAATGTTGTTTAATTATAATTCTATTAAATGGAAAAAGTTCAGATACCATGAAAGAAATTAACCCTGATTATTATTTACTACTTTGATCCATAAGATAAAAAAAAAAAAAATTCTATCATTGACATGTCATATGTGTATATATATTGTAAACCTACTAATAGATAAATTATTTAGTTAACTATTTACTTTTTTAGCAAAAGAGATTTAATTTGATTAGTTGTAATGTAAAGAAAAAGAGAATAAAGTAAAAGAGAGTAAAAGCCATGTAATAAATGTAATATCAAAAAGTTAAGTGATAACAATGAGAATTGAACCAATGATTTTTTTATTTGAAAAAATAAAACTTATCTACACAACAATATTCAATGATTTGATAATATTTATTTTTTAAAATATGTAATATATAATATTTATAGTTTGAATAACTAAAGATGACTTTTTTTCTTCTAGTTAGGAGGCAGACCACTCTAAGGCCCATCCGTTTTTTATGCGTATGGCATATACCTTAAAATGCAACAAAGCATTTAAGTTATGTCTCTTAAAAATTTAGTACGTTATACTAAAGATTTTGCACATGCATATATGAGTGTGATACTAAAGACGATATCTTTAAAATATCGCGTGAGGTACCTAAGAAATGTGATCTTTGTGAAAATGCATGACTGCAAAAATAGTTCGAGATAAGAGATAAATGGGCGTTTTTATATAATTCAATGACAATTTGTGATTGCATGAGCTATTTTAATGAAGTGATATCATGAATGATTAGATTGAAAAGTATTTTGGCTACAATTTTGCCTTCTTTATTTCATTAAAAATTTTGGCTACAATTGTGAATAAAAGATTTAAAAAGTTTAGGTATTTTCTTATAAAAAATTTTGATCAAGTATAATTCTGTTAAATTGAAAAAGTTTAGATATCGTAAAAGAAATTAACCCTGATTATTTTTTATTACTTTGATCCATAAGATACAAAAACTTATTTTATTTACATGTTATATGAGTGTATGTATATATATATATATATATATATTGTAAGCCTAATAATAAATAAATAATTTTGTTAACTATTTGCTTTTTTAGGAGAAGAGATTTAATTTGATTAATTATAATGTAAAGAAAAGGAATAAAGTAAAAGAGAGTAATAGCCATGTAATAAATGTAATGTCAAAACTTTAAGTGATAAGAATGAGAATTGAACCAATGATTTTTTTTTTTAAATAAAACTCATCTACACAACAATATTCAATGATTTGATAATATTTATTTTTTAAAATATGTAATATATAATATTTATAGTTTGAATAACTAAAGATGACTTCTTTTTTTAGTTAGGGGGCAACCCCTCTAAGGCCCATCCGTTTTTTATGCATATGGCATATACCTTAAAATGCAACAAAGCATTTAAGTTATGTCTCTTAAAAATTTATTACGTTCTACTAAAGATTTTTGCACATGCATATATGAGTGAGGTACCTAACAAATGTGATCTTCGTGAAAATGCATGATTGCAAAAATAGTTCGAGATAAGAGATAAATGGACGTTTTTATATAATTCAATGACAATTTGTGATTGCATGAGATATTTTAATGAAGTGATAGCATGAATGGTTAGATTGAAAAGTATTTTGGCTATAATTTTGCCTTCTTTATTTCATTAAAAATTTTGGCTACAATTGTGAATAAAAGATTTAAAAAGTTTAGGTATTTTCTTATAAGAAAATTTTGATCAAGTATAATTCTGTTAAATCAAAAAAGTTTAGATATCGTAAAAAAATTAACCCTAATTATTATTTACTACTTTGATCCATAAGATACAAAAACTTGTATTATTGACATGTTATATAGTGTATGTATATATATATATATTGTAAGCCTAATAATAGATAAATAATTTTGTTAACTATTTACTTTTTTAGGAGAAAGATTTAATTTGATTAATTATAATGCAAAGAAAAAGAGAGTAATATCCATGTAATAAATGTAATATCAAAAAGTTAAGTGATAACAATGAGAATTGAACCAATGATTTTTTTATTTGAAAAAATAAAACTTATCTACTCAATAATATTCAATGATTTGATAATATTTATTTTTTAAAATATGTAATATATAATATTTATAGTTTGAATAACTAAAGATGACTTTTTTTCTTCCAGTTAGGAGGCAGACCACTCTAAGGCCCATCCGTTTTTTATGCGTATGGCATATGCGTTAAAATGCAACAAAGCATTTAAGTTATGTCTCTTAAAAATTTACGTTTATACTAAAGATTTTGCACATGCATATATGAGTGTGATACTAAAGACGATATCTTTAAAATATCACGTGAGGTACCTAAGAAATGTGATCTTTGTGAAAATGCATGACTGCAAAAATAGTTCGAGATAAGAGATAAATGGGCGTTTTTATATAATTCAATGACAATTTGTGATTGCATGAGCTATTTTAATGAAGTGATAGCATGAATGGTTAGATTGAAAAGTATTTTGGCTTTAATTTTGCCTTCTTTATTTCATTAAAAATTTGGCTACAATTGTGAATAAAAGATTTAAAAAGTTTAGGTATTTCTTATAAGAAAATTTTGATCAAGTATAATTCTGTTAAATCAAAAAAGTTTAGATATCGTAAAAGAAATTAACCCTGATTATTATTTACTACTTTGATCCATAAGATACAAAAACTTGTATTATTGACATGTTATATGAGTGTATGTATATATATATATATATATATTGTAAGCCTAATAATAGATAAATAATTTTGTTAACTATTTACTTTTTTAGGAGAAGAGATTTAATTTGATTAATTATAATGCAAAGAAAAAGAGAATAAAGTAAAAGAGAGTAATATCCATGTAAAAATGTAATATCAAAAAGTTAAGTGATAACAATTAGAATTGGACCAATGACTTTTTTATTTGAAAAAATGAAACTTATCTACATAACAATAGTCAATGATTTGATAATATTTATTTTTTAAAATATGTAATATATAATATTTATAGTTTGAATAACTAAAGATGACTTTTTTTTTCCAGTTATGGGGCAGACCCCTCTAAGGCCCATCCATTTTTTATGCGTATGGCATATACCTTAAAATGCAACAAAGCATTTAAGTTATGTCTTAAAAATCTAATATGCTATACTAAAGATTTTTGCACATGCATATATGAGTGTGATACTAAATATGATATCTTTAAAGTATCATGAGGTACTTAACAAATGTGATCTTTGTGAAAATGCATGACTACAAAAATAGTTTGAGATAAGAGATAAATGGGCTTTTTTATATAATTCAATGACAATTTGTGATTGCATAAGCTATTTTAATGAAGTGATAGCATGAATGATTAGATTGATAAGTATTTTGGCTACAATTTTGCCTTCTTTATTTCCTTCAATGTTTTAAAAGATTATAGGGTGGTAGATGTTATAAAGAGTTGAAAGAAGGCTTAAAAGCTAATCCAAGTAACTCTTACATGTGGATGAGAGTGAAAATATTGAACTCTAGCCTTATTTAAGATATTTTACATTGAATTGTGGCTAACATGGAATTGTGATATGCAAATGCTTAAGGAGATTTGATCAATAATTAAATATAAACTCATTCTTTCAAAAAGAAACCATTACTATGTTGTTTATTATAACTCAAATAAATCTTTAAGTAAATTATAGCTATTACGAATTTGAGTTTTTTGGAAATTCCATGTGGACATACGTAAATAGTTTACTCTCTCAAAGTAAAGTAATTGTAAAGACCCGACCCACTTAACCCAAATATTAAGTGTCAAATCTCCCGACCACGCATAATACCAAAATTTAGGAACAATATTCAAGCATTATATGTAAGGTCATCTTAAAAAAGATGTTTGTAATGGCTACCTGTTTAAAACAGATATAACATTTACATGATTGAACTAAGAAACACTATCACTACATAAGTAGTGGGTCATCACCTATATACAAGACATACATCATTATATATACATTACAGCTTCCCAAAGATCACATAAACATAGAGATCTTACTTACAACCCAACTATATTAGAAATACAATTCAACTCAAAATACATTCCAAGGCTTAACAAAAAGCCTAAACACTTCAAAAATTTACATCAAAAGGAATCCTAAGTATATATTAGGCCTCTCTCTCCTAGTCATCCATAGAATCCTCTCAGTTAGTCCCATAGCCTATATCGTCATAGGGCTCGTCATCAAAGTCACTTGCAAGATAGCAGCATGAGCCAAAGGCCCAGTACATAATAGTGCAAACAAATACATATGCAATTGTCACGCCCCGATGGTACCCTAGTAGTAGTAAACAAGTTACACTTGATTACTATCACTAGATTACCTTCAGAGAATGACAGGTTTTCCAAACAACAGGATTTTTTTAGTTGCTTGATAAGAAATAACAAATATATGAAAGAAATAACTTAGTGAATAAACATTACAAAACCATTACAAACCATGTAGTTTTTCTGAAACACACTAAATAATCTATTCTAATAATACATAACCATTAAACCAAACTATAACTGTAGACCTTCAGCTTCTAAGCCCTTACCGGAACCATACTCCTGGAGGTAACTAACCAGGGTCGTAAAGTAAACCTGAAAAGACTGTAGGAGTATGAGCAAAACCACAGCTCAGTGAATAACCAGACATATCATTCATCACATAAGTTATTAGCAATCATATGTAATGCAAGCACTCAACCATATGCACAGATACAAGTTTGGATGATCTAGAATCCAAACAGGAAAAAGATTTACGCCCTCTTTTTAATGAGTTGAAGAACCAGTACTCAATGACCCACCTGTCCAGGAGAGACTAAGTACACAGGAGAATCAACGATTTCTCGTTTTAAGGTTATCACTTTAAATATAGTTGATTGAACAGACCATCTCCTGTAATCCCCTTAGAAACTCCGTAAGTATTAATCATTTCAAAGCGATTCTACGGGCGACGTTCTTTGGTGCCTTTTAGTTCCTCATAGGATCGCCAGACCAAAGAGAACCTTGGAAGAACTAACACATTAGAACAACCAAGCGAAAACAGAGATCCAAAATATTAATACGTAGTAGGCTGTCACACCACTTTATATGCAATAATGCAATTCGTACAATGCATGATCAGATTATTTTGTTAAGCTAATAGTTCTTAATCAATTTCACGGTGATCATACATTACACACAATCATCATTATATTACTTCACAACATCAATCATTGCATTATCGCTTTTGTAAGGATATTTTAACAATCATACACTCATATCAAATCATAATTTCAGCAAACATTCATTTGATTATCTTGCATTACATAATTGACTATTTACAATCACAACCAGTACAATATGACTGAATTACTCATCTACTCATACCGACTCAATCGTAGTAATCAGCTGGTAGATCTCCTAGTGTATCAAAGTCACCTATTTAAGACAAAGTATTCATCAATACAAATTAATTAAATTCCTATATGTGATTAGTGTCCTAGACTTCGATATTTATCAAGTTTTGATACTGTTTATTACTTAGTGTCATCGTGTTTCTCCTATTTTATCTTGTATAATTGTTTCATTATTTTTAGAAATCCCATTACTTGAAAATTTAGCTTAATTCAATTTCCATTCTTACCTATTTCATTTATCTAGAACAAATATTTGACTAATACTAACTTTGATTAACATTAAATATTTGTCTTAAATTCTACAGTTTTAAAAGTTTATTAGATTTTAATCTAATTATTCTAATCATTTGTAATAAATCTTATATTGTTGTATATATATATATAATATTTTACACTAAGTAGGCTTAAGAGATATATATATATATTCTGTTTATTTTCGAAAATATGCTTTCGGTAAAGAAATTTGGCGTACGCCGGCTCAAAGCCGTCGGCCTTCATTCTCAGTGCCGATGTAAAATTGGTTTTGTAAATTACTACATATCGAGTGTACCAGCATTGAAAGCTGTCGGCTTTCAACGTGCCGATCCTACGCCGTCGGCGTAGATCTCTAGGAAGCCGGCTTTCATTCAACCTTTACGTGAAAAATTATTTTACGTAGCCTCTTATCAGTGTAAGCCGTCCCTACACCGCTAGCTTATCCAGATAAGCCGCGGCGTTGAGCGGTTACACTACCGGCTTTGAAGCAGTGTTAGTACTGTTCATCATCTTCCTCCTCGGTTCAATTCATGTTCTTTGAAATTTACACATTAAAAATATACTCAAACTATTTATAAGTGTTTATATATCATATATAAAGACATGAAACATGTTTGAACACATTTAAAAACATATATATATATATATATATATATAGATCTCGATTCTTACTAAGACATAGCTAGGGTTTCGAATTTTTACCTCGTTGGAGCATGTCTGATGAATTCTGAAGCTTGTGATTATGTTTATTACGTTCCTAAGATTATTAGAAGTCAGTTACAAAGCTTAGATTTGAAAGAAAATCACTTGAGTTACCTTAACTTACCTTTGAGCTCGAATTCAAGGGTTTTCGGGTTATTTTTCTTTTGATTCGTATTTGATTGGTTTGATCCGTTGGTTTCTGTTTTCAACTCGTTCCAGTGGCTGTGGAGGAGTAATTTCGTTCTGGAGAGTGTGGGAATTGATGAGTTTTTGGTTTGTTCTCTATTATGAGCATTGATTACTCATATATATAGAAGAAGAAAGAAGAGGACTTGCGGCTGCTTCTCCTTTGATTTTCTTCTGGTTTGATCTCACTTGGCTGTTATTATCACTCCAATTAATGCTATATTGAGTTGTCAATTAGTGATTGGTCCTTGGGTTGCTTTGTTTGACAAATTTAGGTGAATTATTGTGGAGTTTTGGCTCCTCTTCCTCTCCGAAATCCTCCCACCGAAAGCAGCCGTAATATATATTATATGTTAGTTTATTAATTTAGTTTAATTTTAGGATCATTTAACAAGTTATACGGGTATAGATTAGCTAATATTTGGAAGTTTTTATACAAAAATATGTTTATAAGGTTATACAAAATACTTAGATTATCAATTAATACAAATTTAGGTTATTTATATACGTAGTTATTTATTTGTATAATTTTATCTCCCGCGATTAGGATTTCTTAAGCTCGTTAGGTAAATTTTTGTTTCAGGCGCCAATAGCTTAAGAGAATTCAGTTTAGAACAATAGCGTGATTCGTTTATTTGTTTGGAGTTCAAATTTTGAGTTATTTGTCAGTTTGTATTTTCGTTGTGTATTTATAATCTTACTGGTTTATCTTTAGGTCATCGTTTTCTATTTATAAGTGTAAATACTTATTTATTTAGTATCGCTTTTGATACGGAAGTTAAACTATAAATATATTTTTAGTTTTGATACATGATGTGATATCCTATTAGTAGCTTTTAATTTTAATTAGAAATCTTGAATTTGAGTTTAAGTCTAAATATAAGCTCATTACTACTCGTTATTCTAATCTTGAATCATTATTGAGATCAGAACAATCATTTAATCTCTACACTCTTATTTTTCTATTTAAATCTATTTGTATATCAGGTTTTGGGTTTAAATTTTAGATTTTCTTTTAATCATATCTTGAATTATTTATTCGAGATACGAAATCTCGTTTTTGGTATTAACTAGGGTTAAATAATTTCTTTATTCGAATTCTAAATCCTTTATCTAACTGAATTCTAAATACTGATCTATTCCTAAACTTTAATTAGAATCTAAATCTATTATCTAATTCATATATTCTATTATAAAGTCGTGTACTAATGTGAAAAATTTCCGGGGTTTATAGCAATGCTCACTTAACTAAATGCAATGCAATAAATCACCACAACTTCATTATCTCTTAGTTAAGTGAATAGAACAACACTGGAGTATTCAAACTCCGATTCAAGCTTGAGAATTCTGGGGGTTCTGAGTAACAGCAGCTGCTCGGGGGTTGATATAGATAGACCGGATATCTATATTTCCTATATCTAACCGAAAAAGAATATTAATAGCATTATTTAGGGTTCACACTCCTTTATACACTCCACTTATCTTGATCTATAACATCAATTAATTCAACGATCCCATACCCGTGAACTAAAACATATTATTTCCTTCCGAGCCTAAGTAGAGAATATACTGATACAGTTAACTCTATTAGCTACCCACTTAACCAATAAAGAGACCACCATTGCATCATATATTTGAGTCATTACATCATGACAAAGGATCGGGCTAAGTACCTAAACTACTGCCATTGCATCATGACAAGGTTGTCGCTCCCCGGTTTTGGATTCAACGATGTAAAGCACAACCAATTTCAATATTTGTCATTAATCTTTTATTAAGGTCAAATTGATATATGCCTATCCTAAGCAACAATCAATCAAAGTATTGTGTACATGGTTCGATTTGGGAATTGACGGGAATCTCCAACTGAGTATCTATCTCTGTTCCACATAAATCAACTATATCACATTACTATCCTAAGCCAATCTTATATTCACTAGATTAGAACTTAGGAAAATTATTGAACCTTAAGTAAAAACAATCCTAAGTCATCACATACATATATATATATAGCAAATCTTTGATCAAAAGTTTTATATCATGTATTGGAAGATTATTGAAGAAGTTAGAAAAATTTGAAAGTTACAAAGTTCACGTCGGCCATTAACGTCGGCAATGCAACCCTTAACGCCGATAGTGTAGGATCATACGTTGGTGGTGTATAAAGCGGCATTAAGAAGATTCTGTACAGAAACTTGGAGTCTTTACGCGGCAATATCAATGTCAACGCTGGTGGTGTTTAAGAAAAATTTCGAAAGATCAGAAATTAAGGTTCTAACGCTGGCAAATTCCAACTTTAACGCTGGCTGTGTTTAAGATAATTTTCAAAAGATCAGACAAAAAAAACATGATGGCGGCGTACGAGGTGGCGTACAATGTAATTCGCATTGCAGATTTCCTCTGTTTTCCAGACACAAAAATTTTTATATTTTAACTCTTCCAACTCATTCCAAACCACATGAGAGCCTATTACAACCTATCTATAACACGTCAAGCATTCTAAAGCTTTCCTAACCACTCTACAACATCTCAACAAGAATTTAGCATATAACTACTTGTATTATACTACACATGCATATTTTATGGATTAACGAAAATTAACATCTCAAACATCAAATAAACTTACCTCAATGTATATATAAGGCTTAGGGAAGGATTTTTGGTGTGTTAAGTCCAAGAAAACTTGATTGGCCTTTTAGAGTTACAAATTTCTTTTTCCTTTGTTCTGTTTTGGATTGTTGGCTTGATATTTATCCAAAATAATGTTAACTTTTTTTTTTTTTGTTGGGGGGGGGGGGGGGGGGGGGGGGGGGGGGGGGGGGGGGGGGGGGGGGGGGGGGGGGGGGGGGGGGGGGGAAGGTGATTTGGGAAGGCTTTGGGCCTTAATTGGGCTTGGATTTGGGCTTAAATTTGGGCTTATATGGGGCTAAAAATCTGCTAAGCTTAAAGACTATAAACTTAGCTTAAAACACACTTAATTCATCAAATATTAATTACTACAACAACCACTTGCATTAACATAATAATTGAATAGCATGAATAAACTACCATTCTAAATACATTTACCATAGACTCATATTTAGTTATTACTTCCTAACATATATAACTATAGCAAACACCACAATTCACTTTATACATATACATACACACATGCAACAATCAATCTACATGTATTAATTATAAATTAACTTTGGGTCATTTCAGTAATTTTAAAAGAGATGGAGAAAGGATGCAACGATTAAGTCTACAATTTTATAAATAGATGTGATAGTCATGATAGGAAGCTAATCATTAAGGAGCATTTGTCAAATTTCATTAGCTTAATCAAGACAATCCTGCTGTACACTCTAAATGAAAATGATAATTAATGGCCTTAACGATCGTTAGCAAATAGAATATACAAGGCTTATCTCGTTAAACCAATCTATTGATAGTTGTCAAGTGATGGCTAACAAACAGAAATATAATTAATCTAAAGAACTTAATACAATTTCAACTTTCCTTACATGATCATCAATCGTCTCATCTTCCATTCTACTGAAACCAATGTTAATACTTTCTAGGGAATCTTGGATCTCTACATAGAGTCTATAGGAGTATAAGCATATAACCACAACTCAATAAGTAGATATAAAAAGAGTAAATTATAAGAATTATAAGATAAATCACATTTATTATTATTATTAGAGTGAATTGTGTAATTAGCCAGGATGCCATCCACGTGATGTTAACCAATACATGACGAGACTAGAGAAATTAACCCCACTCTAATATGGGTTTCGAGGAGTTTGGCACAAATACGTCTTCCATTAAATCTAAGAATGTGCAATGGATTGCTGTCCTCCCAAAAATGATCTCTGACTATCTGCTGATAGCTATTAACCTATATTGTAACCTCTTCTCCTATCACTTAGTTCAATATAGGTTAAAAAAGAAACATCCCCTTGGTTTCTCACCTTGATGGTCTGTATCTAATGCAAGCAAGAATGCAAAATGCAATATGCTATGTATAATTGGTTATTACTTTCGATGTATTCTTAATGATATGTTTTCACTTAGGTGATCAAGCAAATAATTCACACAAATACGATAGAGTAATTAGACATCCAATATCAAAGCAAAATTATCAACCACTCATATTTTTGAATTAACTTGCATGCACAAATAATAATAACGTAGATAATATCCCTTTTCACAATTACCCTATAAATAAACCACTTTCCTCAATCATGGTGGATTAACCTCCTCTCACGATACCACTATTAATTACCAAAGATGGAGATAAGTAAATAAGTTGTATAATCTAAAACATGAATTTCTTTTTAGGCTATTGTAGGGTCTAATTATTAAGTATAAGTGTCCTATATTACTACTATAGTAAAGATTAAGTATAATTAATGTTAATTATAAGCTTATAAATATTTTATATTAACAGTATAATTGATTTTACCATCTTCTTTATAATAAACTTGGTGAAAGTGATAAATCCTAAAAGTTGTAAAAATTAGTTTAAGTTAATAAAGGGGTTGGTTATTTCTTAAGCATTTATTTATAAGTTCTAATATACTTTAAAGGTAGTAAATAACTACGATGATTTAGACATAAATTTAATTATTATATATATATATTATCTAAATATGTCAAGTCTTTAGCAAGTGAAAATTACGTAAAAAGACATTCAATAAGCTCCATTTCTTTATGATATAAAACTCGTTCACAATAATAATGATTTAATTTTTAATATATTGATTTTAAACAAATAAGGTAAAGAAATTGTGAGGACAACAAGATATAATTATAGTTCATATATCTTCGGGATTCGTGTGTATTTATTATATAATATATATATATCTATACTATTAAGCAAAACCATCCCATTTGGTATCTTTAGTATTTTTAGTGTAAATGTTTTTAATATAAATTTTTAGCATATAGGCATTAAATATTTTTATATCCTTGAAATCATGAAAATTAAATAGAGTTTGAATATAATTAAATAAGGTTTGTATAGACAAAGTCTTTTCCTTTTTTAGCATATGGTCGTAAAATATTTTTGGTATTTTTGAAATCATGAAATTAAACAGGGTTTGAATAAAATTAAATAAGGGCTGAATAGAGATAGTCTTTTCCGTGTAAAATATTTTTGGCATCCTTAAAATCATGTAATTAAATAGATTTGAATAAAATTAAAAGAGGTTGAATAGACACAGTCCTTTCCTTTTTTAGCATATAGGCGTAACATATTTTGGGTATCCTTGAAACCATGAAATTAAATAGGATTAGAGTAAATTAAATAGGGTTAAATAGACATAGTATTTTCCTTTCTTAGCCTAAGTATGTATCTTTATTTACCGATCAATGATCTGATAATTTATTTTTTAAAAGTTTAGTGATAACAATGAGAATTAAACCATGATTTTTTTTATTTGACAAAGTAAAACTTATCTACACAACAATATTCAATGATTTGATAATATTTATTTTTTAAAATATGTAATATATAAATAAATATTTTATATTAAAGGGCAAATATGTCATTGATATAAAATAAGAGGTTTTTATGGTCAATCATAATGCTTATTTAATTTTTATCGATTTCTATTTGTCGGTTATCAGATGCATAAAAAAGATGAAGAGACATTATTAAAAATAAAGAGACGTCATTAAAGATAAAGATGTTATTAAATATGAAGAGACGTCATCATTAAAGATGAAGAGACATCATTATTAAAGATGAAGAGACGTCATTATTGAAAAAAGAAACCGTCATTAAAGATAAATAGACATTAGTAAAGATGAAGAGCATCATTATTAAGATGAAGAGACGTTACTAAAGATGAAGAGGCATTATTAAACAGTTATTCCTTGCCTCTATCTAATAAACTAGGCTTCCCCTTCTCCAAAATCATTCCTAAATCTAGAAAATCCTCTCGATTTTGGATCGAATAAGCAAATCTAAACATGATCCATTAAGACTACAAGAGTTGATGATCGTTTTCCTCAGGTTTCTTTTCGTTTTGAACGAGCTTTTGTTGGAGTATACCTTAGTTCTGTGCAAGATCTGATCTTTCGGTGATTAGCAAGGGGCTTAAGGATATAATCACGATAAGTTCATCTTCACAAACCTAGATTTATCATAAGATGTAATTTTGATGATACATGTCAGTTTTTGCTTATTTGTAAAATCAGGGTCTTTGGAGTGAACTCTGTTTTATTGGAATTTTGAGGAAATCGATCGAGGAAGAATGTGCTATTTTGGAATTTACTTAAAAGGTTAGGGTTTTGGAGAAATTGGATATGTTAGATTTTATTTTCATGTTGAAGTTTTTAATTGTTTCTACTCATATTATACTATCAGGAGGTTTGGAGATTGTAGGTTGTTGTTAAGGGAGATTATAGTTTTGGAGATTTGTTCCTGAAATTGAAAAGGTACAACCATTCCTTGTTTGTTGTATGTGCTTGCAGGTTTAGTATTTTGTTTGTTGTGTTGTAGGAACAGATTAATAATCAATCTAAATCTATTCAGCTTGTAGGGTGTGTTTGACTATGACTAGTAAAGACCTAACAGACAGTGATATTGGTGTGGCAACCTAATGATCCTTGTGTGTCATTGTCTCTAGAAGAGTTGCACTTGGAGATGATTCCGGTAGATTTAGGTGATTTGGCAGTATAGCCGCGGGTGTTTAGGGAGTACCTATTCACCAATATATATATATATATAATACTTATTTTCAAAAGTTGGTTGATTTTCTGGAGTCTGAGTTACTCCAAGTTTGGGACTAGAGATTCATGGTTCTGAACTGTGTTGTTTGATTGGACTAATAAAGATAATAATTTGATTGATTGCATTAGAATAAGTTGCATTTGATATATATGTTGCGTGTGCATATGCATTTGTTTTGTGGTTTAGCGTACCAGGCGTTCCGCTCATTCCTTTCATTTTCAAGTATATATGAAGATGACATAGTATATGGTATATCTGGATATAATATGTACATAAATTAAAGGGATGACGATAGTGGTTCAGACTACAATGCTGAGGAATAGATTCAGATACAGGATTTAGAGAAAAGAATTTTTAGTTCTTTTGTAGAATTTAGAATAACGTTAAAGATTTTATATATTTTTTTAAAGACTTTGGATTTTTATGTTTTTGAATATCTTTGAAGGATCTAAAGGATTATTAGGTAATAAGTGGATTTAGAATTATCTTAAATTTTGTTGGCTTAGGTATATGCCAACTTTGTTATGTTAAATAGGATCTTTGAAGGATTTTTATTTATATGTTATACAGGTTTTGAACCTTCTAATGTACCCTCTAAGAGAGTTTATGGAGATTATATTATATGTTTTTATATTTTTTATTAGATAATTATAGCCTTTGCATGTTCTATAAAGAGAGGATACGTGGTGGGTTGTAATTGCTAATAGATTGGGGCGTTACAACTTATTTGGTATCAGAGCAATAGGTTTTGATCTTATTAGATTTAAGTTATGAACTCCTTAGGACGGTGAGTAATGATGAGAGGAGTAGCAAATAGTTGGGGTTGTTTGTCTAGTTAGTCTTGTTGACATCTAGTAGTTTCTATAATGTTTTGATCCTTTAAGTTTGCTTTGTCTCTAGATATTTTGTATCCTTACTCAAGAATTGGAGATAAAGGTTGGTTTCCCATTAGGATAGAGCAGCAGATTCGAATACAAAGAGGAAGTGTATAAGGTGTTATAAAACCTATGATATCATAGGATTGCTAGTATCTGTGGAAAGCTTACACTTGTTATCTTCCTGAAAGATTTTATGATTCTGCCTTCAATTATGAGTTCTTTATTGTTTCTTTTCTTTCTAAATGTGATTTCTTTATTGTTTCTTTCCTTCTATTTTTTAATTTGTAAGTTTATATTTGTTTTATTTGTTATTATGTTTCATAATTATTTTTCATATATCTTTCTTGGAATATTTGTTATTTTATTTTGTTTGGTAGTTGTTCCCTAAAATATATAGAAAAGTGATCAATAAAACAAATAAAGCTCAACAAAATCACAAATGATATTATAATATACAATAAATATACATATACCTTTAGTAAATATATGATCTTTTAGACTTTTACTATAAAACATGTAACGATTTATGCAAGAAGTTAATGGCATTCATTGAATTATGACCAATAAAATAATAATTACTAAGCTAAGTTAAAGAGAATATATTCAATATACATGTATACATATAAAGGAATTAATAGTCATAATAACTTTCATGAAGAAAAGTTAAACCTACACTAGTCAATAAATTATTAATGATAGTCAATAAAACTTTAATACTAGTCAATAAATCATTTATGAACCAACGCCAATAAATCTTTAATGCTTGTCAATTATTAATTTCAAACAAAGTTTAAAGAAACCATAATTTGAATTAAATAATTAACAAGAATTAAGCCAAACTTTTATGGGTATCTCTAAAGATAATAAATCATAAATAACAAAGTTAAAATATTAGAATTGTAATTAATGTATATATAAAAAGAATAAAAACGAGAAAATACTAAACCAAATTTCCATAGTGGTAATGACGACTCTATAATAATAATTTATAAAGTTTAAGAATAAAAATAATTATGGTAAATTGAATATGCAAAATATAAAAATGTAATAATCATGAATCTATAAGAAAATGTAAGGTAGGACTGATGAGTTCCTAGTTTGCTCTTGATTCGTTAAATGTCATGTCTGCAATTCCATCATATTTTGTATTCCGTATCAAGTTCAATCTTATTACATCTAGCCTTTTTTCTTATGTCTATCTTAAAAAAAAGTCATATGTCAGTCTAGTACTAGTTGTCTACCTACTTTTGATACTTATCAACCCCTCTCAATCAAATTTATAATAAAAGACTGAGAATTTTTTTATTACAAGCAAAACAATAAATATAAGAGAAAATATTATACATATATATATATATATATGTATAACATGACTCAATGAATGAAGACAAAAGAGAAAATAAAATCATAGTGTTGATATGAAAAAAAAGAGAGAGAAGAAAAAAAAATGACTCTAACACAAAACAAAATACCACGATTAGTAAACCTCATAACTATAACATTAACAGTAATAACAAATGTAATAAAAGTTGCCAATTATGACAAAGGTCAACATTGTTAATGTAATAGTAAATCAATCAACTAAAATGAAAAGGAAAAATGTAACATAATTTCGAGTAAAATCAAGAATCAAAAAAACAAAGTATAAGTAATGATAATACAAGCACGTGACATATACAAATAAATATCTCATCTATTAATGATTAATTGGAAGAGTAGCGACCAAATTTATATAGTTATATTTATTTATTGTATTTTTATAATTTCTTTTTTATATAGTGAAGAGGAATAAGGATGGTATATGAAGAAAGTATGAAAATAAATGATTAATTAATGGAAAGCTTTTGGCAAGTGTAAGGGTGGAGAAAATGTTAATACTGTAAGTTGGAGAAGTATTCAAAGTGAATTACAGTAAAGTTTGAGATGACAGTACTAAAGATGTTAAGTAAACAGAAGTTGGAGGTGAAAGAAGGATGACTGGAGTTTATTAGAAAGAATTAGAGATATAAAAAAAATCCTAATAGGTGATTGACATGGTGATATGTGATTGTTGGTAAATGAGATGAATTATTAGTGAAGAGTAAATGGAAAGAATTTGGAGACAATCAATATAAATAGAGAATAGTTGAATTTGATAAAGAATGAATGTAATATGGAATAAAAGTTGCAAGAAGAAAATGTGATCTTAGTGAGTTGTATGGTATGAGGAATCTAAGGGTAAAGAACAATGATGACATCTGAACAAATACATAATGATGAGTTTTTGGATGATTCTTAGAAAGGTCTATATGGGATCATAGATATAAATTGTTACATATAAAGTAATATAATTTTGGGAGGAATTGGAATGACAAAAATGATAAATGAAAGTTATGGATTAACTATGGAGTCTGACAATGGTGGAAAAATTTGATTAAACCAACAGAAGCATAGGTGTTACATCATCTGAAATAACAACCCTATGTAAGATTTGATCTTTAGAGTTATGCTTGAAAATTAAAAATCTTGTATTTGGAGTTTATCATGTATTTGGAGTTTCTAATTGTTGTTTGGGGAAAATAAGGTGATTATATTTGAAGAAAGTTTAACGGAAACAGCAGTAGTTTTTAGAGGTAAGATATAATGATCAGAAAGTGCTAATGAGTTAGATTGCTATTCTAAAGGACATCATATAATTGTTTTGAAGGATGGATGGTTGGAAAGAAATTAAAGAGGAGTAGAAGGATACCAAATTCAAGTAGAAGAATCATGTATAATCTGAGAAACCATGGACGGATTTGTAAAGTAATAATCATGGAGACAAAGTGCATAAGAAAGCTGAATATCAAAGAGATATTGGAATGTTAGGAGTATTGATGTCAAAGGAAAAGTTAGAAGTCTTCTGGCGATGTTAAAAGATTTAGCAAATACCATAGGTGTCAATCTTTAATCCTCATCTATAAATTGGTAACAAATATAAAGGAAGGATGTCAGAAATTGAGAAATTGTGTTGGAAGCAATGTGGTTAGTTAAAGAATGTTTTGGGATTAGATGAATTATATAAGTGATATAAATGAGCGTCATGAGGAGCAATAGTGGTAAATACTAAGTTGAATTAATAAAAGTGTATATGATATGGTAGCTTTGAAGTTTTGGGTTGATGTAAGGTTTGAATCTTTAAAATTTAAGCTTGGAATTATAGTTATAAGATTTTCATCTATTAAACGTCGTTCAAGGAATTGATTTGAAGATTAACATAAGGGAGATTTTTAGCAGAAAAGCGAGTAATCAAAGCAATATTTCATGGTGGATATTATCAATAAGTTTATCTTATATTCTGAAGATGTATCATGTAGCTGTAGAAGAAGTGAACCTAATTTAAGTAGCAAAAGTTAGGAGTATGTAGACATCTAATGATTTGTGATATAGTTGACAGATCTAATCATGTAAGAAAGCAAGAAAAGGAGTTTTGGAAATAAGTAAATATGGTGTCAAAATTAGTGATGGAGCAGAAACACCTTAAGTGCCGAAAGCAGATGAAACATGGATTATGAAGTTAGAAACAAGGATTAAAAGAGTTGTAGTAATCCAGGTAACTTCGTGATGAAAGTTCTTTTAGGAGGGAGAATGTAATATATATAAACAAATATTTTATATTGAAGGATAAAGATGTCATTTGATATAAAATAAGAGGATTTATGGTCAACCCTAATGCTTATTTAATTTTGTTGGTTTTTGTTTTGTCTATTATCAGATACGTAAATGAAAATGAAGAGACATTATTAAAATAAAGAGACATCATTAAAGATAAAGAGATGTTATTAAAAATGAAGAGACGTCATTTTAAAGATGAAGAGACGTTACTAAAGATGAAGAGGTATTATTAAACAGTTTACCTTATTGCTAAATAAAGTAGGCTTCCCCTTTCTCCAAAATCATTCCTGAGCTTAGAAAATCTTCTCTACAAGTCTACTAATGTCGATTGGAGTGTGAGAGGATTAAAGATTTTGGATTGGGTTAGCAAATCTAAACAAGATTCATTAAGATTATAAGAATTGATGATCATTTTCATCATATCTTTTCCTTTTGAAGGAGCTTTTGTTGGAGCAACCCTAGTTCTGTGGAAGATCTATCTTTTAGTGATTAGCAAGGGGTTTAAGGATCTAATCACGGTAAGTTTTTTCATAAACCTAGATCTATCATAAGATGTAATTTTGATGATACATGTTTGTTTTTGCTGATTTGCAAAATTGGTTTTTGGAGTGAGATCTGTTTTATTGAATTTTGAGGAAATTGATTGAGGAAGAATGTGCTATTTTGGAGTTTCCTTAAACAGTTAGGGTTTTAGAGAAATTGGAAATGTTAGATTTTGTTTTCATGTTAAGGTTTTTAATTGTTTCTATTCATATTATATTATCAGGAGGTTTAGAGATTGTAGGTTGTTGTTAAGGGAGATTGTAGTTTTGGAGATTTGTTCCTGAAATTGAAAAGGTACGACCATTCCTTGTTTACTGTATGTGCTTGCAGGTTTAGTATTCTATTTACTGTTTTGTAGGAACAGATTAATAATCAATCTAAATCTATTCGGCTTGCTGGGTGTATTTGGCTATGACAGTAAAGACCTGGCAAAAAATGATATTGGTGTGGCAACCTGATGATCCTTGTGTGTCGTTGTCCCTAGTAGAGTTGCACTTGGAGATGATTATGATAGATTTAGGTGATTTGGCAGTATGGCCGTGAGTGTTTGGAGAGTACCCATTCACCAATATATGTATATAATTACCTATTTTCAAAAATTGGTTGATTTTCAGGAGTCTGAGTTACACCAAGTTTGGGACTAGAGATTCATAGTTTTAAACTGTGTTATTTGATTGGCTTAATAAAGATAATAATATGATTGGTTACATTAGAATAAGTTGCATTTGGTATATATGTTGCATGCATTACATTTGTTTTGTAGTTTGACGTACAGGGCGTTCCGCTTATTCCTTTTATTTTCAGGTACATGTGAAGATAACATAATATATGATATATCTGGATACAATATGTACATAAATCAAGAGGATGACGATAGTGATACAAACTACCATGCTGAGGAATAGATTCAGATAGGATTTAAAGAAAAATTTTTTTAGATCTTTTGCAAAATTTGGATAATGTTAAAGATTTTATGTTTTCTCAAAGAATTTGAATTTTTATGTTTTTGAATATCTTTTAAGAATCTAAAGGATTATTAGATAATAAGTGGAGTTAGAATTATCTTAAATTTTGTTGGCCTAGGTTTATGCAAACTTTGTTATTTTAAACAGGATCTTTTAAAGGATTTTATTATTATATATTACAGGTTTTGAACCTTCTAATATACCCTCTAAGCAAGTTTATCAAGATTATATATATGTTTTATATTGTGGATTAGATTATTATAGCCTTTGCGTGTCCTATAAAGAGAGAACACATGGTGGGTTGTAATTGCTAACAGGTTAGGGCGTTACATAATATATATATTCCCATGGTGGATAAGAGGACATTTTAATATCTAGATAACATTTCCCTAATTTAGACTTGCAATTAGATTAAATCATTTATAATATATATTTCACAAAATAATTATTACGAAGCCACATCTTCTTGTATTTTTAATATTATCATAAATTTTGAACTCATCTAGGATCTATTGGTGCAGGCATTAAATTAGCGACTCAATACTCTATGACGCATTCAAAGACTTGGGTATCATAGCATTATAAGATATAAACTGGATCGTGTGCTCACTTAACAACCAGGACATCCTTGGCAGTGTATTTCTTAAGATAACAATTGATGGTTATAGGAAGATCATAGAATATGATGTTTCCAATTGATTCTCATGGTGCACATGTGACAAAGAATGGAATATGATGTTCTTGATTCGTTCTTGATAAAGTATGTAATTTTATTACTATGAAACAATTCTGATAGAGAAATA
The DNA here is from genome assembly GCA_024138025.1 of Combretum micranthum. Classification (NCBI taxonomy): domain Eukaryota; kingdom Viridiplantae; phylum Streptophyta; class Magnoliopsida; order Myrtales; family Combretaceae; genus Combretum; species Combretum micranthum. The sequence goes on from JAMXBD010000375.1 coordinate 989,929, forward strand.
ATGTTTGTGCGAATCGTGCAATATTTTCATATGCTAAATGAGGAGAAGGAAGCTCCTATATAGATAATTTAATTGCTTCAATAGTTGGATTGAACCCCCAAAGCCTACCTCTAGGTGGCCACAAGACACCTTCCTAGCCTTAGAGTGGCCAGAATAGCATCTTCATATGTATACTTGTATCTTATTTCCTTTTTTTTTTGTTATATTCCATTACAGCTTTAAATTTATATCAATTAATTTATTAATTTTGGATCAATCAAAATGCATAATGTATCAAAAATAACAAAAAAAAAGTTAATGGTGATATAAAAGAAAGTGACTTGTTTGTGAAACTTTGCAACAACAAGGAGTTTGGTAAAAATAAATAAATAAAAGTTTAGAAGTCAAATAAAGAAAATGAAATATTAAAATTAAAATAATTCTTTTTTTCTTTACTGCAATGAACATAATTGTTGTTGATGGTCAATTATATATTAGAGGCTACTCAGGCTTAATCTAGCTAACCATTGTCTCACACGATCCTACACATTGGGCTTAGCTTGATGCTTTTTTGATCCGCCTACAATCTCAAGAGAAATACAACTTCCTAAACTTAGGAGCCTAACTTGCTGAATCAAGTGCTGGTTAGACTAGCTAGGGCCATTCGGCACATTCCTCCTAACAATAACTAGTTCGTCCAAGGTTAAATGTAAATTAGTGGCCTAATACCTATATCCATAATAACCATCGTTAACCCTAGGGCTGTAAATGAATTGAGCTAAAACAATATTGTATTGAGTTCGACCTTGAGCTTGACTCAAAATTCCAAAGCTTAAGCTTGGCTTGATTTCGACTGAGCTTGACATTTAAGCTCAAGTTTAGCTCAAAATAACATTACATAAGCTCGATCTTAACTTAATTAACCTTGTTTATGCTCAATTTATTGAAAAAGTATTTTTAATTTAATTTAAATATATTAATATCTAAACTTGATTGATATTTACACTTAGCTCTAATGATGGAGCTCAATTAGGCTCGTGAGCTATTCTAAATAAACATATGAAGCTCTAGCTCAAGCTTGACTCAATAAAATACTTGAGTAGCTTAAGTTTTGGCTCGACTCTACTATTCTCAAATCAAAGTCAAGCAAACATCGAGTCAAGATCAAGTACTTTGTGAATCATCTTGATTCATTTGCACCCCTAGTCAACTCCATAATACTCTACGATTTCATAATGCAAGTAATTACTAGGAGCTCGCCTCCTATAAATATCTCTTCAAAACATCGTAGAAGATATGTATGTTGCTCTAACTATCCTTTCATTTTTTAATTCTTACACTAGGATGCAATCTAACTTAAGCATTAGAGTGGTCATGTTGGATAACCTATTGACGCATCACTAATTCATGTCTATTTTGTAGGCCCAACACATAAATCTAAGCCCAACGTCCATTTATTCTCTAGTTTTAAACTAGCGACATTTGGTGCCCCTCTAATCTTATGGTCTAGTAGTCTCCTATGTGGGCCCTAGTATCAAGCACACCTAAGTAACTTAGAGGGCATGTTACACTAGACTGTTGAACAGAGCATTAAGTTGATAAATCACAATCAACAAGTGAAGCAACACTTTAAGGATCTTGAGTTAGGATCCGACACTCTCTACCATTAGGGGAGCAATAGAGAATTCAATTGTCCTATTCTCAGGGGACCACATTGAACGTCTACTCAAAGCATGGTGCGAAAATGGTCCTTCAAAGCCTGAATGCCTTCTTTAGTCCAGGTTAACCTTGGAATTTCCTACATCTAAGGTGTATAACCTACTACTTCATGGACTCATGTTGATGATTCTTCTTCTAATAACCTCCATTCCAAGGAAAACATTTTCATATTTGAGCTTGGGGATGGAGAGGGAACTCAAAGGGATCTTAGAAATTAAAGAAAGCAAACAACAGCATCCAGACCTTGAAAATTCTTTATAGGCATGAGATTGCCTACATTTAAAATGTATGAATGGAACCAACAACCTAGATGAACATTATGCAATACAGGGAAGTATTATCTTTAGCTTTGACATGATGCAATCTTTTGCAAGGTGTTCTTAGGAACATTGGAAAAAGGTGGCCTATAGTTAGTATCATAACTCCTTGTTGAGTCCATACCAATTTCAAAGAACTAACTACATTTAAGACTCATTTTACAGTTAATTATCCCCTTAGAAAAGACATGTCATCCTTATTTTTTATCAAATAGAAGAAGGACAACTCCTTGGGGATTATCTAACTCGATTTAATCAAGTTGCGATAGAAGCTGATGGTTTGGACCTACGCAATGCAAAGAGGCGACAATCCAAGGGGTTTATTGAAATGAGGCATTTTAGATTCTCATGCTAAGAACGAACCAAAGATTTAGAAGAATTCCAAGAGCTACTTGGAAAGTACATTCAAAAAAGCGATGTTATCCTTGTCTAAAACAAGATTGAAAAGCCTGAAAGAAATTAGTAAAAGATAAAGGAGTTTGTTAAGTTTTCGCAAGAGTAAGGAAAGAGGATATTTTATGACCTAGTTTTGTTTCACTTAGCTGACCTTAAAAAGAGATCTTCCTCAAGAATAAAGAAGGAATTTTACCTAACCCTAAACAATGAAGGGAAATTTTGGTCGTTAAGAGGGAGAAAATATTGTGACTATAATGGAGATGTAGGTCATAACACCAATGATTGCATCTAGCCAAAAGTCATGCAATAAGAGGCTATAAAAGAGGATTTCTAATGTAATAGATAGTCGACCCATCCAACAGAATTGAAAGACTAACTTAAAGGAGAAGGTCGAATTGTAATAAGGAAAGTGCTAATAAGGCTAACCTAACAATGGAAGATGATGTATGTGGTATAGTCAATAATGTGGGAAGGCCTCCCGAACTTTTTCCAATTACTCAAGGAGTGGCAAAGGTAAAGAAGTGACGTTCCTTGCAAAAAAGGAAAATTAGACCTTTCCCTTGCATTTACTAGACAAGGACCTCAAGGATGTCAAATTTCCTCAAAACACCCTCATGACAAAGCTCGAGAGAGAAGATTCAACGTAATGAAAGTTTGATCAATACTGGAAGTAGTTGCATATATTATTTTTGGTCATGTCGTTCAACTATTGCGGGATGAAAACATTTAAAATAAGTTAAAACCATACAAACATGAGATCTTTGGATTCAATAACCACCTAGTGAAGGTTAGAAAGATCATTACCCTCCCCATGAGACTCAATGATGACAAACATTAAGCCCAATATGATGTCAATTTTTTGGCGAAATTGCAAATTACACCCATAAAATTTTATGTAGGTGTAGATTCACCTCAAGAACTTTCAAAATGTTCTTTTTAACTCTTAAATTTTCAAAATTTGATATAGTTAAGTATACTCAACATTTTTCGTTAAAAAGCGAGGGGAGTTGCAAAATACTCTTTCGAACTTTTACCTATGTGCAAATTTACCCCCAAATTCATTAAAAAAGCTAATTTTCCTTAATTGTGCCAATTTTTGAAAGTTTAAGGGGTCAAAAAGTTCACTTTAAATGTTGAAGGGGTGAATATGTACTTTAATAAAAGTTTAAGAGGATAACTTACAAATTCCTCCCAAATTTTTTTTAGTAGAATATTTATTGCCATATAAAATGATATTAGCAAACCTAACTTTTTATGTTCGAATAATATGGTTAAGAAATTTGAATAACCTAATGTTATGTTTAGTACACCAAAATGGACCCAAATGGAATGGCAATTCCAACTTTCATTTCATTGCTTAAGTTTGGATGCACTTTCAGAAGCCAAAATCACAATTCCTTGGAATAGATGATTTCAAAGGCAGAATCACAATTCCATTTCCAACTTCATTAATTATGCAAAGTATAATTACCCTTTTCCTATCACATATTTGTATTTGTATTTTTACTAGAGACAATTTTGACAAATATTTATATCTAATTCATTTTTCCATTCTATGTAACCATCCAAACATAGAAATAGATTATTATTCCAATCCATTTCAATTCAATCCATTATTTTGAAAACAATTCTTACATACGAAACGAGACATAAGAGATATATATATATATATATATATCTATATATATACCTTCTATCAAAGGTATCTTTCTTTTTTATGTCTGGCAGTTCCATCATTCCCATCAACCGTAACTTATCTCCATGATTATTGCCTTTACCAAGATCGTGTCGGTAAGACTTTTTTATTGCGAATTCGATAATTATTGGTTAAGAGGGACAATTTAGAAGGTTTATAGGTGTATTCAGTATAATACCCACTTTCTGCAATAGAGGTAGTAAAGTATAGGGGGAGTTTTGTGTGTTGCGGATGAGTACTCGTTTTTCCTAACAATGTTTAGGATGTTTGGTCAAGAATTTTATCAATCTTGAGGTTATGCCCTCGTATTTTAGAGTAGTTAAATTGGAATTCTATGAGATTCAGGATTTGTTTAAAAAGAATCAAAGTGAGTGGAAAGCGTATAGAAATGATAATTCTTGATGGTTTGCATTGGGTTTCAAGTAAAGAGTGGTTTAAGGTCGAATTATAAGGACTTAAAAAAAAAAAATTAAACCAATATTCTAACGCACAACAAAGCCAAACACGGCAGGCCGATGTGGTTCAATTTAGGGCACCGAATGCCCTTTTGAGCCAGTTTGCCAGTCCAATGTGTATCCCCTCGCTGATTGGTCCATCATGCTAGTTTGGAGCCAGCAATTAATTGGTTCTCAAATCTGCCCAATCTTTTCTTGACGTGATTCTGCCTATTTTAAATTACAAATTTTGTAAAGATATTATTGATCCTTCATATAACTTATTGATTGATTTTATCAATAAATATTTATAAGAGATTAAATTATCATCATGCCCAAATTAAAAATTCTTACCTAAGTTAGAGAACAAGTGAGTAAATGAGCAAAACAATAACTATCAATAGATATTGTTTAAGATTTCTAAAAGTACTAATTAATCCTTATATAAAGTTTTAGGAGTCTTATAATTTCACTTATGATTTGAGATGATATTTCTGATAAGCTTTTACGTTGATTGCTATTTGTGTTTGCTTAGGATAGAACTCAAACTAAACTAATCGAATATTCAACTTTAACAGTCCATATGTTATATGTGGCTTGTGCTTAGTTGGGATTATGGAGCAAGAGTAATGATGATGCTAACACAACATTCCAATAATCTTTGTTTCACATTGTCATGCATGGAGTTGCACTTGAAAATGATTTGAGTAGATCTAAGTAAGTCATAATTCAGATGTGAGATAGTACACAACATTATATCTAATATGCTATTTATATATATTATGGATGTGTAATTCGAGATACCGAGTTATCCTATTAATGATTGTTTGACTTAAATCCAACGACCAATTCACCATATTTATCCTTTCATAATTAAAAGGAACGTTGGAAGAAAGCTCTATAAATACCATCACGTACTCAAGGCAATATACAACTAAAAGAACATTATACAATTGATCAAATCATAAGAATTATTGTTACAAGCTGACCTGGCTCTCTACACCGTGATAAAACTTCAAGACCTACTCCAAAGTTGCCAAGGAGAATACTTTGTGACATTCTTTTAGTCCACAATTTGAACTAAGTTTTTAATCGATCTCTTACTTGTAATTTCGTATTGTATTAGTTTTTCATACTTATGAAATTATTGTATGTGTAGGGGTGACAATTTGAGACATTAATTGGAAATAAGACTCTTCATATCTTGAACTTTTCTTTAGATACAGTGGAACAAACGCAAGGAAGATAGGTTTCCCAAGGTAAAGTGCATAAAACAAAACTACTATAAATAGCCAAACATTCATTTTTTCTATTTATCTTTTTTTAATTTCCGCACTTTGATTTTGTCAGTTGACTATGATTTTGATTGTCTAACGACCTTAACATTTGAATTTCAATTTTATCTTCAAGCTATTGTACAAATAAGTGATCAAGAGGGTCAATAAAATATATAGCACTCGATTCAAAAAGTTTAAAGATCAATTAAAGTGACCAAAAATCACCCCTTCTAGGTATACTTAATGTTTAGCACCAACAATTTACACACTAGAATTGAACTGCACTTATGGAAAAGGAATGAGTAGAACAATTACGAATTTCTGTAAGATGACATGCCTTATACTTGAATTACAAATTATAAAGTAACGTTATGAACTTATATTATTAATTTTAAGGTAACTAGGAAATGTTGAATGAAATCATGAGTTTTAATGATCATTATAGATTTAAGTAGATTAAAAGTTGCACCCAAATTAAGAATTATATGCCATTTTAAGAAAAAGTACATACGAATAAAAATGACCTAAGTTATGCATTTGAAGTTACTTACATAATTTGATGGATTTTGGGTTTACTATGGTAGTTTAAAATTTAAAATAGATGTACTCACATTTTACAGTCTAATGAAAGTTTTATGTCGAATCAGAGCTATATGCCAATTTACGGACATATTCAATCTTATATCTTTCATGGACAGTTACAATTGTTTAAGGCCTTCACAATATTCTTCCTTAATCTAAATAAGAGGTAAATATCAAATTTGGTACCTAAAATTTATTTTAAAAAAAAATCAATTTGGCACTTGAACTTTAAAATGATCAATTTAATACTTAATCAAACTTATTATGATGTTTTTATTATTTCTTTGATATTATTTGTTCCATTTGGTGACTTTAAAGAGATAGTTTATCATTAAATTTTTACTACTTCTTGTAACAAATGTTAATACTAATAAGTTATTTCTTTCATGTCAAGATCCAAGACAAACTCTAGTAGTAAAAATAGTCACAAAAAAATTTGATAGGATATTACATCAATTACTTTAAAGTTCAGGTGTCAAATTTGATTTTTAAGCAAACATTGGGTACTAAATTTGGAAATATCCCTTAAATAAAATAAAATTGCCTCGTTAAAATGATTGGGTCATATTGGTTTTGAACTTACCAATTCGTGTAATTAACTATAAAAAGTTTAAAATATCAATTTATTGTCTACAAACTTTGAGTGTTCAATTATAATACTAATATGAGGTAGCTAATTGCAAAAGTAAACAAAATTTAAGTAATAAATCAATACCTTTAAGCTTCTTTTGGTTAATTGCACAAATTAGTAAAACTTTAGTACATTACAAACCCGTACAACTAGCTGACATTTAAACATGCCCTAACCCAATCGGCAGAAGTAGACAAAATAATTTCAGTGGTAACAAAATTGAAAAAGTTCACATGCTTAATAGCTTAACGATCACTTGATAAGCAGGCGTATGACATGACAAATTATCCTTCAAAGAATGTGATACTTTGAAGGGAAATACACGCAACGTACTATATACTATTGTACCGATAAGATGAAATTTCTCATGTTCCCATTATGTTACGTCGTAACAAAAGACATCAATCGATATTCAGCATGGGAATTTCAGATTTCAGGTCTATTTCAAATATGGTGTACCTCGGGGACGGCAGATCTGCCTGGAACCTTTAACAAGAGGCAACTCTGCCCTGTCGCAACAAGCAAGTTGCTGCTGGATCCTAAACGTCATACATTACTAGCACAATTTGGTAGCGCGAGAAACCATAAGGAAAGGGATGTCCCCAAAATCTGAATATTTATAGAACAGGAACCAAGTCGTAATCACCATAAAAAAAAGCCAACCATTAGGCCAGATTTGTTTTCACTGAAAATTATTATAGTAAAAGTTTCGTTGTGAACGATCTCTTCACCATAAGGAAAAGCCACCCATTAGACCACATTCGTTTTCAACTAACGATTCACGCTCCATGGCAATAATTTCTCTATGAGCGTTCAATGGCCCCATCAATTTTCCTTCACGTCAACATGGGTTAGGCTTAACCATAGGGATAACCATTTTTTTTCTGTTTTACGGAAATTAGGATTGCACTGCATTAGACCGTTGATGCGTAAGCGCACTTGCACCATTGCAGCTAGTAAATTTTTCGACCATATTCTCCGGGAAGGAGAGAGTTTTTTTTCTTTTTCTTTGCGTCTCTCATGATCAAAAGACGAATCACATTTTTATCTATATCTTATCTATAATTTTTATCCGATCTAGATTTAACCTGTATGATCTATATATTTGTAATTAAATTCATTTTTCATCTATTTTTATAAATAGTCTCATTGAAATAAAAACCATAGAATAAGAAAAAATGAAACAAACAGACGCATGTGATTGTTCATAATGGGCAAAGGTAGCTAAATATCATGGTAAATGTCAATTAGTATCTTCCATAATTATTAATCATTACTACCGAAGACCGGACTCTGTAGTTGCCTTTCATTATCGCCTATGGTTAAAAGCCGTCGGTATCTTCAAGCTCTTGAGATTCCTAACCATTAACCATTAGAAGAATTTATTATAACAAATATAGGAAAAACTGCTGACAACCGTAACACTTTTGGCAGATGAACACACAAGAACTACTTTCTTCCATTTGACATCAGTAAATGAGACACACTTGCGAGCCCAGGAAGACTAGACAATATCAACATATTACAGGACACGAGCAGAGCACTCCAAACTGAATCATTAGCCAAAGATCTCATAACTTTGCAAGAGCAATAAGATCTTAGAGCTGTGAGCGCCCAAATTATTTCTTAATAGCACAGGATAGTTCCACAGATAATACACAACTAGCAGAGCTTAAGCAAGACTCCAATTATAACACATGAAAGCCATCAAGAGGCAGGTCTTATGAGAGCCTACCTGTGTCGACCTAGCACACACCCGTCCTCTTTTCTTCTACTACCTTCTTCCAATGTCTAATGATCTCCTCTTGCAACAGTTTCACATCCTTCTTTACATGTTTCTCATCCCCATCACCAGGTGTGACATGAGCAATCTTAACTAAGATATTATTGGCCCTCTCTTCCAATTCTTTTACGACTTTCTCGATGTCTGATACCAGTCTTTCAGCCAAACCCCGGCTGAAATCCTCCCTGATCACAACACGGAGGACAGCTATGTGTGCGCATCAGGAGCCATTGTATAAGCTGGGACTATCCACCACAAACCTTCTCAAATTATCAGATATATTGAATACCGTATATTTGCTGCTATCTTTCAGAGCGAAGGCAACAAGGGGGACACCAACATCCTTGGAAACTACATCAAAGAGCCCTGTTTTCTCAATTGCTTCTTTCAAAATCATGGCATTTCCCATGCAGTTCACCATGATGTTTTTGTATCCCTGATGATAAGCACCTACAGTTAGCCGGCACACAAGAAAAATGGCCAATGCCTTTCACTAGTTCTTGAAATATCCTTTTGGAGAAAGAAGCATCATTTTTAATTTGATTTAATAAAAATATGATAGAAATGAGAAATGCATAAACCGTGAAATTAATCAAATAGTGATAAAATGACTTGGCCTAACAAATTCATTCACGTAGAATGTAAACATGCAGGAAAATAAAAAATGAGTACAGCGTTGAATTTCAAGAAAAACATAAAATAAAATAAAGGCTAGTAACAATGCTTCGAGATTAACTATATGGAATCTAATGTCTATAATTCAACTCTTAAATATTTTGAAAAAAAAAAAAAAAACTCTGCAATCCAATTAAATCTAAGATACGAATAATTGGTTTACATTATAGAAGAAAGACAAATATGTGAGTGCAGGTATGGATGAGTTACATAGAAGCAAAAACAAAAGATATATCTAATTTGCCTACTGATATGAATTGAGATAGAGATTCCAATAAGTCTTTACAGTACGTACTATGAATTGAATAAATAAAAGATCGAAATCAAAGGGGAAAAAGAGAATTACAAATTCAACTAATTCAAAACAAAGAAATGTAAGAACAGAAGTTGTAAAAATTTGCCAAAGATTCCCTTGGGAAGTCCACAAGGTGGTTATCTATAAGAGCCATGTAACTTTTAACACTTGAAAAATTGTGTAGATGGTTGTCAAATTGATTTCCTAACATATAGAATTAATGGAACCATATAGACCGATAATAAAATTAAAAGTTTGTAGAACATACCTAAAGTTACATTCTATCAAAAGTACACCTAAAAAATTTTGCATTTAACTACGAAAAGCCCATGCAAGTATAAAATCATAGAAAAATACAAGTCAACTCATGATTTTAACAACCATGATTATGCAAAATATTGCCAATCCGTTATGTTATTATAGATGATTCACAGGCCACAAGGTAAGTTTCTATAAAAGTGAAGTCATCTAGTTCTCAATGTATACCAAACTTGCTTTCCAGTGAATTGAGCATTGCTCGAAAATAAAATCTAAAATTTACAATTGTGTAGGCTTAAACTTTAACATCAGTTAAGTATCAAATAAAAAATTAACATGATATCAAGGCAAAAGAATCATCATTCAATTTTTCACATTGTCATTCTAAAGTCCATCTTGTTCATGGTATCAGAAACAAAACAGATGCACCACAAAAGCCAGAAGGTTTTGAAAGAAAAATCACATAGTAAATGAACACGCTTCTAATAAGATCAGAAAACTGGAGAAAAAATTAGATTACCTCAAATCCCAGCCTTATGAGCTGATAATACTGCGCTATTATTTGACTGGAACCTGTTTGGAAAATCAGAGATGGTTAACAAGAGGAAAGACATTAGACTAGGTTAAACAAATAATCACCAACTTTTCTAAAGTATTTTGTTTATATATCAATAAATTTTTATGTTTTAACTCAATTTATTCTATAAAAATTGCGTCAATATCCAATCAAGTTCTCTATATCCTAATTTGAATCATGCAGTCTTCCATGTCTATGCCATGGCATCCCCTCCATCGATAATACTTCTCTGTATATTTTTTATATAGGACTTGGCTTGGTGCAATAACACAAACTTCATAAACTTAAATGAATCACTTGAAGATAGAGGGTTTGATTGAATATTAATATAAATACAGAGGGTGTGAAGGACTTGCCAAATGTATAGAAAACTGGATTGATTTGGGGCTTAAGCATAACGCAAAGCCTAGATGTACTTCTCTTGATCAGTAACCAAGTGTTACAAAGATGTTATGCAAAAATAAACTAAAACAAGGGAACATATTCCATCCAGCCACAAGAAAGACACAAAAATTCATGTTCATGAAACAAATTCTAAGCTACAGAAGGGCATTCTGGATTATTCAAACCACTTCAATTTCAAAGTTCTGCATCATGGCTAGATGTACTTCTCTTGATCAGTAATCAAGTGTTACAAATTTTTCGTTTAGGATATCTTTACCATCCATGTGATGACTAGCATGAACATCCTACCCTATATTCTTGCACCAGTCAATTCATACTAAAACTCAGATTGCCTGTCCTTTCAATAGAAGACACAAATGCCAATATGATGAAATGCAAAAGCTGAATGCATGCACGGATCTTTGCACTTACCTTTAGAAAATTGAGAGTGAAAGTGGGTTGGTCCGACCCAAGGTAGTTGATGTGAAATACAAGTTCTTCAGGCAATTCTTCTTTGGTTCTCCAAACTACCCATCCAACACCTGCATACACAAGGCCATATTTGTGGCCGCTCACATTGATGCTTTTCACGAGTGGCAGCCGGAAATCCCATTCAAGTTCCGGGTAGAGGAATGGAGTATGAACCCTCCACTGGCAGCATCAACATGAATTGGAGTATCCCATCCAGTTTTCTTATTTTTCTCAGTGAGTAGATCATTTAGAAGTTTCACATTCTCAAACTCTCAGTCAAAGTTGAACCAGGATTGCTGCAATGCAAATGGTGTTCTCATCCACCATCTCAACAGCTTTCACAGGGTCCATCACATAATACCCCTCTCTCAATTTTACTTCCTTCAGCTCAACCTCAAAATACCTAGCAAACTTCTCCCAGCAAACCTGCTCAACATAATTCAATATATGCGTCAAAGGAACAAAAATTTGACACCCATTTCTAAAGGTGTGGAGAGCATTATCTACCTACAAAGAGAACCCAGCAAATTGCAAAAGCAAAACGATAGTCAAAATGAATTAATCATACAACTTTAGAAAACTGGATAAATACAATACAGGGCATGAGCAAAATTCAATATATACATCAAAATATTAGTCATCCATGCAACCTTCCAAAAAAATAACAGTTCGAAGTTGAACCATTGAAGCACAAAAGAAGATAAAGCAAGGACATCCGAACGGAAGCCATAAAACCAAGTGTTTAAACCCAAGTTAAATGAAAAAATCATCACCCGTACCTGTACATTTGCCCCAGTGACAATATTAGGTTTATCGCAAGGTTTTCCCTCCTCTTTCCTCTTCTTCTGCCACTTCCTCTTAAAAGCTAATCCTGCCAGCATTATTGCTTCTGATGACCCCACGGTTCCCACACCAATTGCAGCTTCGTTTTCACCAACAGGAGCATTAAACAAATTCGCTATCATATTCACACATCGGTTCTGCAAGATTAACAATCCGAGTTAGTTCCAACTTGAATTTATACCGAAATCCTAGTTCAACTTACTCTAGACGACAAATACTAATATAGTGAACTGCCAAAAGTAGAATTCCTCTAATGGTATACCCGACACATCCTCTGCCATGCCACATAGATTCAAAACAGGAAGATACCTGAAGTTCTGTGGTGACAGGGTATTCATCCATGTCGACATAATTCTTGTTGATGGCAGCCATCATCAACTTGTCACACTCTGGCTCCATCCATGTAGTCACAAAGGAAGCCAAGTTCAGCCTCGGATTACCATCAAGCATTAGCTCATCGTTGATTATCTGATAAGCAGCGTCTTTCGGTATTGACTTCTCTGGCATCTTAAATCTTTTGCATAAAAACCATAATCAGATTACTCCTCCAATAAGCTCTTAACTAAGAATTTACAAATGGAAATGTACGGGTATATTCACACAGATAGATTCCAGAAGTATCCAACAGGGTTGAATTCTTAAAGGGTCATCACTTCTTTATGAGGATATTCCATCCAAACAAATTTCATGCCATTCTTATGTAAATTTTGTAAGAATCCACAAAAATCCAAAAAAAAAAAAAATGTGTACGGTGGATGTGTAGAGAGATACATACTTGGGAAGTGGATTGCGTACATATCTGGTTGCAAAAGTGTTGCTCAAATACTCATCGGAGTCTACAATTGTTGTCGTCACCACCATGTTTGTTTCTTCTACTTTATCTTCTTCTTTTTCTGGTTTACAACACCCTTTGGTTAGGAAGGAAAGAAGAAGAAGAAGAAGAAGAAGAAGAGAGAAAGAAAGACAGAAGATAATGTCAAATTAAAGTAGAGAATTAAAGGGTCCTAGTGATGTAATGTAATGTAGTGTGGTCTCAAATTTTTTTTTTTTTTTTTAAATTGAATGAACCTATAAGGTTCTTCCAGGAGATGATCTATTTATGATAATGTCAAAGCAATTTGCCTTGTTATGTTTTTTTAAACATGGGATGTGGTGTTTGTATAAAGCAAGGGACACGTACTAGTGAAGTCGAAGGTGGATTATTGTAAAGAGAGAAGAGAACCCCACTGGTTGAAGCTGCTGCAGACGTCGGCAAATGTCGACAAATACCGTGGATGAAACTCATCGAATCGAATCAATGTCTCCCGTGTCTATTATTTAACTGTGTTTGGCTTAACCGTGTAAGTATTTCCAGACAGACTTCAATTACGGTTTTCTTTCAGAATCACGCAAAGCAAAACATGGGAAGTTTTCACTTATGGGGATTTTCGTAGATTTCCTTCTTAACATGTACACGATATTAAAGGAGGTAAATTTACTGGAAAGATTATCACAACTGACATTTTATATGTTCATTCATACGATTATCATAAACATAGCATAAATGATGTTGTTTAATCATAAAATATATCTGATCGTGTAGGATTATTTATTTATTTCATATTTATATGAATTTGTGCTGATGAAAAGATGGCAAATTTCAACCCTCCGTGTAAAAATTGCGATTTTTCATAAATACCATTATTCAAAGTGACTAACTTGTAGTTAGCAATGTTGCCAGAACCGGGTTCAACCGGGGGTTGAACTGGGGTCACGAAAAAATAAAAATATAAGGAATAATTTAATTATAAAAGACCAATATATGTGTAATCACTCATTTAAATCTATATTTGGATCAAATTTATCAATTAATTATTAAATAAATATGATTTAATGATTATATTTTATAAATTTATAATAAAGTATGAATAAATATTTAAATTTTTTATTTTTTATTTTATTTTATTTTATTTTTTTGAATCCGGATCAACCGGTCCTGGTCGACCGGTTCAACCCGGTTCGACCGCCCCGGGTCGACCGGTTCAACCCGGGTCAATCCAGGTCTCACCGATTCGTTCTAAAAACGAGTTTTAGGCGAGACTCGGCCCGGCATTAGTACTGGTTCTGGTCGAACCTGGTCGAACTGGCCAGTCCAGGCCGGTTTTGACAACCATGGTAGTTAGTAAAATGGTATAAATGATCGAATGAAATATATTGAATAACCAAAAATACCTTACCAGTGAAAAATTAATTACATAAAGAATATGTTGCAAAAATCCTTAGTCACCAAAAGATAGCAATAATGACAATGTATAAGTAGATAGTTATAACATATTTCAAAAAAGTACTATAAATTATATGCTAGGTTATTATAGCTTGTTGATCACATATTATGAGTGTGCTAATCAACCTGAGAGGAGTATTGAGACAATGATATATGTATGTCTGTGATTGAAAGAGATGTGAGAATAGTTATAAACAAACTTATCGTCACACTTTTGCGTGGATCAAATTCAATATACTCAAATATTTTTGAGAACATGGTTAAAGTGTAAAGTGGAAGTTTAATTAATCAAATCAAACGTAGTTACTAATGTGCTTATAATTTAGAACAAACTCTAAACACAATTAATAATCACACCAGCAAAAATTGAAAATATAAAGGATATGGGCAAATCACAATCCAAGATTACTCAAGAATAGCGAATCAAATTAGGTTTTGATTGAATTAACAATTGATATAACTCACAGTAACTAACAAAATCAAGTTGTTAGAGAAAAGTTTGATATGATTAATAGAAACTTCAAATATGAGTCATTAATGAGATTTGATATGACACACAAATAGCAGTTGAAGATGTATGTCACAATCTCACAAGAGAGTTTAATAAGTTTAAGTATCTTCCATTTGACCGATGAAGACATGTTCAATTGAGAAAAATTGATCATTAAGGAATAATTTTAGTCAAAGGATAACATGAGACGTAACATGTCTAACTTCATATAAGGTTACATATTTATACAAGAACAAATGTGGACATGGAAAAAATTTTATAAAAGGAAAATTGCAATAAAAAATAAAATAATATTTTAAGGAAAAAAAATAACTACTCTAATAACTAGAGTAGATTATTCGGATTACATATCAATATATTATCATATCCTTAAGATACGAAATATTGCTTGAATTTAAATTAAGGATTTTACCATGTTAACTTTAATAAGTAGAATTTTTAGATGCTTTAGATGTTGAATCAAACTTAATTTTGAAATTTGTCGCAGAGTTACTATGAAACATTCAAAGTCAAACAAAATCAAGATTATAGTTGTAGTTAGAAGTTACAAGAAGATGGGAAAAGAAATAGGTTTCGACTCAAAAGCTAGAAATGCCAGAAGCACTTGAATTCTAATATACATGGCACTTCATGGAGTTGTTTGTTCTTTTATTGACTTAGGTTCTTAATGGATCCTTGGAAAAACATCTTTGATGCTTCTAACTTACATTCCTTTAAGCAACATTCTGCGGTGTTACTTCTCGGAACACCAACTCTTCTTGGAAACACACCTTCCATACTTTTTATTTGTATTTCTTTCAAAAAAAAGTGTGCAATCCTTACTTCTACACCTTTCCACCGTGCTTCTTCCTACAAGCATGATTTTACTTCTACTTATTCAAGCCTTCCTAGGATTCTAATTCCTCTGAGAACCTCTTTATGATAACTTGAACAATCTATCTCTATTCTATCTTAAGTTTAAGGTAATATTACATATCAACTTGAGTGATCGATACCCTTTTTAATTTACTTGATTGATTGTGTTTGTAATACAATGATTATTAATTTATTGTTATGCTGATTTATGGTAGATTTATGAGTAACTAAATTTGATTACATTGTCGTGTGTTGTTTGTTGTTATTATAATTAAATTGCATGATATGGGACATCTTCATGCCATGTTCACGTGTAGTATGTAAACTCTCCTTTACCTCTATTGGGAGAACTTAAGAACTTACACGTACTAGAGAAAGAAAGTGGAGAGAAAATTTTGACAAGAGTGTGTATAATCTTAAGTATATTAGATAAATTACAAATGGGGGATAAACATCCTTATATACAAGAGACCACTACGAATGAACAATTTAGATTAACTAGGCTAATGGCTAACAGATAATCCTACTTTCCTAATCCAGCTACCTCTACCAACTAAGGTTTACAGTATCTAGAACTTTCTAAATTTTTTAAATATAAACTACATCTTGATTATTAGTTATACGTACTATAAACCTCTATATAAAAAGAGAAGATGGAAAAATAAGTTTAAGGAAAAGCTTATAACATTTGCCCCTACCTAAATCAATGCTATCCCATCACCATATGGTTCCCAAGAAACTAGTCTACTAGATGCCTAAAGGGTTCACATTCTATCATGGCTTGCTTGTTTGCATTGCTTTTTAATAGATCCTTTTCACTTTATTATGTAAGCATAATTGCCAACCCAAACTTCATGCAGGGCATCTGTATGGGATATTTTTTAGCCTCATTTTGCGATCTCATCTTTGTACCCATAGTGATCCTTTTTCTGATAGCTACAATGGCTCATTCGTTTCAAACTAGCAAGCTAAATGGACTTTCTCAAAAACTTTCATGTCTTGTAACTTCTTTAGTCAATAGAACATTCCCTATAGCTTAGCCAACTGACTGAGCCTAAGGATCTTAGCTTAAGCCTACCTTCAATTGTTTAAGTACCTTCAAAATCCTTAGCCCCTTATCCCTTGGTTTGAAGTACACGCTTCTAACCTAATATCATAACCAATTTAATTCTTATATATCCTATATTTGTTATCATAAGAAAAATGGCATGAAAAATACCCATTGAATAAAAGTATAATTATAAATAGCAAGAATTGAGGTACTAAATTTTACAAGTAAAAGTTCAACCGAGTCTAAAATTTAGCAATTTCAAAATTTATATTGGAAATTATTTTAGGTAAAGTTGAAAGAGCACCTAATATATATGTAGTAATTTTGACATTGACCCTTCTGTAGGTCACCGCTTCCTTAAGTCTAAGAAGCTCATTGGGTTCTATGTAGAGGTTAGCACGGTTCGGGTGATCAAAACCACCAAGGCCGGAGTGGTTCGCGATTCCATGGAACTAACGATTCTAGCTGTTCTTATTCCAGTTCCATGAGAACCATTAACTGCAAATTTTTTTTATTTTTTACAAATACTTTTTTATTTAGAAGTTCCAATTATTTCAATAAAAAAATAATGGTTCGCACATAAACAACATTATTAACAAACACATACTAGTAGATTAACATACATCCAAATGATGACGAGTATATTCCAGTAGACGGGGCATTACATCTTACCTACGTTACAAAATTAACACACAAACTAGCACAACAACAGATAACTAACCATAATGACATGGTTCATTAACCCTAAAAACAACACTAACACCCATGTTGGAATAATAGCAAACAATTAAATGTAAAATCAATACTCATTAGGCTCGATTAGTCCTCAGTGAGGTGGTAATTATGTTTCCCACGGAGGAGTTGAAGTCATTGAAAGATTCATCCTCCTCGCTTCAGTAGTCCTTCAAGTCTTGTTGTCGTTGTTTTGCACAAGTCCAATCATGGTTGTAAGCTAGTGCCTCAACTGTCGCTAGTCCATACCAAGACTTATGCTCATCCAGCTGCTTCCCTACAATGCTAAAGGCTTACTCAACTGCCACACTAAATTAGGTGCAACCAATACTTGTTAAGCGATTCGAGATAATATTGGAAATGTCTCGCTATGACGTTTCCACCAGTTGTAAATCCCTAAAATTTTGGATTTGAATTATAGCTTAAACCCTAATCGGAAGTCAATCAGATTTCCAGAGTCAACAAAACCCTAGTTTACCGTAACCGCTTAAGTCCAGCATTACGTTTTCTCTAACCCTAGAAAATGAAGTTTAAGTAATTAGCTATAATAGTTTGTAATAGCTATAGGTTGCACAAAAATATCAGTTTTGCAAAATTCGAGTGTCTTTTGAACCTAATCGGACACAATTCTTGAAAAACATGTCCGGAGCTCGGAATAGGAAAAACATTCTAAATATACCGTTAGACTCGTAAAAATATAATATTTTCAAATATATCAATTTCGTAATTTTTCGGTAGCTAAAAATATCAGATATCGCAATTATACGCATATTTTCCCACTATCGGTATTTAATTATCATGTCTACTTTTACATTGCTCTATTTTCTACTATTCTACACTATTCATCTATCTCTACTTTTTCTTACAACCTACTCTTACAACTCATACACCTATTTCTTACACATTTTCATTTCCAATACAATTTCACATCTTTCATTTCTTACTTTTAATTATCAAAAGACAAAAAAAAAAAATTTCACTCTCTCACATCTCTCCATATTAGCACCAGCCACCCTTCTCCCATGCCCAATTTGTTTTATTTTTATTTTATTTAATTAACACAAATTATCTCCCACAATTTCCTATAAATACCCCCTCATACCTTCACTTCTTTCACACTTCTTCATTACTAAAGTTACTCTCTCAAAATTCTCAAGAATTCTCTTCCAAGAAGCTCTCTTTAGTTTATCTCTTTTAGGTAAACTTTCTTCAAGAAATCCCTATGTTCATCTACTTAGTATGAACTTAGTGTGTGTTTTCTAAAACCATGAAGGTTAAGAAAGCAACAATAGGTTCATACTTTGTTTTTATTCATAATCTCAACTCCTTTATGTTCTTTTATGTTCATTACTATCTAATATATCTATATAGCTATATATAATATTTAGAGCATATAAGCTCATTGTCTTGCAATTTATTTACTTCCTTGCAATTTAATTTCAAGTTGTTTTTAAGACTAGTCTTTCTAGTCTTAGACTTGTCCTCATCAAGTCAAAGCATTTTTTTTCTTTTGGGACTAGTCATTTCTTAGTCCCGGGATACCTTGAACAAGCTAAGGTTCCAATACTTGATTTATTTTCTTAATAGCTTATTCTTTCAAGTATTATGTTTCTTTACATTTTCATAACTTATGACTCATATTCATGCATGAACATAATGGTTTTGTCTCAACAAAACAAATGAAAAAATTTTCTTAAAAATAAAGATTCTTTTCTTGAAACAAAAACAAGTAGTTAATGTTTTTCTAAGAACTAAGAAGCCATTTTTCTTAACAAACTTGGAGGAGTTCCTAATAGGTTCTTATAAACATACATAAAAAAGGATTTTTAAGAAAACAAGGATTTTCAACAACTTCATCTTTTCTTCATATAATAGAAATTCCTTTTCATTAAAATAGGATGATCTCAAGAAGTCAAAAGTCATTTTTCTAAATATAAAAGTGTCAAGTACTTTCAAAAAGTGTTGGAAGCTAAGTTTAGAAAATAAAAATCATTCCTTAAGAAATTAAGAAGATTATGAAAACAAGATTTAGGAAAAGAAAAGAGATACTCATCATAAACAACTTAAAATAATTTTAAAGCAATTACAAGCAATTAAATTTAGAGGAAGAAATACTCATTTCAAATAACTCAAAATCTTTCAAAGTAAAAATGGACACGTCAAGAATTCTTAAATTCAAAATATTTCAAAACTTTACTTTTTCATAAATTGAGACAACTTCATTTACTTCATACATTTGTTATGAATCATTACATATATGTTTATACCTTTCAAAAAGATTACAAAAATATTTGGAGAATCTATCTCTTCAAGTGAGCTTTTGATAAAAGGAAGAAATCAAGTTTTTGCAAATTCGTAATGAATCTGATCGCTGCCTTTTCGGGACCTAAACGACTTAGTTTTATGAAAATAAGCTTAGAAATGTGTAGATCTTTTCGAATAGGTAGAAAACGATATATTATTTACGAAATTCCGAGTTAAAATGAGCAAGTTATGGCCATTTTAAGTTGGAATTTCCTCTTATACGATTTTACTACGATTTTAAGAAAAGTTTAGAATCTTCAAGAATAAAAGTTTTATGAAAGACTCATTTTGGGTATTTCATCTTGTTTAGGTAACGAAGGACCTGAGATCGTCTATCCGGAGGACTATTTCGATTAGACCTATCGTTATGGAGTGAGTTATTCCTTTTACTAAGTTACATTTCCTTGTTTTGTGCTTGTAATTAGTAGCACTAGCAATTAAGAAAAAGATAAAATGGATAATTATTGTGTGACTTGGTATTATGAATGATTGAATACAAATTAAAAATATCGGAAGTTGATTTGATAAATAAATTATGATTCTTGTTTTGGTATGATAAAAATTGTGTTGATCGCCTTTAACTTGAACTAAACATCTATGGTTAAATTTTATATTGAAATCAATTCATGCATATCATTCACATGAGTCACATTTGTTTCACTACTATTCTTCATGTGGGGAAACGAGGAAATGGTAGTGGTGGCTGGTAGGAGCCAGAAAGTCTACAAAGTGGCTAGTAGGAGCCGAAAAGTCTACAGGGCAAGCACGAGCAGGTAAATCTGCGGATATTGATGGTTGTATGGGCCTGTAACCTCCCAACCCTTGTCATGGAGGGCGTTAAATCCATGCTACACTTGATTTCCGGTTAATCATGTGTATCTTGCTTGTTCATATGATTAGTGCATTTTCAAATATTTTGATTAAAATACTTGTATGAATTATGGAAATGCTTATAGATGGAATTATCTCACTAAGCTAGTTTTGCTTATACCCTTATAGCTTTTTGTTATAATACGATTACCTTTGGTTGGCCCTAAGGAGCCTTGTATGCCAGGTACAAGTATAAGCTACTAGGAGTTTTTGGGAGAAGCTTTATGTATTTAAGTTTTGAACATAGGCTTCTAGGAAAATCTCTATAGTAGGCTTATGTTATAGTTGTTGTTATTTTGGAAGACCATTAAAGCGGGGGAATGCTTCTAAGATGATGTAAGAATATTATTTATGGAAATCTTATGTTTAATTATATAAGTTCTTGCTTGCTTTTATTATCTGCTTAAATGTAATACCACTGTGAGTCTCCTACTATCTTGGAAGCACGCTTTGCATATGATATCAAAAGCTCCTGCATGACTAAGGTTGTCATTCATTAGCTTTAATATTATATGCGACAAACTGCCACGTTTAGGGTACCATCCGGAGCGTGACACCAGTCTAGGATGTCAAAGTTATATGCGTTTACCATGTTACCAAACTTGAATGATGTGTTCAAGTACTTGTCAATCTCTGAAGCTGATTCACTTCTGCCAATGCCATGGTGCTTTTTAAACCATCGGTGTTAGAGCAACACTCTGAGTTTCTCTACCTTAGTTGATGTTAGAGCATTAACAGGGATTGCTAGACTAGTGGGTATCTATCCACCATATGTGGTACTAAATTGGTAATATAAGTTCAACTGAACATCAGTTGTCTCTTTGACAGCATTACTAGCAGAAATTGCATAAATATCTTAAGTGTCTAAGAACTTATCCACATGTTCATAATAATAATCCAGGATTTCCCGAAGTCCCTCCATTTTGTTGTGTGGGTCCAACAACCATGCCACATTGTATATCGTAGGAAGTTCTCTATAATATGTCAACCACTTGTGAGCCATATTGTTAACATACATTTGCAAAATTGGTTTAAATCTTACCTGTTGGAGTGTCCCGATAATGTAATAGGCCTCTAGTAAAAAGACATGTATACTGAGGTTGTACACACGAGATAAAAATTTGTGTAGTCATAAAAAACCTTCAACGGTTCCAACAAGTTAGTACAGACATTCCATTCATTAGGATACAATGGTATGTTTGGTATATATGCAATGGCAAAGCTACAAAGTAGTTTCTTGTATGGTATCGTGCTAGCTAAAAGCTCATAAGTTGAATTCCCTCGGTGTTGCACATCTTTTTTTAATTTTTCTGGTTTTTGACCATGCACACCACACCATTTCCACCATTCTCTCTTAATCAATGGATGGTACATAATGTAGTCAACCATAACTTTTATCAAAGACGTATGGATTTTTAAAGACTCTATTCCATACTTCACACATAAATTTAAGACATGACATGCATATCTTATATGAAAAAAGGTTCCCCCAAGCGTTAACTAGCATAACAATTGCAGATTAAAAATATTGGTTGTATTTACTGCTTCATTGTCGAAACCTATTGAAAAATTTTTTAGGTCAAACTGTATTCATCAAAAGCTGTCTGTATTGTTGCATATATGTTTTGTGACGCATGGTCTCCATCCATTTTCCATAACGCGATCAATCTTTTATGCATTACCTAGTGTCAATCAATTTAATAAGATGTAATCCCCATATGGGAAATTTCACCCTATCTATCAATCCAAATGTCAAAACAGATGGAGACACATGTATCAAGATCAGAGAAAATAGCTTGTAATTGCACCTTTCCCCTTCGGTACATTTTTAGACAATGTCATTTCATTATCGAAGCACTCTATTTAGGAGCTTATGGCTGTAGAGTGTCTTGATGGCAATAGACAAGATCTACATTTTCGTTGGCATTAGAACACATGTAAATCCCCGAAATTTTTGGATTCGAATTATAGTTTAAACCCTAATCGGAAGTCAACCGGATTTTCCACAGTCAACAAAACCCTAGTTTACCGTAACCGTTTAAGTCCGGCATTACCGTTTTCTTTAGCCCTAGAAAACGAAGTCGGAATAATTAGCTACAGTAGTTTGTAATAGCTATAGGTTTTATAAAAATATTAGTTTTACGAAATTCGGGCGTCTTTTGAACCCGATCGAACACAGTTCTTAAAAAACGTGTCCGGGAGCTCAGAATAGGAAAAATATTCTGAATATACTGTTAGACTCGTAAAAATATAATATTTTCAAAAATATCAATTTCGTAATTTTTCGGTAGCTAAAAAATCATATATCGCTTTTATACGCGTATTTTCTTACTACCGGCATTAAATTGTCATGTCTGCTTTTACATTACACTATTTTCTACTATTCTATATTATTCACCTATCTCTACTTTTTCTTACAACCTACTCCTACAAACCATACATCTATTTCTTACACATTTTCATTTCCAATACAATTTCACATCTTTCATTTCTTATTTTAATTAACAAAATTAAAAAAAAAAAAAATTCTTCTCTCTTTCTCCCAAAAGTAGCGCCGCCCCCCCCCCCCCCCCCCCCCCAATGATGTCTCAATTTGTTTTATTTTTCACTTATTTAATTAACATAAATTATCTCCCACATTTTCCTATAAATACCCCCTCATACCTTCACTTCTTTCACACCACTTTTACTAAAGTTACTCTCTCAAAATCTCTCAAGAATTCTCTCCAAGAAGTCTCTTATAAGAAGTTTTATTCTTCTTCTTCTTCTCTTTCTTTTAGGTAATATGCCTTCAAGAAATTCCTATGTTCATCTACTTAGTATGAACTTAGTGTGTGTTTTCTAAAACCATTAAGGTTAAGAAAGCAACAATAGGTTCATACTTTGTTTTTGTTCAAAATCTCTAACTCCTTTGTGTTCTTTTATGTTCATTACTATCTAAATATCTATATAGCTATATATATTATTTAGAGCATATAAGCTCAATGTTTTGTAATTTATGTACCTTTCATGCAATTTATTTACTTCATTTATTTCAAGTTGTTTTTAAGACTAGTCATTATAGTCTTAGACTTGTCCTCATCGAGTCAAAACATTTTCTTTTTCTTTTCTTTTCGGGACTAGTCTTTTCTTAGTCCCGGGGTACCTTGATGAAGCTAAGGTCTCAATACTTGATTTATTTCTTTATATGCTTATTCTTTTAAATTATTATGTTCTTTTCATATTTTCATAGCTTATGATTCATATTCATGCATGAACATAATGGTCTTGTCTCAATAAGATAAATGAAGGAAATGTTTTCTTAAGATAAAAAGTTTTCCCCTAGAAATAAGAGTATGGAGTTAATGTTTTCTCTAAGAAACTAAGAAGTCATCCTAAACAAGCCTAGAGGAACTTACAAGAAATTTTATAAACATACAAAGGATTTATGAAGTAAACAAGAGTTTTACAATAACTTCATCTTTTTCTTTAAATAATAGAACCCCTTTTCATTAAAATAAAATGATCCCAAGAAACCAAGGAACTAAGATATTCTTTTGTGAAAATTATTATTATTACAAATTGTTGGAAACTAAGCTTAGAAAAATAAAAATCATTCTTTTAAAAACTTACAAGAAATTAAATACTCATTTCAAAGTAGCTCAAGATCTTTCAAAATTTTCTCAAGTTCAAATCTTTCAAGACATTACCTTTTTCATGGATTGAGACAACTCCATTTACTTCATATATTTGTTATGAATCATTACATATATGCATATACCTTTCAAAAAGTTTACAAAATACTTGAAATATTCATCTCTTCAAATGAGCTTTGTATACAAGAAGGAAAACAAGTTTTTGCAAATTCGTGGCAAATCTGGTCGCTGCCTTTTCGGGACCCAAACGACTTAGTTTTATGAAAATAAGCTTAGAAATGCGTAGATCTTTTCGAGTAGGTAGAAAACGATATATTATACGCAAAATTCCGAGTTAAAATGAGCAAGTTATGGTCATTTTAAGTTGGAATTTCTCCTTATACGATTTTACCGCAATTTTAAGAAAAGATTAGAATCTTCAAAAATAGAAGTTCATAAAATACTCATCTTAGGTATTCTTCTTTCTTTTAGACAATCTCGAGGAGGATTGTTCATATCTCGAAGATTACTACGATTAGTGGAAATCCCGAACGACTCATCTATTTCAAGAAAGGTGTCATCATGGCTGAGTGAGTTTACTTCCCATTAATTTTCTCATACTCTTGATTGTGCTTGTAAAACTAGTTGCACAGAATTTAGGCAAAATCAAAAGGAAGTGTATGATAATATGTTAAAAGAATACTAAGTATATCGAAACTCGATTTGTTTGTAATAAAGTTGTATGTGCATTGATATCTTGAAGTGTTTGAAATTGGTTGATCACTTGAAAGAAGTTAAATGTAACACTAGACTTTAATTAAAGAAATTATTCATGCACTTCATATGTTGAGTCACATTTCATTCACTACTATACAATTGGTGGGACAAGTGTATAATAGTGGTGGTAGGCAGAATCGGTATATCATGTAAGTGGCGAGTAGGAGCCTGTAAAAACTACAAAATTGGTGGCTAGTAGGAGCCTGTAATAACTATAAGTTTTTTATGGTGTATAGGAGCCGGTAAGATCTATAAAAGTGTTTTTAAAAGTTGTGGCTGTAATTGGCCTGAATACCCAACCCCAAATGAAGGGCGTAATTCATTCAACATATGATTCTCGGAAAGTCATATGTCTTGTATGCTCACGTGGTTGTTGCATTCCATATGTTTGAATAATAAACTTGGTTGATAATTTACTTTGAGTATGAATTTTGGGATTTACTCACTAAGCTCATAAGCTTACACCCCTATAGGTATTTGTATTCTCAGGAACACCTATTTTTGTTCCCGAAGCCTCCCTGTATCCGTGTAAGTTTTATATATCGAAGCTTTTAGAGGAAATCTGCTCGAAAACTTAGATTAGAATTCCTTTGAAATCTTTAATATAGTATTTTGGATATTGTAAAGATTATCACGATCCCTGGGATTAGCGGGGGTATGCCCCTAAGAAATCATGTAATAGACCTTTGGATATTAATGATATAATATGTTTTATTTCTGGATTCTTGTATGTTCATTTTTACTTGCTTAAACTATGCTTCCCAAAAGCGTCTCCTATTACCATGCTAGACGCCTTACACGTAATACTAAGGCTTTCGCATGACTAAGTTAGTCATTCTTGAGTCTTGATATTATATGTGGCGGGCTACCACGCTTAGGGTATCCTTCGAGGCGTGACAACACAAACACAATCCACTTATCATTTGCACCAAAGGATCACAATACGATTCCTCTTTGAATTGTCGTAGCCTTAATTCTTCCTTTGAATCGGATCGTGATATTTGCTATTGCGATGGGCCCATACCATATTCACTAGGATGTTTCGACTTGAGATGTTTGGAAAGACTACCATATCCATCTCCCTTGGAAAAGACATAATTTGCATTACAATAATTGCAATGCACCCTAGTCTTCCCATCTACCCCTTCGACCTTCCTAAAATGTTTAGTAAACATGTTAGACTTGTATGGTCGATGTGGCTTGGTGGATGGGTTTGTCTCAATAGAAGGGTGTATTTCTTCACTTGAACCACCATAATCATCAGCTTCATGTTATGATAGTGGTTCCACTTTCGGATCTTGGGAGTTATTGTCATCATCCTCTTATTGATGGTGAACATGATTGAACATCTCGAAACCCGGTAGAACCGAAAGGATTTGGTTAGGTGTGAATTCAAGGTCGAACACCCGGAGCTCATTAAAAGTCATAGCAGTCAGCATCATCATCTATATTAATAGTAGGCTCTTGCTAACACTCAGGTAGCTTATCTTTCAATTTGTCTTTCTTTCTAGATTTTTTGGATGAACTACCAAAGAAAAAGGAAGCCATTGATTTTTTCCACAACGACTAAGTAGTAATGCAGGGGTCGTAGTGGAGGAATCGAAAATTTAAAAACAAAGAGGAGAAATAAGTGTGAGCGGGTAACCTTCTCGTTCAAGATAGTGTAAAAAATAAAAAGCAATATCAAACACAAGAATGTTTGATATTTCAAAATCTAAATATTAGAAAGTGGTTCCTTGATATGTTTTCTAGACGAACTTGTCAATTTATAGCCTTCTCTACATGCATAAAATTTATAAGCAACTTGTTTATCATTCTAAATCAACTTATGAAATTCCTGACATTGCAACAATTTTCAACATGTCATATTCAATTTTAGCTAAATTTGATATATCTACATGGTTCAAATTTCTTCAAGTTAATGTGTGCAGACTATTTGCACTAACAATTTTTTGGAAGCTAATGTGTGCAAGTGCAGCCAGTACCTGTCATTTCCCTAGGCGTGCAAGAACACCCTTCCCCACCCCCCCCCCCCCCCCCCCTCACTCTCTCTCTCTCTCTTCTCCTCTCTCTCTCTCTCTCTAAATGTCAAGGACAACCAGGATTTGATTTTTTTTTCCATTTTTTTAATGACCTCCTTTTCCATTTCCCTAAGGTGCCCCACCTCCACCCCCCTAAAAATTATATCCTCAGGCGTTTAGGCCCACCCACCCTCCCCCTTCCAATTATTTCCTCAGGCATGCAGGACCCTCCCTTCTAATTTGCTTAAGACAGCTGGGTTTGTTTTTGCCTTTTTCTTTTTTCAATTCGAGAGGATCCGTGTTGGAATCGCCGATTCCTTATTCAAACCGAGTGGTGCCAAGACTCGAACTCACCGCCGATTCTCTAGAATGAATTGCCTAGACCCGTCGGAACTGATGGGTCCTCCAACGGTTCATAATAGCACACATAGGCTGGTTCTCGGGTATAGAGCTGGCGAGGACTGTTCGGGGTGGGTCACAATTCATACCTGCCCCATGATGATGTCTAATTTGATAGCAATTACGAGACAAATGGCAATATACTTATCTTTCTCTTACAAAACACTACAAATCACAAATAATACTTGAGAGTGGTTACAAGAGTTAAGACTACAATAAATAAGCTCTGCAAACCCTAATAACTCCCTAACATTTTCTACTTATAAGGACTCCAAAAACCGAGCCATTGCTCTCCAAAAAGTTCCCCAACAATCTGATGAAAAATGTTGCAACGGCTAATTTCAAGCATACTAACTCGCCAGTGCGCAAGATTTGTGCGTGTTTCATTTATATCGATAAGCTAGTAGATGGCACAATGACCCCCCTAAAAATGCCCAAAAGGTCTTGCTCAGTGTTAAGTGTTGATACACTCTATTCTGCAATACTTACCAAAAAAAAAAAAAAAAAAATACACAACACAGAAAAAAAACAAACACAAAACACAAACGTATACAAATTATGCACATAATACTCATCAAATTTGTTTAATCAATTAAGTGTAATTTAACACAATTAAGCAATTGGTTGTGCAACTAATTTCCTCATCAAAACATACATTTAACCTAGCCGTTGCTCTCCAAAAATTTCCCCAACAATCTGATGAAAAATGCTGCAACGGCTAATTTCAGGCATACTGACTCGTTGGCGCACAAGATTTATGCATGTTGCATTTATATCGGCGAGCTGGTGGTGGCACGATAACCCCTTAAAAATGCCGAGAAGGTCTTGCTCAATGTCAAGGGCTGATACACTTTGTTCCGCAATACCTGCAAAAAAAAAAAAAAAAAACTGTACACAACACAGAAAAAACAAACACAAAACACAAACATATACAAATTATGCACATAATACTCATCAAACTTGTTTAATCAATTAAGTGTAATTTAACACAATTAAGCGGTTGATTATGCAACTAATTTCTTCATCAAAACATACATTTAACATACAAGCTTAACGATGGCAAAAAAATAAAAATAAATAAATAACATACAAGTTCAACACCCTATCCCTTCCGATGAGCTCCCTAAGTTAGTTAATAAGGTGGAGAATCATCTCAAACAGCATCAGCACCTAGTAATAAAGCATCATTCAAGTTGATGCCTCTAAACTAACCTCACACCTTCATCACATTTGGTATCTTGAAGTGCTATAAGTTATGTCTATGTCTATGTCACTACCCATATTCAATTCACTTGGTCTGGAGATGATTTCTTATGGCTAACAACTACATATTTCTTAGGTCACCTTAAAAAGTTAAGATTTATATACTTAGATTTTAATCGGATTACTAAAATTCTATCTTAAATTAACCTCACTAACTTGTTACCCCCTTCTACCATATTTCCTTTACCTCTCACCACCCGCTTTTCGAGCTAACACCATTAAATATGTTTATTGACATGGCCAAATAGGTAGATAAGATAATGACATGTGTCACAATATTATTTGTAATCACTATAATTATAATAATTATTATTTTATTCATGATGGAGATTATTATTAATATCAATATAATTATTATATTTAATTTTATATTGCATCTACCTATACCTATTCCTTTAGCTTTGACATCTTTAATTATAGGCTCCAATATTACATAATATATATTAGATTATGTGATAATGTAATATAAAAATAAATAATTCACAACGAATGGCAAAGTTGTCATATGTTGATAAATAAGAGGGTTTATGATCCATCTAAATATGAATAATAATATAGTTAAATAGCAGACATATTTGAACAAGAGAGAGAGTCATCCCAGAAGGACAGAAGGACGCAGTATAAGGCTGTCAGCCTTGGAATATACGCAGCCAACATTAAATGTTGCACCACTGGTGTTGGAGATGGCCTACATTGCTCCAGTTTTGTCTTTCGAGTTTTAAGCTGTCAGCATTAATTTTACGTTGCTAGCTTTTGTTTTACACCACCAGCCTTTATTGATAGCTTATGATGCACGATTTATTTCTTTTCTTTTTTAGGGTTTTCCATATAATAGTAGTATATATAGCCCTTTAACCTTATCTTTCTTCTCATAACCTAGCATATGCTTTTAAAACCCTAAAACCTCACACAAGCCTGCAACTTGGATCAAGGAAGAACAAGAATCAGAATACTAGGTGAGTTTGCTTATTTTTAATCTTTTGGCGATCTGAAAGAGTTATCTTTTTTTAGTTTTCTTATGGGTATTGAAGGGAGTTAATCTTTTAGAGGAGTTTTGGAGAAACCTTAAATTTCTTGATTAGAGATTCTGTTGTTCAGCGACCAGAGAAGGAAGGTGTGTTTTGACTTAAGATAGTTGTAGTTCTTTTTAGTTAAGAGTTTAGATGAGCTTAGAAGTACGTTTACCTTGTGGAAACAAGTTTTGAGAGAGTGTTTGCTTGTATTCAAGCATCTTTGATGAAGCTAAGCTAACCGTTCCAAATGTTATATCGGATACATTCTTATCTTGGTTGTTGTTTGTAAATGTAGGCTTAGAAACTGCAAATGAACTTAATGGTATTTGACTTTAATTTGGTTGTTGCTTGTGTTTAATTGGGTCTAGTGGATCAGAAGTATTAGTGCTACTAGGACGATATCCTGATGATCTATGTGTAGCATTGTCCCAAGTGGAGTCGTGCACAAAGATGATTTCGGTAGTTTAGGAGTGGTACAAGCACGGTACCTAGGGTGTGTAAGGAGTAACCAACACTAATATATATATATACACATACATATATATATATATAAGTATTTATGTCTATGTATTTGTTTTTATGGAGTCATGAATTACTCCAGGTTTAAGACCAGTTGCAAATAGCTTTAAACTATGTTTTTTACCTAGCTAATTAAAGATAATAACCTATGATTGATACATATATTACCATGTCACATGTGGATTTGTATGTTGTTTGTTCATACACATGTGATTATGGTTTGGCGTACTGGGTCTTGCTTTCACTCCTTTTATTTTTCAGGATTAGGTGAAGAGCCTATAGTGTTCAATCTATTAAGGTATGATGTATATGTGGGCAATGGGGATAAAGATAGTGCAAACAACTTTCCAATTGACTTTAAGGTGAATAGATTTGAGATAATTAGAGTTTTAGAACTATGAAGTTGAAATTCTTATGTTATAATTTAGTTGACGTTATGAGACTTTTCATATAATGTTTTTAAATTTGAATTTAAGTTGGGGGTTAGTTTATTCCAACAAAGTTATTTAAAGGTTTTTATTAATAATATCAATGTTTTAAAAGTTCTCCTTTAGTGTGAGACATTGGATTATATTGTGTTATAAATTGTGGTTTAATAGAATCTGAGCCTTAGCTATCCATGTCTAGTGAGGACATGTGGCGTACTATTAATACTCTTAGTTTAAGGTATTACAAATAAAATTTAGCAATGTGAGACTTTGTATTGTTTTAATAGCATTGTCTATTCACTTGTAGATTTGAAGCACATAAAACTAAACAAATTTCTATAATCTTTAGTGATGAATAAACCTATAAAAAGCAAACAATTATTTTACTTTTAGAATTCTCAGCTTGCAACATCATTTTTCTTTACTTTTTCTATTTTTCTGTTTCTTTGCTTTTTCACACCAATCAAAAGATTAGATGCATTGAGTTTCTTATCAAGGTAAGTTCCTTTTCTAGCTTGTTATGTTTTGTTGGTGATGAGGCTACATGAAGAAGATCCTTTGCTATTCGATGCTTAATTTTTCTCCATTGAAGTGATCAAGTCCATAACATTAAATCCTTCAATTTCATTATTCTAATCTTTAAAAGTGAATCTATTTGCACATGTGTTTTCCTATAGAAGAAGGTCCTTGGAAGAAGATGAGTTTCCTACGTTTAAATGATTTACTCGATAATGATAAATTTATCAACAATAGAAAGATGTATATTACATTTATAATACTTTGATATAATACTAGTATATGATGCTAATAAGCTAGGTAACCTTAAAAATACATATGTGAATTTTTTTTTTTTTAATTTTCTTCCTTACATTCTTAAAAGTATAATGAACTTCAGTTTAATTTTTATGTAGTTTCTTTTATAGAGAGGGAATGATCTCAAGCAAATTCACGTCATGTTTTTAGATGATATGATGTAGAAATTACAATTATGTTCTTGACCAAAGGGAGGCTTATTTCAGCCTTACCCTCCCCAAAGAAATATAAAGGAATATCACACCCTTGGTGAAATAGCATAGAATTGTTTTCAAGGAATAGATGTGAATCAAAATTCCAAGCTTACTCTTTTAGAGGTAAAATTTTCTTACAAAAAGTGTAACAATATTTAAAAATGACTCTTATCCAAGAAGGCATATTGGTTATTTTTGTATGAAGTAATTGTGAAGAAAAAGATTAACTATTACTACTGCAAAAAAAAAAAAAAAAAAAAAAAAAAGAAACTCTTGAAGACTCTTGGTATACATTGGAAATTTAAAAGTTTGACTTTGTTAGATCCTCAATAAGATTTATTTTCCCCGTGTGCCAATGTCTAACATTATCAGTTTGCCAAGGCTGATAAGAATTTTAGACTTCTCACAGGTGTGCTTGAAGATGATACATATGATAATATTTTATTATTTAGAAAGTTATCTGAACTAGAATGAGGTTGTTAGGATACTTATTTATCTACTATGTTAAGATCACGCTTAGCTCACACCAAGATGGTGTCTCCAAAAGGGTCTTTGAGAAAGTGCTCAACAACAAGAGAAGTGCAAGGGACAATGTTATGGGGCCCATTCCTCACCTTTCATTTCCAATTCCAGTCCTTATGTATTCCTTTGATGTTCAAAGTCTTATATTGCTAATTTTTTATCACTAAACCTAATGTGTAATGTGAGATTGTTAAGCCATCATCAAAGTGATTGAAGTTATAGGATAATTGTGAGCTTTTGTAAATGAGAAAAGTAGGCATTTTTGTTCTTCAAATTAAAATAATAATGATTAATAATAAAAATAACAAGTCTAAGTGTTATATCCTTATTCGCCTATGTAGCCAAGTCAATAAACGACCTAATGTTATCAACAAATTTCTATGTTCGATCCAACTAAAAAGCAATTTGCCCATGTAGTCAAGTTAGGGTTTAGCCAAATGACTACACAAAATATTATATTCGTTATTAATAATGCTGTCCTAGGAAAATGTAGACCACTTCTTTGTTTGGTCCAACACATATAAAACAAGTCCTTTTTTTTTTTTTTTTATGTTAAGCCCTCATATTTTAATCTTCCTCTCAGCCATCATGGATGTAATAAACAAAGGAATGATGAAGTCTAATGCATTGCATGAAAAGGTAGCTAGTAAACTCATTATAAAACTTTGTTATAACAAATGGATATAGAATGCTGAAATATTAGTTAAGCTTGGCCAGCCCCGTTAATAAATTCGCCCAAGAAAAAGGAAAAAAAAAAGTGACAAACAACCAAGATTAGAAATCAACAAAATGAAAAAGCTAAATGAGTAAGAGAGCTAGAAAATTTAGCACATTCAGCAAAGGAAGAGTAAGAAAAGGAAAAAGAGAAGGAAAAAAAAAAAAAAGGAAGAAGAAGAACATCAGCGCATCTGACATTCAACACAATCACTAATGAGTAAGGAAATCATAAATTTTCAAAACAAAAAGGGAAATGAAAAGAAAAAGAAAAATGAACTTCAAGTCGGGGGCTAGAATTTGAACAATTAAGACAAAAAAGAAATTGCAAAATATGAGCTATTGATGCATCATAACGTATGAGTGGAATTGCTTAGAATAAGGGTAAAAGTTGATTTAGAGTGAAAAATGGGTTGGCTAAGCTTTGCTAATTTGAATGTATTTTGATTTAGCAAAATTAAGAAGACACGGCTATGGTGGCTATCACAAATGAAAGCGTATGTTCACTGAAGTAATGAAATCATGTTTTAATGACATGATATTTTAAGTCTAATATTCTTGAGATTATTTTTGAAAAAAAATTGATATTTAGGACATTTTAAAATTGCATTGTTTTCCTTTCCACTATGTATACTTATGCCGTGTGTGGGTGTGTGTATGTGTATACACACATATAAATATGTCCATCAAAGTGATGTTTCAAGAAAAAATCAAATTTTATATTTTATGTTTTTTAATTATTTTATTTATTTAATATATATATAATTATAATAGTTAAATAACATTATCATTACTTCAAATAAGGCAATAATAAGACTATGACACATCAATATCAATTATTGTGTTTGTATTGATGTTAATAATAAATCTATATGAATTCAAGGGGGAAAAATTTCTACCAATTAACCTTGTAAATAAATATATTAACAGACTTGACATTATATATAACCTAAATATTGAGTTAATAGGCATTCTTTCATATAAATGCTTCACATAATCCATATATTTTTTATGGCTAGAAAAATCTTTATATTATTTAATATGGGACTTTCTCAATTTCAATCTTGTATTCTAATATTTATTATATTATATTTTTAAAAAATAAGATGTCATTATATTTCACTAAACTTAAAAGTGATTTATCTATATATGTGTGTATATATATATTATTAAGTATATTCATCCGAACTTCTTTCAAATGCCTCCATCCCGAAGCCTCAAATGGAAACATTGGAATGGAATTTGACTGGTAGAGATTGACACCGCAAGAAGCGCTGTCAAATCACATCATGTTCCTTCGGATGTTTATTCCTCTGCTACATGAAGTGTTGGGACCTACCGTTGCTTCCTTATCTACTAAAAAGCTTAAACAACTCCGGTACTCCAGTCCACACGTTGCTTTTGCTTTGGCGTGGCAAATCATTGTCCATTGCTTAGCAGCAAGCACAAGTTCGAGCTCAAAATCAAGTTCCTACGTTATGGACGTCCAATGAAAGGAAAAGGCATAAATAATTATATAATTAAATTATATAGAATTATCTTTATGAATTTCTTTTTCAAAAAGTTATTAGGTAATAACAAACTCAAGCTACACTTGATCAGCTTAATTTCATCTAACTTCTTTT
This sequence comes from Combretum micranthum, assembly GCA_024138025.1. Classification (NCBI taxonomy): domain Eukaryota; kingdom Viridiplantae; phylum Streptophyta; class Magnoliopsida; order Myrtales; family Combretaceae; genus Combretum; species Combretum micranthum. The sequence continues at coordinate 1,024,734 of JAMXBD010000375.1, forward strand.
CTCTTTTAAGTTTATTTAGGTAATGCCTTTCTCTTTAATTTTTTTTTACCTAGCATATAAGATTCCCAAACCATTATGCATGCTGATGTTTTAGACAAAATTGCTATACATATATATAACAACAATTAACAATGAATTATTAACTTTTTCTCATCCATGGAGATCAACTATCGGATTTAGAAAATTCAAAATAAAATAAGAGGGAACCACAATCTCACACTTTTATATGGAAGCAAACAATAAGGCTGCAATTGGGGAAAAAAAAAATAGGGATGCAAGCAAGCTAAACTGAGCTGAGGTTTTAAAAACTCATATTCAGCTTGTTTAAAAATTACCGAATTTGAGCTCAAGTTGATCTTTTTATCAAGTCTGAAATCTAGACTCAAACTCGGCTCAATTAGCTAAACGAGCTTTATTTGAATTTCGAACTCGACTTGTTTACAAATCGAGCTCAAGCCGAGCTAAACTTAACTTCTTATCAAGTCTAACAAGTTTTTATCCAGCTTAAAAATAAAGCTCAAGCTCGACTTATTTAAATAGCCCCATTTTTTTTTTCAAACCTAAAAATAATATATGAAAATTGTTAAATATATATTAAGTAGAAATTAGTTGTTTAGTTTAATTATATATTAATATATCATAAATATAACTTATAAATTTGCTTACGAGCTTGTTAAGAAGCCTACTTGCGAGTCTATCCATGAGCATATTCACAAGCCGGCTCGCGAGCGTAAATCAGAACTTGAGCTCCACTCGTTTAGATAAATAAGTTTTATTTTATACTGAAGCTCGACTCGTTTACTTATCTAAATTGAGCATAGCCAAGCTCGAGTAGCTCGTGAATAAAGCTGGACATACGAGCCGCGGCCCGCAAGCTAGCCCGTTTACCTGCTTAAAAAAGAGGGTTGCAGCTAATTTTTTTTTTTTTTTGTCAGTTTAAAAGTAAGCCAAATTAGCCGCATTCGTTTACAAACCTGCGGGCCAAAGCGGTCCTAATCCATGATAGATCGGGCCAAAGCTGGGCTAGCTCGCAAGCCAACTATTAAAAAAAAAAGAGAGAGAGAGAGGAAAAGTTTAAGAACAAAAATAATAATAACATATTAATGATTATCTAAGATATGTTATTGAGGAGGATTGATTGATACAAATATCACATGCATAATAACATTCTTTTTAAGTACATATTTATTAATTTAAACGTTGTATTGCATCCAATAAATGATTTAAAAAATTATATATAAATAATTAAAATAGCAATAAAATAAATCATTGATATATATAAAACACTACAATACATAAATATTCTAATTTTTCACAAATTAAAATAAAAATAAAAATAAAAAATTCATTTTGACCTGCGGACCGATCCATTTATCCATGGGTTGGGCCCAAGATAAGAAATTTTGGCCCATTTAAAAGCAGGCCAAAATGATCAAGATGTTTAACTCACAAGCCAAAGCGAGCCGGCCTGTCGTGGCCCATTTAACCCTTATACCCACCTCTACTTGTGTGCAGTTTGCTCATCTGCTGCCCTAGCAAACAAGATAACAAATAATCTAATCTGAATATTTATATCAGGCAAACCAAATTAATTTACATTCAAATTTTGTTATATAAATGTTATTTGTCATTTATATGGATTGATGTTCTTTCCTTTTATCAGACTATAATGTAATTCCTTTATCAAAGTCTCTTTTTATAAAAAAAAAAATTCATATTTATATTAATAAACAAAGCATTTGCTCTTATAATAGAGTTTTCTAATTCTTCTTTTTTTATAATCATTTCTTACAAATGCTCTTCCCAGTCATCCAATAGCCGAATAAAAATGATTAACATAAATCAAATGATCTAAGATCACAATAAGTCCTCCTAGTGGGAAAACTCATGATAGCTTTAATGAATTTGCATGTGCTGCAACTCATTCATACCGTTTGCATTTCAAGGGGAAAATTTTGATAACATGCTGAAATCAAATAGATATATATGTGTGTGTTTATATATATTCCACGAAAACCACATCATGCGTTTAAACTACTGAAAATGAAAATTATGCAATTTTGATTTAATTTATCATTTTTATTATTTTCGGTTGATTAGGATGGAAGAATAGGAAGATAGGGACTCTCAGTTTTCCAAATGTGGCCATAGATTCCGAAAACGAATTTCATGCTTGTAAGTAATGACAAGACAAGGCGTAGCTCTTCGCACTCAGAATTGGAGATAGGGACTCAGTTTTCTTTTTGAATTTACGCGAGACTGGAGATAAGGATTAAGGAGGGTTTTGGACTAAAGTCGTGATGGTAAGGTCCCACTTTCGGCATGACTTGATCCGGACGACGCTGTGGATCCCGAAGCAAAGCCCAATTCAAATATTTTGCCAGAGTTTTATTTGATCTGCTTTATTTATTTCAAAGTTAATTATAAAAATATGACCAATATTTTGATCAATTTATAAATGTATAATCTGTATTAATTTTTTTAATAAATAAATGAGTCAAATTTTATATAAAAATGTCAATATAGCTAATTACTATTATAGGGATATATATATTAGTCTTATTGGACTAAAAATATTACTAAATAAAATAAAATATTATAAATTATTTTTTAAAAAGAAAATGAAAAAAAGTTAAATAATTTTTATGATCACAAAATATTAAAGCGCCTTTCAAAATTATTAAATAATATTAATACTTTTTATATAAAACTTAGGTTACTTATATGTTAAAAAAATTAACATAAGTCATGTATTTACAAATCGATCAAAACATAAGTTATATTTTTTATAATTAATCTTTTATTTATTTGCTTCCTAATTCAGCCTTAACTCATATTGAAAGAATATTTATGCGTTCTTCTTTAGAGATGGATTTACTTAAAATTATTTGATAAAGTGACTTTCATGAATCAACTTTAGAGATGGATTTCTTTAAAAGTATACAAATTCTTATCAATCTTTGTACATATTATAGATGGTGGGGACATTTTTTAGTATCAATGTACGAGTCGAAGTCCTTAATATCATCCATAAGATAGTAGATCTTTAAAAAATAATGCTTGAACATGGCTTTATATAAGCTAAAAAGCGGACCTCAATAAAAAAGACGTCACTTTCCTTATCAAAATGCTATTTTAATTTTGCACCTCCGTTATATGTCAAACTCGTTTTTTCCCCCACTTCTTCCAACAATAGCAAGCAATACGTCCATCAATTAGTATAACCTTAAATCTTTATACAGATTATAACAAACGATATGCTTATTGAAATCTTCGTAATGCTAATCACACCGATCTACATGTTAATCAAAATCCAGTCTGTCTCATTAATCGGTGCCTAATTATGCAATCTATAATGATTCCTTTGCAACTTAAAAATTATTTTATTCAAATACCTTAAAAATGCAACCTTTATTCACTTTTTACACCTGAGTCACTTTGTGATCTTGCTAGGAAATCCTTATCACGGATATTGGCCGATATATCACTTATCGATCTGTATATTCTGAACATTCAAGGCTAAACATTTTCATAAAAATTCATCGTAACACTTCCTGTCGACCGAATCAAGCTTATTCCCAAAGTCTCTTTTGCTTTTTCGGTCTAGAACATTTTACCAATTCCATCCTTCCTGGGGACCGATTCATGCACGTCCATTCTCTGCCAATTTCCAACCAATGAGCCCATCTGATCAACCTTATCGTATAAACCAAGAAGCCCTCCCGTATGTACAAATAGCACCTTTCGGCCTTCCCACTTCTTTGGATTTTCAGCCATGTCTTTCATCATCCCATAAGCAGCTTTCCCACTGTATGACCCAACCAATTAGAAATATCAGATGCAGTTTCTGGGAGTACAAGCAAATTCATGTAACATTTGACTAAAGGGTTAAAAACAAAGTAACTATGCTGCAAGCGATGAGCCACCTGCCACCCCAGAAAAACCTTCTGCAATTTAGATCCAACATGACAGCATTTTTGTTTCAAGCCTCAACACATCAATTCGCTTTTTCCTTTTTTTTTTTTTCAATTATTATTATATTAAGGGAACTAGAATGGAAAATGGATGTTTGAATCTATCTTTGTTGGAATTGCTATATGGTTAATGTGTCAGGGATGCAAAAAAGGAGAGTGGCACTGAAATGTAACATCAAACACCAAAGAATCCAATGAAAGTTGAAAATCATGATATAATAAGAGGTCATTGACTCTATTGTGATGGTAGATATTTTCCACACAAAAATCTAATAGAAGTGAAATGCACAACCATCACCACATTTGAATGTATAAACTTGGATCTGATAACAAAGAAAAAACAGCAAAAACGATTGATATACCTGTACACAGGATCTAACACGACTCCTGTTGATGCAGCAACTTCAGTGACAAATTTAAGTTCTTCACCCGTGCTCAATGCGTAGCCCACACCTTTGGCCTGCACAGACCATATAATATTAATTCAATATCAGCAGATGCAACTACTAGTAACCAATTACAGGAAAGTTACAGCATCATAGTTGATGAAGTAAAAATTGGCTAGTCCTTGGATCACCTATTTTTAGCAACACCCTCCATTGAGGTATGCCAAATAGGAATGTGGGACCGCATGCCATGTCGCATGTGGAGGGTGTTGCTAAAAATGGGTGGTACTTTTTTCTAGTTGATGGATGCTTAAAACATTTAAATCAAGGAGCTATATTTTTCAAGTTGCTTTAATATCATATAAGAACTCTCAGCCTCTAACAATAATCCTGGACCTAAAAAACCAGAAAGAAAAAGGAAGAGCATAACTCCCCTAACATCTTTTTCTAAATGTCTGACATGCATTGTACAGCAGATTAAAATGCCATGCAAGGCTAAACACTAAACAGCAAACCTTTATTAAAATTTCAGAAATACATAGCAAAAGGAACTGCTTTCTGTTAAGTTATATGTTGTATTCATTAGTATTATATTTACTATACGATATAATTAATATAGTGGTAGGTGAGATATACCAACAGTCACAAGAACATTTTATATATATGTTTATGTATGTACAAACAAAATGAAAAGAAATACATATTTTTTATTCTCTCTTTTTTCTTCACATGGTATCAGAGCCCTAATCATCTCAATCCTAACCCTAATTTACTTAAACACAAACCCTAACCATAACCCTAATTTGTGTGGCTGTCAAAGGCTTGTTAATCATCTTTCCGGTGTTGGATTAAAAATATTTTTACACCACCATGTTCCTCTCTTCTCCAGCGTCATAACCCACAAATCTCATCACTGGAATCTCCTCCATGCGTCGCCACGCGCCGTTGCCGTCGTAACTACTGGATCTTCTTTTCGGACGTTTCTTGGCCTTTTCTCTTAACATGCGTCAGCTTCTACTCTTTATTGGGTTTGGGCAATCAAAACCCATAAAAGCCAGTTTCTTTCGCCGCCAGCCGCCGCCGTACACCGCCGCTGCTACCAATCAGTTGTCTCTTGATGGTTTGTTCACTCTTCTTAAGGGTTTTTTGTTCTTTTTAACATGGCTACTGATGGTACGTCCTCAAAATCCAATCCTTTTTCGAGTCTCTTATCACCACCTTTGGTTATTGCAATAGAAAAGTTATTAGGCAGCTCCAATTATTTGTCTTGGTCCAAAGCAGTGGAGTTGTGGTGTATGGGTCAAGGTTTACAGGATCCTTTGACCACTAAATTGGATGACGTGCTGCGAGAGAGCAGAGATAATTGGATAAGAACTTATGCTTTACTATTGAGCTTGTTATAACAATTTATTGATCCATCTCTTCATCCAATTTATAATCATTATAGGACATGCTATAATGTATGGGTTCAAGCAAAGACTCTTTATACTAATGATATCCAGCGTATTCGGTAATTTCTAATCTGCTTAACTTGAGACAATTTGGTATATCTATTATAGATTTTCTTGGCAGATGGACATCTATTAGGCTGAGTATAACTCTTTCCTCCCTCCTGGTCAGTCTCTTAACAATGATTTGGCTCGGAGACAGATTTTTTATGGTTTGCATTCTTACTACTCTCGATCCTGATCTTACTCCAATTCGAGATCAGATATTGGCTAGTTCTATCATACCATCTATGGATAAAGTTTTATTTCGTCTTCTTCGTGTCTCATCCATCACTAATGTATCTTCACATGGTTTTCCTTCTGTGGATAATTTAGCTTTAGCTTCTCATGTGGCTCCCAGAGTTCGAATAAATCCAAGAGAAGGACAAGGTGGAGATCATGGAGGTAATCATAGAGATCATCCTAGGTGTGCCATTGTCATCGATGGGTCATACTAAAGATAAATGCCACAAGTCACATGGACGACCTCTACGTGCTAATATCATCCAGAGTACTAATTCTGCAACAATTAAAGGACAGCATCGGGATTCTCTACTACTCACTAGAGCTGATCTTGAGAATTATCTTTAGTATCAGGCTTCACAACAATCATCATCTTCTACTACTTCTATTGCCCATACTGGTAATTCTGTTGCATATCTTACTCAAACTTCCTCATTAGGTCATTGGGTGGTTGATTCTAGTGCTTCTGAGCATATTTCTGGTAATCCTCATCTTTTCTCTCACTTTTCAAAATCTGTCTCATTACTTTCTGTGATTGTAGCAAATGGTTCAAACGCAGTAGCTAAAACTGTGGATAGGCTCAATCAGGGTCAAGCTCAACCACACATCGACAAAGACGTCATTTAGATTGAGTGGGGGAGGGTGTTAGGGTCCATTTCTTGTAATGCTTTTGTAGCATGACCCCATCCCTTTTTGTACATATGATGTATAGTAGGAAGGCCCCTTAAGGCCACTTTCCTTGTATAGTATTATCCATTGTAATTTCCATTTTTAGTAATTTTAGGTGTGAACTCAAGAGTTTTAATATCTCCTCCTGCCAGACTCAGGAATGCATATAAAGCTCTTTATGGGGACGTGAGTAACCTTGTGGATTTAAACTCTTACTCGCCACTTGACTATACACAGTCAGGAAACTTATTGTGCACTGTCTCACACAATTGTACTATTGTTGAGCATCAATAAACAACTTATTTCATTTCAAGTGTCTCGTATTGATTTGCTATATTGTTCTTGTCTTGTTGTGTTCATCTATACTTGCAGCTTTACCACTAGGCGGAGGCCTTTTTGTGTGAATTTAGGCTTGCTTACTACTGTAAAGGGAAGACAGTAAGCGTCGCACAGTCCTAGTGTGCTAGCAAGAGCCCCAGACCGTGACACTTTGCATGTCAACAGTACTTGGGATTTGGTACCATTGCCGCTTGGTAAAATTCTTGTTGGGTGCCGATGGGTTTGTGCTATAGAGGTAAGCCCTGATGGTACAGTTGATCGGTTAAGGCTCGCTTGGTTACCAAGGGTTATACTCTGGTGTGTGGTTTGGATTATGTTGAATTATTTTACTATCACTCGACCTGATATATCATTTGCAATTAATGTTGTCAATCAATTTCCCCAATCTCCTTGTAGTAGTTATTGGAATGCAGTGGTCAGGATTTTTAGATATGTGAAAGATGTTCCAGGTAGAGGTCTACTATATGAAGATCATGGTCACTCTAAAATAACTGGATATTTTGATATTAATTGGGCAGTTCTTCATCTAATAGATGATCTACTTCTGGGTATTGTATTCTTGTTGAAGGAAGCCTGGTATCTTGGAAAAGTAAGAGCAAGATATGTCGCTAAGTCAAGTGCAGAAGCAAAATCGTGCCATGACTTTGGCAACTTGTGAATTGATTTGGTTGAAACAGTTGCTTAAGGACCTAAAATTTTGTGAAACTTCACAGATGAAGCTAATTTGTGATAACCAGGTTGTATTATATAGAGCTTCCAATCCTGTATTCCATGAGAACTAAGTACATAGAAATTATTGTCATTTCATTCGAGAAAAGATCTTATTTGGCTGCATCTTCACTAGCCATGTCAATTCAAATGATCAGTTTGCTGATATACTAACCAAATCCTTAAAGGGTTCTCGTATTGAATCTATTTGTAACAAACTTGGTGTATATGATTTATATGCTCCAGCTTAAGAGAGAGTGTTAGGTTATATGTTGTATTCATTAGTATTATATATACTATACAATATAATTAATATAGTGATAGATGAGATATATTAACAGTCACAAAAACATTGTATATATATCTCTATGTATGTATAAACAAAATGATAAGAAATACATATTTTTTATTCTCTCTTCACAGCTGCCATCTCTATTGGTAAATGGCATGGGAATGATGGAATTGTACCATCAGCTCAAAAAGCCCTCCCAACTTATTAAAATCAATTATAGACAATGTACCATGCAGGCACACACACGTGTATGAAGTTATGATCTTACATTTTTTATGTGGACTATATCACGTGAGGAAACACTTGCTTCAAGTCCATCAAGAAGACCTTGAACAAAGTCATAAAAGTAGTCGGGATCATCACATACAGAAAATGCATGCACCTGTAACAGCAATAGAACATCCTAAATCCTTTGACTGAAAATATACCCTGGAAATGAAATAATTAGGCCAATCAGAAAGATGTTCTGAGTAAAATCATACCCTAGCCTTCATGCTCAACCATGATCCCAGTGACAGACCAGCAATTGTACCCCCACTAGATTACAAATAAGATGGCCATTAATACAACTGTGATAAATTTGCTATTAACAGATGTAATTTCAGCATGTAAAAGAAGACTGTTTTTTTCTCATATTTCCATATACAAAGGAACATCACAAGTGAAAACTTTTCACATGACAAGCTGTTACAATGGAATATAGTCTCCAATAGTGACTGTTTCTTTTTGCTCCAGTTTTGAAAAGCCCCATCAGCACTTATTTTTCTCTTTTGAGTTCGCAAGAAACGTTTAGATGAAAGCAGCACATGATCTTAATTGGTCTATTCCCCTTTTGGATAATACGAAGGAGTTCAACTCTTTCTTTGGGAATAGTATTAAAGGGATGAAGTAGTGGCTAATAGCTATATTCTGATTGAAAGAAATCTAAGTAGATTTCAGTCTCCTATGGTGTCTTCAGAGGATGTCATAAGCAGGACAGTGTTAAGCACCAGAGACCCCTAGATCTCTCTCTTTCGAGACTGAAATTTTTAGCATTGAGAGCAAGTGCCTCTATAGTGTTTTTTGCAGTGATAGGGCTTTATTGTGTTCTTTAGTTTTTGCTTTTACACCTTACTTTGGGCTGCAAATGCCAAACTATATCACTTTTCTTTAATTACACTCCTTTGGTTTTGTAGTGGATTAATCTGACTGTAATTTGCTTCTTTGATAAGAATTTATCAAACTTTATATATATGTATATCATATACAAACAATAGCAGAACTGAAACTCTTCTTCAATAATCTATCTATATGCTTATCTAATCTGTAAATTTTGATCGAAGTGCTAATCTGTTAGGGAACAGTATTATAATAGCAATAATAGTATGCTGATGTTGTAGTTATGTAGCAGCAGTAAGTGGTCACTGTTGCATTGTTTTGGTGTGTAATAGCAATAGCAGTGTGTAGTGTTGCAGTGTTTGTGTGCAGTGGCGTGTAATTGTCTGTGTTTACATGTTTGAATTCCAAATTAAGTATTAGTTATGTTTGTGGTAAAAAAAACTGCCACTTGTACCCTGCTTCTATGCACAAAGAAATGGAATCAAAAATAGAAGTATCGATTTCCAAAAATTTTGAGATGTTTTTCTAAAATAACCTAGAGTTCTCTCTTCAATTAAGCCCTAAACAAGGATCATAAAATTATCTCCCTGTGCATGAAAAGCAGTCCGGAGACAGTCCGGTGTTAATTTGTATTGCTGCATTGACCACATCTCATTACTAGGGAATTTACATAACAATTTAAGCAAGCATTATACAACCCTCATGCTTAATCGATAAGCCATGTAACACCATTTTCCTAGCTTACAACTCCACAATGATATACCATGTCTGACTCCTCATGCTGTTTTCTTGCCTTGCTATGTTGCATTTACAAATTTCTCCATTTCCCACTGTCCTATATATATGTACACCAGAAAAAGTCTACACTCAAAAATTCTTTTTGAAAAATTAAACATTTATAGAGAAACTTTTCATGTATGCAAGAAACATACATGAAGAAATTGACGAGGGTTAAAAACTGATAATCATTAGAAAGACTTCATAGATTCTGAAGTTTCCATGTATCAACAATATAGGGCAAAACTACAAAGTCCCAGCTATGTCCAGCCCCATTATGGTCCATCATCGCATAATTCTCACTCGTGGTCATATGTGTGTATAATCTGCTGGAACTTTGCCATCAGATGGCCACACCTCAACCATTGAAATGCATGTAAGAATTTCAAATAACTAAATGCAAACTTATAAGGTAAGTTAGAATAGAAATAAGCTATTAAGATAGCATGAAGAGAAAATTCAAATAAATTAATGGGTAATGAGCAGAACCTGCCACATGCTACAACAATGTCATCAAATTTCATTTTTCCAATCTCACTTTGTTGCTCAATTTCTCTCACTGCTTCAACATAACCCCTACAAAGGACAAGCCCATACAGTCATCAGCCTAGCATTATAGGATCAAAAGCCAGCAATTTTGAGAGTGGAATTAGATTTATAGGATGTATGAAGGCAGAGTAATAACAGGTTCACACAGCCAGAGGATACACAGAGAAAAAGCAATCAACTCTCAAAAGAAGAAACCAAGCATCTAATTATTCCTTCTATCTCCAGTAGAATACCATAAATCTGCTCAGCATATCAATGTTTTACATTGTAACATGCAGCCTCTAGGATAAGAAAGGACTAGGTGAACTCTCTTTATGAGTAACTACAAGCATGATACACAGCTGCATTGAGACACATGCTCACATCATCCAAAAATTCACAATTACATTCAATACCAGTTTTAGGTAAGAATAAGCAAAACTGATTAAGCTCTTGGCCTCTTCTGAAAATAACATTCAAAGAATAGGAAAACTAATAAGATAAAACCAGATATGATTACAAGCTAGTTGAGTTGCATGCTGTAAAGGTAGCACGATAATATCCATATCAGCATACTGCTTCGATCTAAATGGCAGCATCAACCCAAGCAATCAGAGAGTAAAATATTTTAACCACAGGTTAGTGTAATTAACATCACTTTTCTATAACATTTTCCATCACCTTAGTCCTGTCATTTCACTCTGTTGGCACATTTCAAAAAAGTGCAGCAGACAAAAAAAATGAAAATTTTGAAAATGGTTACATGTGATTCCCAAATAGATTAAAAATATTCCTGTCATCTCCCCGCGCCCCCCCCCCCCCCGTCATTTGAATAACTAGTTTATCTGATGCCTAGCCATTCATTTCCTTAGAAGTTACTGCAGAGAAAGTCAAAATGAAAGGAAAAGAAAATTCTGGCTGCTAAGGCATGAATTTTGATATGCTCTAAAGTTCAATGTGCTACCTCCATTCCAGTCACATTCCAAAAGAAGTTATAATGCACAACCCATCAGCGCAATACAGCTGGTTGATTTGGCTTCGAAGGGATAGGATCTTTAACAAGTCAAATTAGGCAAAACCATAAAAGAACATAAAAAAGCTAACAAGATGCACTGATACAAGCAGACCCACTGTTTGTATGGATCAGAGAGGGAGAGATTGTATAAGAGATATTACAAATCTTGAGAGAAATAAAAACCAAAGCAGCAAACTGATAAAAGGAAACAGCAGAAGTACCATCCTCAACAATCAATTAAACCTTTTTCCATCATGAATGTTGCTACAGAGCTTAGCATCTATTTAAGAATAATTGCTATATAACCTCTTCTATCAAATTTATCTAAAAATAAGTCTAAATGAATAACACCTGTGAATTTTACAAACAGTCAGATAGGGATAAGCAAACTATTAAGAACTAACAGGTTCCTAAGGAGTTTGATCCACCAACCGGAACAACATATGGGTTTCTTCCTTCTTTCAGTAACTTCTCTTTCAAGTGATTTGCTAGAGCCTGAAATCAAATTTACAACATGCAATCAAAACTATACCAACCTGGTGGTGGAGAAAAACTGAATTATGTTTGGTCAAATAAGTGATCCAATCTAGTATTTTCAAAAAAAATTGCACCGAAAGGTCAGACTTTAATTCTGTAATAGGCATAACATGTAACAGCACCAATTATGTGAAAATAGACATGACATACAATACAAATTGAATAAATTTTGTATTGATTTAAACTGAAAAATGGACGAATACAAGTCTTTTTCATTGAGGGATTCAGATTCCATAAAAAAACTAATAGCCAGATCTAAAAAGTCGTAACTAATTTGGAAGAATGAAAATGTAAGAATAAACCCATTAACAAACAGACTCTACCACTTATCTAACATCTAACCACATAATCAACTGGCCTATATAGCTCCTCAATATGTCCACCCCTTAAACTTTCACTTTGTTGGCTTGGTGAAAAATCCAAAGTCTAGTTTCTCGACCATTAACCTTTCAGCATCTGTAGATCTTTGATCTCATCCCTGCTCCTCCTCTTCATACCTTCTCATCATCTAAATTATTAGTCCTCAATGACTTATTAGGATATTGATATAGAGAATGGATTGATCAGACTGGAACAACAGCCTATTCTCTGTCTCTCCTTCAAGCTCAGAATTGGTATAACAATAATCCCAGCTTCCCTTCTCTCTGCAAGTTGAGGATGGGCAAATACATGTCCTAGAACTGTGGAACAAACTTTTATTCACTCTGCCTGAAGCCTGCTCCCACAGCTTACTCATTCCATATGGATTTTCTTTGACTGAAAAAACATCAGAAGCAAAAGGAAAAAATAACATATATATACACACACACACACAGATGATATTCTCTCCTGTTGTATGTCCTTATTAATAACAACCACCACCATCCCATTGTTTGCATATACAAATGCAAAAAAAATTGGGCACATGAATACAAGCCCTTGATTCCTCTCCTATGTCAATTGCTAATTTTTTGCATGCCCCAGTTTTCTCTATAGTCAAGTGACGGTTAATGGCATAGTCTCCAATTATATGGTTTTGCCTTTATATAGATTACAATTATTCTTGGTGGAACTTATGGTCATTAGGGTCAGTGGCTTGTTAATAGAGAACCATTTGTTTTGATAAACAATTAAATGAAAAGATAATAATTCTTTCTATTTTTATTTTTCAAGGAATAGCACATGCACATTTGTACAAGCCAGATGACCCGACTTACTAAAAAGAAAAGTAATATATTCTGAGACATCTTCTAAATATAACAGTAAACCTGGAAAATAAAAACTAAGATCAAGTTAACATGACATCACAAGCTACAGATAATAGTAATTAGGACCCCAAATCTTTTCAATTATCCACTCTAGCCTCTGCTACGGGCAAGATACTGACTCACCCTTACCAAAAATCTCCCTCCAACATACCACTAGGAATTGAACATATAGAATTGGCTTCAATACCAATCGTTTAAAATTTTCATGACCACTTATAAAATGATCTTTATTTCGATATGTTCTAATCTAAAATGATACAACAGCAGCGAGTGTGAGATTTGGACAGAGACAATTAATGGCGTAGTCAGTGGTGATATAGATCTGTCTTTATTTAGATTTCAACCATCCTTAATAGAAACTATTATGATTTAAGTAAACACCTTGTTAAGAGGGAATTGTTTAATCTCATAAATTACTAAAAGAAAAGATAATAACTTCTTTCTTATATATTTATCAAAAATAGCACATGTATACGAGCTGGGTGACCAACTTGACAATGTCTAATAAACGGTAACAATAATTCTAGAAAATGAAAATGTAAGATCAAGTTACAGCCACACTAAAAGCTACCACTAATGGTGATTTGCACCTCAAATCTTTTCAAGCCCAAGCATCACATTTTACTGTGGCTTGGGCCACTGTAGTCTTTGCTACAAGGGAGATGCTGAATACCTTTACAAACAATTTCCCATCAGCATTACCCCACTAGAAACCTAAGACATAACCTTGACTCTACTACCATACATGAATAAATTGATATCTTATTTTTGTGTGTTTTAATGTAAAATAGTACAATAACGTGCAAGCCTTATCTTATCATTTCTCATTAATACCTAATTAGTTATATCATTGCTCAAGATTTCTTTCCACATCTTTCAAGTCTCTTTCATCCCACTTTATGTTACTCATCTGTAAAGTATCACAATGTTAAATAGGTGCACCTAAATTACATGCTAAACCATGTAAAATCTAAGTTACCTGATCTTGTCGTCTAAGGATACTATTCTACCTTTCTATCAAATACTATCTTTTTTGTATCTTATCCATTCTCATGTGAACACACATCCATCTTAGCATTCATCTCCACTACTCCCACCTTCTATGCAAGTCCATAATAAATTGCCCAACATGGACATCCATAAAGCATCAATGATCTTATAGCTGTACAATAGAACTTACCTTTAAGTTTTAGAGGTGCCTCCAATGACAAGAAATACCTGAGCCTTCTGGAATATTGATCTTAGATACTAAAACATTCACTTCAATGTATACCTTCTCCCCTACTTTCATGGGGGATTTGCTAATCCTCCTCTTATCGCTAAACCCAAAATCCATATGCCTTGTTTTGGACCCACTTATCGTAAAACCTTTCTCTAAGTCCATAATAAATCGCCCAACATGGACATCCATAAAGCATCATTGATCTTATAGCTGTATAATAGAACTTACCTTTAAGTTTTAGAGGTGCCTTCAATGACATAAAATACCTAAGCCTTCTGGAATATTGATCTTAGATACCAAAAACATTCATTTCAATATACACCTTCTCTTCTACTTTCATGGGGGATTCAATAATCCTCCTCTTATCACTATTCACTAAACCCAAAATTCATATGCCTTGTTTTGGACCCACTTATTGTAAAATCTTTCTCTGTAAGTCACACAAGTTTCATCAACCTCATATCGACCTTCTCCACTTTGAGTGGAGAACAACCTTTCCAAAAAATGGAAACCAAGGAATTGCTCTACTATTTAACTATCTATACTAATAGCTAACTACACCATCAACTGGCCTAGGGCCCACACAACTCCTCAACAACTAACAATATGCATCTTCCTACTTTATTATAAATTCACATGAAAAAGCTTGGCTTCCTGAACTCAACTACATTAATGTCTGATCCAAGGTCAACATTGGATTAACAACATCAACAACATAACAATAGGCATCAAATACATAGTTTTGCTGCAAATAATTGAGAATCTAAGGCAGAGGCAAACCACACTCCCAATTTTTGCATATTCTTCTTTTGAGATAAGTTCAACATGAGCTCCAACTAGTCTCTCAACAAGGAGATTGCCATTCAGTCCAGGATCTTTGTCTACAAGGACCTACAACAGAGTGAATGCCAACAGTAAAAAACTATCACCAATTCTGGAAAAAGTTGACAAAATATAGAAAACTTGATACTGCATTGTGGATATTTGTGAATAAAGAAAAGGCTAGCAGGTTAACCTTAGAGGTGCGCAATATGACATAACAATCGAGATTAAGGTATTTTGCTGCCACAGCTGTTGCTCGACAATGGTTGCTTTGGATACCACCGATTGTTATGATGCAGTCAGCACCTTGAGCAACAGCATCCGCCAGTAAGAACTCTAATTTTCTTACTTTGTTTCCACTCAACTGCATACCTGTGAGGTCATCACGCTGTGGACTTGACAAATTATTTTCTATCAATTAGTATGCATGACCACGAAAAAAGCAAATAAGAACCAACTCATAACAGAATTAAACACAACCACTTGGCACATTTAACAAATTGGAAGGACAAAATGAATTCAAATTCCATCAGCCCATGGTGAAAAAATTTTAATAAACTACATATATGCTTCAACAAAAAATGAATCAGTGAGAGTTAAAACCCCAAAGAGACATTCAGAACAAAGAGTTTCAAGCTTTTGTGCTATTAGCAATAGACGTGATTACATAGTGTGCCACATGCTACACAAAATTCCCACAAATAAGAAATTATATAAAACATACCTTTCTCCCTAAATATTGATAACCCAAGCCTTGCTTAGTTAAGTGACTGCAATCTTTTACAGTAGTTTGCAGTAGAAAATGCGCCCGTTGAATAATAAAAAGAAAGCACAAAATGAAGAGTACAATGTCTCCAAATTAAGATAAAATTAATACTATCGAATCAATATGACTGCAAGGGAAAAAGCAAAAGGAACATCATTGACCACCTTCAAATAAACTTCTGTGCCTGTTGGCAAATTAGGAAGGTTCCATCTATGAATTGGCGTTGGCAACTGTAAAATCACAACATAAACCTCTAATCAATACACAGCATAGCAAATGTAAATAAGTTTATAATAACATTAACTTTTCCAAAGAAAAATTAATATAAATAATAGTCTAATAACTAAAAAGAAGTGCCCAAAAAGAGGACAAGGTTTCTCCATAAGCAATGGTGTCCCCTCCAATCATATACAGTCAAGCATATCGTGAATCAAAAATAAAGTGAGTTATATCTTAAAGATTCTTCTATATGAGGGGAGAGCACACGAAATTCAGCCCTAAAAACGTAAGTACAAATTCAATTCACCTTCTAAACTTCACTCAACCAGTCCTTTCATTATTAATTTCAAGCCTTTTGCATAGTAATTTCAATTAAAAATATGCAGTCGATAATTCATCTCTCTAGACGTAGATCAAAAGTCTGTCTATACATATTTACAACGTAATTACAACAATTATCTAAGACGACTTACATCAAAATTTTACAGTTTCACCTAGTGACTAATATGACCATACGAAAGAACATGTGACAAGAGACCCTGATTACTAAGAGTGTAAATTCTAAGTTAACTGACACTACCAGTGAAGTCAAAACATATATTTACAATAAAATAGAGAGAGGGAGAGTATGTGTGTGTGTTTTTACGTGGCCAAGAGAGAAGACGTGTGAAGGAATGGGATTGAGATGAGAGGCCCAAGAAGGAGGATCGTATGGTTTCTTGCTTAGAAAATTGAAACCACCGGGTGTTTGATCCATTGGAAAATTGACTGTAGAAGAGCGAAGCCTTGTGGACGAAAATGCTGAATTGGATCGAGAAGTGCCACCAGTGTTTGCTCAAAGTTCTATGAGGGATATCCGCAGGACTGCGACGACAACAAGAGTGTAACTGGTACTTGATATTACAGTAACAGGACAGCAGCATTTCAGGTTGCTGGTAATAATGAGCAATGCGCTGTTTTTTCTATTTTAAATATTGCATTTTACAAGCTAATTAAGCCCGAGCAGGTAATCTTGTCTTCACGGGCACTGCGAGTGGATATTAAAAGCTAGCGGATAATTCCGAAAACCTATCATTAGGAGCAGGATAGGAGCATGTATGGATGCATATGAGCCAGATGGAGAGTTTTTGTTTGCTCAAAGTGGACCATTTAAATCTATAATAGCTCATGAGTTGGGTTTATTAACAAGCTTAAAATATGTAAGCTTGGCTTGAGCTCATTAATGAATTTTGAGCCTAAGCTCAGCTTGGGCCTATTTAGATAAACGGGCCTAAGCTTGGCTCATTTAGTATATATATTTATTGTGGAAAGCCATTTCGATAGTTAGACTTAAAACCTAATTTAATTTCATCAGCTAGTCTTTTAAGCCAGTCACAGAGTTTAGAAGACCAAATCTAATAAAGGATATTATAAGGAAATTTGACTTAGTAAGCTCGAAATATAGATCGACAAACCGATTCATTCCACTATCAGCCTTATTCGATTTTCTCGTGCATAAAAAGTAGATTCCAAAATTATCTTCCTAGATTAATTTAAGCTTTATTTGACTAAAATAGGGTTATATAAAATAAAATAAGCTTATTTCTATTTTATATTAAAAATTGCTATTTCAATAAGAAAAAATAACAGCCCTCATTCGATTTCAAGATCATATCCAAAGCCTATACCCATATATATAAAAAGGGATGGATTTTGACCGTTAGATCCGTAAAAGAAATCCAATAGTTGCAAGCAATGATTCATCTCAGTCGTCTATCTAGCAGTCATCCAACGGCTACTACTAGCCTCCAATATCTATAAATATGATACTTCTCTTCTCATTTAGAGTCATTATACATATTGCTAAGACTAAGAGCAACGTAGAAACTCTGTCGAAATAACTCCAGAGAGAATCAAAACAACTACTTTAAGAAAAACGAGTAAAAAACGATCGAATCTATCTAATTGATGTTCCGTCACACTCGCGCACTCAAGAAACTGGGTTTGCCTATTCCTCCTCCCACGCCTCTCCCTGTGACATTTGTATACGTGTTATCAGTTCAAGACTTCTCTCAGATCAATGTCATACTTATCACACGTGATCAACCAATTATAGTAACCTCACCATACATTATTTGGCAACTCCACTAGGGATAAAGTAAGTTTTTTATAGGAATGGCACCTCCATGCAAGAGAGCTGGACAGAAAGCAAACCCCCAAGATCAAGAGAATCATCCTGATGTGGTTGAGCAGACTCATGCAATTGAGGACAATATCACATCCAGTGGCCATGCAAACTCCTGCAGTTAATAATTCATTCATGATATGCACTATCCAGGAGAACACCTAGGCTTTCAACCAATTCTTAAATATCTTCATGCAATTTCTACCCAGTATAACTAAAACCACCACCGCTGCATTTGGAAGTACATTTTCCATGATAATTTTTCCTGCACGATGCATGCAAGTGACTAGTACTGCATCAGCTATGACTGTCCCAAAGGATACTCGACATGAGGCCTTACATGATGCTCAAATGAGCAAACCAACGCTCCTACTACCAAAAGTGATGGAGGACACTGGCAAGAGCCATTACAACCATTACTACCTTCAGCTATAAGAAATCTCACACCTGCTGTTAGAGAAGAGACAAGGGTCTATCTTGGAGGCTCCTCCTCCTCTAGATGCAATGTCTAACTACTTATGGCTGGCATAGTTGCACACTCATAACATTACTCCTACTCCTCGAGTGGGGGTTAATATGTCATTTGCTTCCGCGTCATATGAAGAAGAGACCTTGAAAACTATTAAAACACATACAAGTTGCATCTGCGACTAGCATCATCAACTTGAGGCTTCCATACCGCAAAGGATTGCGAAGAAACCCTATCCCAAGGATTACACTAGTCCAAAGTTTATCAAATTTAATGAGAAAAGGGTAGTGCTAAGAACACCTTCTCGAGTTCATTAAGAATCAATGTTAACCTTGAGAATTTTTCTTCTGTATATATGAATAGAATAGCAATGTATGATAGATATCAAGTTTTAGATACAACTAAAAACCTTAGTTAGATAGTTTGAAGTAGTATGAGCCTATACATAGCTTAAAACCCTCAATAATAATTTTCTAGACACTTAAATATACCAAAGACAAGATTTTAAATTGAGTTAGAAACCTAAGATATAAACCTAAGACATAAGAATAAGTAGCCTTAGATTTTAGAAACATTAGAAATCCTATAGTCTATAGAATACAATAGTGAAAAACGGTAAATCAAAAGTAAAACTATAAGACGAATAAATATGTAATATGAGATTTCAAATGATTCATAATTATGAATGTAAGTTTCAAATAAAAATTTGTATCGCACCATAATTTTAGTTAGAAAATTTGGAGTCCCTGAGTACCGATTTTCTAAACTGACCTATAGAGCTCTAAAACCTTAATCGCCTAAGGTAAACCTTGAAATATTTAATCGTGTAAATTTAAACTCAAAATATGAACTCGATATTAATCTAGGAATTTTTCTAAGCCCTTAGAAAAACTTTTGAGAACTAAACTCTGCTATAACACAATATACTACGCGTATAGATGAATTTGGACGAGATAAATTAGATATTTTAATATAAAATCAATTCTTGAACAAAAATCAAGCCTTTCACGATGAAATTGATGGACACATAACGGTTTTGCCTCCTCAAAATTGATCACTGTATGTTTTAAGTAAGAAAGGACAATGAGGACACCTTGTCCAATAAAATTGCAACAAACCCATCTCTAATTAATGCAAGGTGATGACTCAATATAGAGACTTGTAGAATCATCCTTCTTGAAGCATTTCCATCGAAGACCTGCACATGAAACACTCCTCCAATTACATATAATTCACACACACACATGCTTAAATGTGAGCAACCATAAGGGAATTTACAAAGACCAAAACAAGTCAAACAATTTTCATATTCCACCAATAGTGGAAACCACATAAGGAGCTCGTCACTTTCATACTTCTCATAATTCAATACATAGAATTACAACAAAACAAACACTCCTTTTCAAATCCTTTCCCCCACCTGTGACCCACCAACATCTAACAAAAACAAATTAAATTCTAAACTTGTCCCACACTTTATCCCCAACCATGAGTCACAAAATTGAGTAGGAAATTTTAAGAGTCTTCTAAGGCATCACCATTAAGGGATTATATAAGATAGGTAATACTTGTCCTTAGTCAATTTTTTTAGCAAACTAATTGTCTAACTTCCTAAAATTTTCTTGTATAGGTCTTGAGTTGTTAAATAAAAAGAGGAAAGTCATTACTTTATCTAACAACCAACAATTTAAAATCTAGCCTATTTCCTTTAAGTTATTCTATTAATTTCATAATTTCTATATGCAAAGGAAATTTTGATATTAGTTATTATGAAATCAGAATGGGTCGTTACCTTAGAAAATAGAGATATAAATGTTCATTACATGTGATGGCTTTAATATTTAGGTTACTTAAATTAAACTATTTCTAATGAAATAATACATAAGAAAATTTAATTAACCATTAGAAAATTGATTCTAATTTTTAGTTTCCATAAGAAATTATAAATCCCTATGTACATCCATAACTTAAGTTAGCATGGATTTAGTAGAATGTTATTATAGCTCCATGTAAATATAAAACATAGTTAATAAGAATACTAAAATAATTAGAAATGTTTTTAGCTCCATAAACATAAGAAATAATAAAAGAAAATATTACTAGCATTGAATATTTGTAAAATAAAATCCTAATCAGACATAATAAATTTGGGTTACTAGAAAATTTCTACAAGCAAATATCAGAATTAGTAAAATCACTCAAACAAATTAAGATAGATAATAGATGGCTAGATAGTTAGTTATAACTAAAATATAAAGAAAAATATACCGAAAAATAGATAAGGTGGACAAACAAAGTAAACAAAAAACAAAAATTTACAAACTATATTGGAAAATATATTTTCTTGAAAAAAAAATGAATTAGAATCAAGACAAGTAAAATAAAAATAAATAATAAACATTGGATTTATAAACAACGTAATAATTAAATAAACAATAATAATCAAACTTAATAGAAATTTAAACAGAATCAATAAAGCTTGTTAACACTTATATATATATATAACAAATTATTAAATTATATTATGTGATAGTACCTGAAATGAGCTTTCCAATGCCTATTTATCCGTAAATTTTCAAATTAAAATTAATATAATAAGCTTAGATAAAGTTTATGCTGTAAAAACTGTAGAATTAAGCCATTCAGGTCATTTTTTGGAAGTAAAAGCAGTTTACCCGAATTTTTGAAGTTAAAATAAAGGATAACACATTTTAATACTTTACATCATTTCTTTAGGAACTAAAATTTGGAATTAGAAACAATAAAACAATTTTAGAATTAAGCAAAACGGATTTTAGGACACTTAGGCACTCATTAGGAATTATTTACATAATTATATATTTATTTGATGAATATTTCATTCATCTATTAGGTGACTCAGAACAAATTGCATAATTCCTTGAAGATTATTACGATTAGCCATAATGAGCAAGTGAGTAATTCAGATTTACTACATTTGTTGTGTTTGTAAGTTTAGTTACAACAAATATTAAATTGAGATAACTATCTATGTGCATGTGGGATGGGATGATGCTTGTTGATTGGTGGATGCAATTATATGAAAATTTCAATAGCAAAAGTGACAATATCTATTGCTTGATAGAATTGAATAGATATTGATGTTAAGTGTCTATATATTGGTTGAGCACCTAAAAATGGAATAAAAAATGGACATGAAATGCATAGATGCATATTATGTGACAACCTACTATGTGTTGATATTTCGGATCTCTGGTAAGACTAGTATCTCTAGACGGAATTTCCTAGTTCTACTATAGATTACCTTTGTTTTGAGGGTTCCACGAGAACTAAGTGGTAACTGACGGAGGGCATCACGTGAAATGATCAACACTTAGTAGAGTTTCTAAACTTAAACACAGGATTTGGATGCAAAGAACTTACTTAAATAAAGTGATAAGATAAAAGTTGGTCACAATCCTTGTATGTTTAGTCTCTCTTCGGTAGGAAGTCATGGAAGAGTATCTGTTTAGTTCCTTCAATCCCGATGAGAGGGTGTTATTCTATATCCTGTTTGGATTCCGAACCGTCCAAGCTTGTATTTGAGCATATGATTGTTTGTTGCATACATATGATTGATTAAATTGTTTGATAACTTGCTTGATCTGTGATATAACTTATTACTCACTGAGTCGTTGTTATGCTCACACCCCTATAGCTTTTTCAGGTTTATACCACGTCCATGGTTGGTACCCTCTAGAAATGTATCACTGGGAAGTTCAACAGTTGAAAGGAGTGCATGATAATTACAGAAATAGGATGTTTAAATGTAAGAATTGTTATGAAAAGTTTCAAAGGTTATGTAACAGTAAAATATAGCTATGGTTGTAATACACTCTTATGTATATAGTAAGTACAATAGTTCATTTACATTAATGTTTTTTATATATATTTATTATGCCTATCATACCAACCTAAAAGATCCTGTTGACTGAATATTTATGTCACTTCCCAACATATTACTACAGTTTGATATATATATATATATATGTGTGTGTGTGGTTGTTATTAGTATATCTTGGGGCATGACACTCGAAGTTTATGGACTTGATGATGATTTGAAGTTTAAGGAGTCTTCTAAGTCTTTAACAGAGAAGGCATACACCCAGTATGTCAATCTCATCCCTAGCTCTATTGATTCATTGGTGGCTATGTGTAGAATGTTTCTTGAGAAATTCTTTAAAACTCAAGAATGAGTTACGATAACCAACATGAGGCGTGTCAAACAATGCTCGAAGAAATATCTTATGGATTACATTGAGCACTTCAAGGAATGCTCCTTGGACATCTAAGATATGTGTGACGAAAGTGAACTCATCAAAATTTGCATCTAGGGTATATTCACAGAATATGTTGTGCACCTAGAGAATTTATCACTTAAGTCCTTTTCGATATTGGTTGAAAATGCGCAAAGGGCAAACAATTCAGTTATTAAACAAAAGGGTAACCCAAATAAGAAACGACAATATCGGTGAGCACCGCTCAAGGTAAGAGCTTCAAAGGTGGTAAGAAACCTAGAAGAGATGGTGCTCCAAAAGTTCTACCTTTTCTGTGCGTTATAGGTAAGTTTCATGCTATCATTGCTCGATGGCTCAAAAATAGCATCATTAGATTACCAAGGGTTGAGCGAAGATCCATGGCCAAAGAAAAGGGATGCAAGGTTTTGGAGGTTCCACAGGACGGTGAGACATCTAACAAAAGATTATTGGACATTAAAGGAGACCTTCAATGAGAAGGTTCGCATTGGCGAATGTTGAACTTGATAACAACAATGTGTGTAGGAATCCCCTTACCGCACATAATAATGAAGGAATTGTTAATATGATCTCTCACAATCCTACAACTTCTCAAGAAGTTGAGTAACCATGGGTTTACCACGAGAAGAATCACCCACTACTAGAGGAAAGGAAGTTGATGGAGGTTCGGATAACAATGCTGTTTTGGCTCTAGTCAAACCTTTAATGTAAGGAATTTCTTTGATTTCATCGGATTTAACAAGGAATCCAAGATTACAATTGCAAATGCTCTAGTACAAATTTCATAACACAAATACAAGCAATGCAATGCAACCTAACCAATACATAAGATGGCAAAGGCACATCAAAAGGCAATCATCTTCACAGAAGATGATATGTGAACTAGCAATCCAAATCACAACTGTCCATTGTTTGTGGAGAGTGAACTTAATGGTCATTCCATTAGGAGAACCTTCATTAATGATGGCTCCTTACTTAGTGTTATGCCTATGTTAACCTATAAAATAGTAGGACTCAATTTGAGGAAGTTGGTTAGACGGCCGATTGACATACATGGATTTAATAATGTCCCTACTAAGACAATAGGTTTCATTAATGTTGATTTTAAGGTTGGCCCCATTCATGGGTCAACAAAATCTCATGTGATAAATTCTTTTGTCTCGTACCACTTGTTAATAGGTAGAAAATGGATACATGATCACAATCTTATCCCTTCAATGATGCATCCGTGTATGAAGGGACATTGGAAAGGGAAAGATTTTTATATAATTGTTGCAAGGAACCATTTGAGCATGGGGAATCCTTCTTCACTAGAGTTGAATTCTATAGCAAATATGATGGAGAAGGAGAAACTATCATTGGTAGGCCTACTAGCATACCACTACTAAAGTAGGAGGAAGTGTAGGAGTAAGATGCTAGAAAGCGCAAAGTGAGTCCCGCATCTGGAGTCGAAGGAAATGGAGATGACGTAGCAAATTTGTAAAGATTAAGAGTTACATTAAAGCACATTGATGTATTGTATACCACTTATGTCACGCTCCAACTAGGGTCAAGGCATGTCTAGTTTTGCCACGTATAACGATAGAGCATCATACGCAAAAGCAAACCTAAAAGACTAGTTTATCTTATTCGTTTGCTAACCAATTTTATATTTAGAAATCATCTATTTAGTTTTGAAAACTTTAAATGATGCAATGAAAAATGTAGATTTTATAAGATATCCAATAAAAAGCTACTCTTATGAGTAAGCCAATCATAAAAGATAACATCCAATAACATCTAGTAACATCAGTCTCAAAAGTCTCCTTAAACATCTAAAGGAAATATCAATTGTAAAGAAAGTATCTGAAAAATACTAGAAATTCTAATACAAATCCAGGGCTCTTAGCTATGCCCACAAGATGATAAAAAGTCTAAATATGAAAGTCCAATAAATTAAAATGTGAACCTTAATCCTAATCATTAAGCTCATCCAGCAGCTCCTGAAAGTCCATCCCATACCCCATGTCATCATAATACTCGTTATTAGAACCATCAATACCTGAAAAACAACAAATGTGAGCCAAAGCCCAGTACACAGTAATGCAACCACATGTGATATGACATACGCACCTAAACTATATGCAATGTAACAACTAACATTTTATGTTTATTATTTAAGGTGATTCAAACAACACGGGAGCACTCACACTCCAGGCAACAAGCCATAGGAATCTAGGGTCCTGAGTAGTAGCAATTGCTCGGGGGGGGAGGGGTGTTGTGTGGTGGTTAAGGCATGCCGAATACCTTAATCGCCTAGAGAAATATTCTACGCAGTAGCCTCGTTTAGGGTTCACTACCATTACGCATCTCCATTTATTTCAATCCATGGTGATATGCAGCCCAATCGATACCCATAGTCATGAACTACATATACTACTTCTCATCGAGCGTAAATAGATGTTATCCCTATACCGTTTGCCCTATCAACTACCTACCGAGCCACCAATGGTGGCCTAAGTGCCTAACTACCGTATTGATATTTATCTGACAAGATTGTCGCTTCCTGGCCTGGATTAAACGACACATGCACAATCAGCACATTTAATTATTAGGTCATCTTTAATTAAGTCCATTTGAGAATACTTATCCTAAGCACACAACACGCATATTACTGCATCCCTGATATCAAAACAGTAGATGATAGAGGATCACAATTAAGACAATAGATTGATTGAATATCTGAAAAAAAAAAAAAGTTAATTTGTATAAATATTGAGTGTACACATATTGATCAATCAATATAATGTAAGGCCTTATGTAATATGAGGCCTTTGGTTTATAATTAAGTTAGATCCAATTAGGATAATTGGGCTTAGATAATTTAGACTAAGCCCATAGAATTCGGAAACTGAATATATTATTTAGATGTATTGAGCCTTTAGGGATCCTAGGTTAGGCCCAATAAGAAATTCTTTAAGTGTTTAACTATTTAAGATAATGGGCTTTAAGGTTTAGAATTGATCCATTAAAGAATATAAATATTAAATTAGCTGGAATCGGGGCTTTAGTTTTAATTTAGGTCCAATTAGAGTAATATTGGTTATTGGACCTAAGAATTATGCTCAAGCCCAATTGGAATTTAATTTAGACCCCAAATTAGCCTAGTAGGCCTTCTAATACCCTATATAGGCCTACTAAGTACATTTTAGAGCTTTTGAGCCAATAGAAATGATTTGAGCCTAATTAGGTATTTTAATACTTGGAATTGATAATGGACTTAAATATTTTGGAAATAAACTCAATTGGAATGAGTATGGGTATTGGGCTCGTATTATGGAATTTAAGCCTATAAAGCAAAAGCTAGGTATTATCTATACTTTGAAGGTTTAGGTCCTAAATGGCTAGAGAAAAATTGTTAGGATTTAATTTGGGTCTATTTACTGCAAATAGGCTTTAGTTAGCTAGAAATTATATTACTGAGCCTAAGGTAGTGTTTCTAGACCAATTTTATTTAATTAAGTCCATTTGTAGGTATATAGTCAAGTTGGATTCTATTTTAGAATTTAAGCCCATAACCAATTATCAAAGCTCAAAATTATTAATACTAGCCCAGTTAGACATAAATTTATTTCTAAGTCAATTTTAGATCATTTAGGTCAAGTTGCACATATTTTTACTATCTTGGCCTATTTTAGGTTATTTCTGTCATATTGACTATATTTTTACTAATTAAGCCCATTTAGGTCATTTTAGCCCATTTAATCCTAGAAAATTCATTAATTAAATTTTATAGCCCATGATATTTATCAAATCCATTTAATTGCCAATTGCCTATTTTAAGCTCACTTGGTTGATCAAAACCTACTATAACTCGGTTTGCTATATTTAGTCCTGTGAAGCCCATATAATTTGATTTGGGCCCTAAACTA
Source organism: Combretum micranthum (assembly GCA_024138025.1). Lineage (NCBI taxonomy): Eukaryota > Viridiplantae > Streptophyta > Magnoliopsida > Myrtales > Combretaceae > Combretum > Combretum micranthum. The sequence continues at coordinate 1,051,881 of JAMXBD010000375.1, forward strand.
TTATTTAAGCCCAATTTAGCTACTAAAGCATATAATAATTTAGTTGTATTGATTTAGGCTCATACTATATTTAATTACTCAACTTTACAATTAAAAGCCATTTTATACCTAATTAAGCTAATTTAGCACTCTAACCTATATATATCCGATTTTAATTTTAAAAAAGCCTAATAAATCAAAATATTCCTAAATTAACTAATTATAACTAACTATACATCAATCAAGTTAGTTTGATAATTATTAAATTTAATTACTTTCGGATTTCACAATTTTTTCAAAGAAAACAGGGCTGAAAACAAAGGAGGTCTGCGCACCAGTTTGTTTTTGGACTGGTTCATCTTGATTTTTGTACTTTTTGGTCTGTTTCGGTTTTCATATAAAAATTAAACATCCTAAGCTTTTAAATCGTTGTAGTTTCATTGAAAAAGGAAAAATAAAACTGATCGATTCGACCCACACAAGAAATTCGGTTTAAACAGCGCTTTGTACAATACATCTGAAAAATAAAAATGTAAAAAAAAAATTGTAAATGACCTTAAAAAATCTAAAAATTTCCAGATCATATATATACTTATTGAACATCTTATCCTAGAAGTTTCGTGCAACAACAGTTACGTTTGATATTTTATTTATGTTTCTCAAGAAATACACCTATTAGGCCTTTAAAAATAGTAAATAAATATGAAAAGTTACGAAACCTTCCAGTTTATATCGTAAGATGATATACTATCACTTCCATAAAGTTTACATGAAAATAAATTCGTTTAGTACCCTAACCAATATTATATATCATGGCAAACAACATTCTATTTTCTATCTAACAAACATATTGTTGTTTTTATTCAATATTCATCATGAAAAATCATTGCAAAATCATATAGAATACATCAAAAAGATTACATAACATGCTAATTTATTTTAACCACATTTACACCATAAATCCACTAAATAACACATAAACGATGTCAATATCAACACATTTTCACCAAACCAAGTAATACATAGTATTTTACATAAATCATAAATTCCATATTCCCTATTTTTAGTATTACAACATATTGTTTACTAATACATTTCACTTATCACACTATCTAATTAAACAACTTACTTGTAGGAGCAGCAAAACAAGCTTTGAACCTTCATTACCCTACTCCTAGGAATTTGGTAAAGCTCCTTTTGCCTCTAATCCAAGATTCCTCTTGATAAACACCTAATTTCAAAAGGAAAAATAGAGATTAATAGGAGTTTTAGATGTCTTAAAGAAGATATAAAACATAGAATACCTAGTACATATTAGGATTTTGATAGAGGAAATGAGTTTGTGGTGTTTTAGGCTTGTTTGGAGAGAAAAATGGGATGAAATTTTCTACTAAGTGGGGAGGTAAAGTGGTGGCTATTTTAGATGCATTAGGGTTTCCTTTTACAAGAAGAGTGTAGGACAAAAACAAGGACATTAGTTAGCAATATTGGAAAGGTTCTAGAGCATTATGAGTTGACAAAATAACAATATTTGAATAAAAATTCTACTATGCGGTTAGTGGGTTAGATTAGCAATTTGATTAAGGCCTTAAGATGTGATTAGATGTCAAATGGACTTAGGAAATAGGTAGATTAATTTAGTAAATTTAATTTAGAAAATTCGAAGACGGTGAAATAAATTTAGTCAATTAGGTGGTTGGATAGATATTTGATTAAAATTTAGGGTATTGAGAAATTTAGGTATTGAATTTCTAGTGAATTATTGAAATTGAGAAAAATAGGAAGATTAAGAGATTGTAATTTAGATGGTTGGCTAAGTTGGTATTTAGGTTTGATTTAATTTATTTGATATGATGAAATAGAAAATTAATGTGGTTTAATCTCTATTTTCATTTGAAATTAATTAGCAGCTGAAAATTGCTAATTCACCTAATCATACTATATATTTTACTTAGTTAAATTATCTAGCTCAAATTTCTAACTTGGGTTTTATTTTGGTTCCCATATTTGATACAAGAAAATTCACAATTTTTTTTAACTGACTTAATAAAATTCGGGATATTTCAGCTTATGAAGGTCTAAAGGGTCTAAGGAGGCATTTGCATCCTCTCCTGACCCCTTAGACCTGCAAGAAGCCCAACCTGCTCCCCCGCAGTTACAAGACCGGCCTAAGCCGCAAGCTAAGGAATTGAGGAGTTAAACTTGGCAACTTTGGCAAAAACGCCCAGACCCATCTATATTAGTGAGGATAATTAAAGAAATTAAAGATCCCTTAGTGGATTTGATTAAGGAATTCAAGGACATCTTTACCTGGAGAGATGTTAAACCTTGATCCTAGCCTAATAATGCACAGTTTCAGTATAGTGTTAGGAGATAAGTTGGTCAAACAACAATAGCGCATATTTTGCCCAGAAGTATAAGTACAAATCAAGGTTAAAATTGAAAAACTTTTGCAACCTAGCTTCATCAAACCAATCGAACACCTAACTTGGCTGGCTAACATTGTAACTGTAAAGAAGAAAAATGGCCAAATAAGAGTTTGTGTAGGTTTTCGCAACTTGAATAAGGCTTGCCCCAAAGATGAATTTCTACTCCTTAATATTGATATGTTAGTTGATGCAATGGCTAGATGTGAGCTTTTCTCCTTCATGGGTGTATTCAATGGATACAACCAGATCAAGATGGCGCCAAGTGATGCTAAGTGCATAACTTTTCAAATGCATTTAGGGAACTTCTATTATACTGTGGTGCCATTCGGCTTAAAGAATGCAGGAGCCACTTATCAAAAGGCAATGACTGCAATCTTCCATGATATGATACATAATCACATGGAAGAATATGTAGATGATATTGTCATCAAATCACAATGAGCACCTAATCATCGACACCCCTTGAAGAAAGTGTTCGAAAGGTATCAAACCTATAAATTGAGAATGAACCCCTTAAAGTGTGTCTTCAAGGTAACATCAAGTAAGTTCCTTGGATTCATTATGCAAAAAAAAAAAAAAAAAAGGGATAGATGTAGATCCATCCAAAGTAGAAGCCATTCAATCCATGCCATCACTAAACAATCAACGAAGTTGAAGGGAATCATAGGGGAGGTATCATATGTTAGAGATTTGTCCTAGGTTCCCAACACTTGTAGAAATCTCCTTTCCACTACATCAGATGATGAAGAAAGGAGTGCAATCCAAATGGGGTCCAACACAGGAAAAGGCATTTTAGAAAATTAAAGGAATATTGAGCTCCCCACAAACAATGACAATGTTGATCAAAGGAGAGCTGATGATCTTATATTTAACATCAATTGATAGGTCCATTAGGGCCATATTGGTACAGGAAGTAAGTGGTGTTGAATGTCTAATGTATTATCTAAGTCAAACTCTTCAAGGTAGTGAAATTGATGCGCTACTACCGATTGTATCAAATATAAAATTTATAAACCTAAGTTAAATCATATGATCGAACAATGCAAGTACACCTATCTAGAGTAGTATAGGATTAAAACGGGTGTCGTCTTTAGGGTTCTAAAGTGCAAGTACTAGTAGTGCCTTTTCTCTACTATCTAACCTAAATCTTGAAATGAGATTAATGGTGTAGATTGGTAATTAATCTATTTCAACAAACCCTAGTGTTAAGTATGAGTGCTTTCTCAAAAAGTATTCAACCATAAAACATACCATTAATCTTGATCGACCCTAAACCTTAGTTTTCTTATGATAATTGATTAATTGATGAATTGTTTATGCTTTGCAAGGTAAGAATATCTTAAATAAATCAATTGCTCTCTTGAGTTAATCAATTCTTAACCCTATATGACATAGTGGAGACCTCTCCCTCACTAATGTCAATTGAGATCACATTAAAAATCACGATTCCTTAACAAAGATTACATCTTTATGTAGAAGAATTAAAGTTTCACTACCTCTAGGTGAAACATGTAATCTCTCTATTCGTGAAGATATATCCGATTAGATGGAATCTCTTTCTAGTTAACAAGAATCATACATGTAATCAATTTTGCACATAAATAAATCATAAGACATTTAAAACGCATGAATAGATACAAAGGCATAAACTTTTCATTAATCCAAAGCAATTCAAATCATATAAAGAATTAGGGTTTCATAAGACTTAGGGCATAAAGATTTACTCCTCCATGGAGTTTACAATGAAAACAAAAAATCTAGAGTAATTAATAAACATGATTAAACAATAAAACCCTTTAATGTTTTGTGATCTTCAATAATGTCCTTGCACTTCTCCTATTGAAAGCTCTTAATTTTGCTTTCTTAGGGTTTTTTGAATGTCCAAGAATGATAATATATCTCTAAAATACAAAAGAAAGCAAGTATTTATAATTTTAGAATCAGGGGTGGTTTGTACAGTCTTCTATACATCCATGCTCGGGGTTGTGCAGATTGGAATTCCTTATTTTTATTCTCTGTTCGCATTTTTTTCTTTATCTCTATTGTCTGCACAACTTGTGCAATAGCTAAGGCACACTTTGAGATAAATTCTGGTCACTTTTTGCCCTCTAACATTGGTGTCTGCATGGCCATGCTGAATGTTATGCACATGTAAAAATCACCATGTTCTATACTTTGCCAAATCTAGCTTCATTTTTGTTCGTATCATCCTTAAATCTTTCAAATGTCTTCTTTAAACCCTGAAATCAAATATGAAGTACTTAAGTATCCTTTTCTTGATAAATTCACATTAAATCCATACAAAATTATATCCAATGAATACTAGAAATAAAGATCTTTTAGCACTTATTAAAGTTCCTCATATTTAACTATTTGCTTGTTCTCAAGCAAACAAAATAAGGACAAAAGAATCTATCATCAATTATACTCATTAAAAAACATCACATCACAAGTAACATTCTTTAATTCAATTAATCCAAAGTGACTCATTAGTATCTACCACTCAAACCTACCATAATTGTACTTGTACTTGTACTTGGCATACTATAGTCAAATTTTTAAAATTAATCTAAGTAAGTCAAACAATTGCACTCACCATTTAATAACTACTTCTAAAGTCATAAAAGAAATACAAAGTCAAACAAACCAAAAGCAGCTTGGTTATATCTCACCACTCATTAGGAAGCATAGAAACCGTTCAACCACTTCTCTAAGCACAACAACCTAGAGTGAAAGTACATAGCATCCATAATTCCCTTAGATTTTTTTTCTCTTGATTGAAATCTCTTCAAATTTATTTTTTGTAACCTTCAGAGGGGGAGGTTTTAGCCTCCATCTTTCTTTTTCCTCCATGGGTTTTTGTTCGCTTCTTTTTAGCTCATTTCTTTTTATATCAATTGGGTATAAGAAGCTTATATCAATAATGGGGTCAAACTTCGCTTTTCTAAGGGACCAAAGCCGCCCATATTGACTAAGCTTTTTATATTCAGTTTAGTACAACAATTGATTAATTTTTGAAAGAGATTATTCAATAAGAACCACTAAGTGATTGATTTCATATACCCTGTTCACAAAAGGTTGAAAGGGCTCTCAAAGTTTTTTAAAAGTAAATATACTAAATAACAAGCTTAGAAACACAACCATTTAACTTTGAATTAGAGACTTTGACCTCTTCTACAACTCTGGATTCAATAATTAAATAATAAGTAAATTTGCCCCACTTAGATTTCATCTTAAAACTTTAACTAAGTATACTAAGTTCAAACTAGGCAAGTAAGGCACATAAAGTCACTATACTTTTATCTTTGGAATGTTAATCACCAATAAATGAGTATAACTTCAAGATTCTTATCTTTTGAAATTATATATCAACTTTTAGGCTCAATTGCAAACTTGTAAGTGGGAAATTTGATCAACAAATGCATGGAAATTGTTAAAACATATCAAGACCTAAATACTTTCTTTCAAACATACCCCTTCCCTACACTTAGATAAGACATTGTCCCCCAGTGTCTTCTAAAATAAGCACCAATGAGGAAAGAAATAAAAGAAAGAAAAGTAAAAAGATAAGGACATTAGAACTTTACTAGATAGTTCAAACATATTGTCAAATTCATCCACGAAGTGCATCATGTCAATCGTCTTGGAACCCATTAGAGCAAAAGTTCATGCTGCATAAGTCCTAAAAAAAAAAAAACCAAAAACTAAAAAGAAAAACAAAAGTTAGCTTATCTTAGTCTAGAAAATTAAATAAAGCATCCAACAGATCAAGTCTTAAGGAAGAGAGAGAAACAACAAATATATATAGGAAAAAGTTTAGGTCTGCCCATGCCCCTGCACTGCTGTGTTCGTGTTCGTGGTCGTGTAGGGTTTTAAAACTTCACCCAAAAGCCTTTGTAGGGGTGCTAGAGTACCCCGTCTCCTGCATGCCCGTGCTTGGGGCCATGTAGGGTCTTCAAAAATGTTCCGAGGGCTAAGAAATGACATATCAGAGTTCCCTGCCCGGTACATGGTCGTGTTCAGGACCGTGCATGGCTTTTAAAATTGTCCAAAAGCTCCTCTTCAGTTGTGCACCACTTCAAGCACTACTTGTGCTCAGGGTTGTGTAGGTACTTAAAAGTTGTACAAAATCTCCAAACTATTTAACCATAAGTTTGTCCAATGTGCACCTTTCCATGAATGAAAGGGCATGAAAAAGACTTACTATGAACACTTGGGAATTAAAGCTTGAAATTTCTTACTTATCATTGGTGCTTCCCCACACTTAAGGATCAACTATCACTCCCTTCAAATTTCTTATTGATGATCCAATTCTTTTAAGTTCAATTCCCCTATTTGTAGATATCATAGGTTTTTTTTATAGGAAGCAAATTTATATGTCGGTGTTGGCTCAAACTCTATAATATAACCTCTATGCTCCAAGTACATCTCATGAGGTTCATCATCTCCCAAACCTAATCAACTCAATACATGGAGAAAAATTGATATCTTCAATTTTCAACTCTTATTCAATCTCTCCAAACGTCTCTTCTTTTGGGGTAACTTGAGGAATGTCTTGTAGATTTGTGTTTTCATAGATTAGACAACTAGGGAAAGAATTAAGATATAACACATTAGTCTCCTCACATCCATCCTTTCCTTAGTAGACTCTAACTCGTCTTTATGACTGCCTAGATCTACCCTATGATTTACAAATTCATTTTTCTTCTCTACCAACTCATGCTTCAATTTTAATGACTCCTCAAGTTGTATATTTGAATCATTTTCACCCGATGCATCAAAGGGACTTGTAATTATCCCCATATGTACTTCCTCATGTCTCCTAAGAGTTTTTTAAGATTCAATCAACGTAGATACCCACTCTTGGGATGGTCCTAGAAGAGTGGCCAATACTTCTAAGCTTATGAGTTTGTAAATAATAGGAGACAAAGATTCCCATGAGTCTACTTCAAAAAGTGCTTGCATCATCCTAACAAACAAGTTTAAATTATCATATCTTATCTCAATGATCCTTTCCAAAATAAATTTTTCTTAAGGATCTTCATCGGTATGGCTGAAGGAAGAGGATGATGTGGTCAACATAGCTTGAATATGGTTGCAATGTGATTGTTGAGAAAAACATGGGACAAATATATCACTTTGACATTCAAAAGTCCAATTTTACCACCAAGTTTCCTACAAATCATATCATTAAGTGGCATAGGATTAGTAACTGGAAACTCTTGATAAGGAGCAACAGAGAATAATGCATTTGCATAACATGTGTTAGAGGGATGATAATATGGATTAGGGCATTTATAAGACTCATGATCACCTCAACAATGCAAACACATAAATCCCATGCAATTCATAGTTCATACAATAACAAAAAACTCAATAACATTTAGTGATTTGAACAACCTAAAAAAAAGTATAAAAAAAAAATAGCTAAAGTAGTAGATACCAAAGCTTTTCCTAATATTGCCTTATTAGATCCCCGACAACGGCACAAAAACTTAATGTGCTATTACTGATCTTATCAAATTATAAAATTTATAAACCAAAGTTAAATCCTATGATCAAGCTGGGCAAGTATACGTATCTACAGTAGTGTAGGATTAAAATGGGTGTTATTCACAGGGATCTGAAGAGCAAGTACTAGTAGTGCTTTTTTTCTACCATCTAGCCTAAATCTTGAATTAAGATTAACGGTGTAGACTGTTAATTAATCTATTTGAGTAGACCCTAGAGTTAAATATGAGTGCTTTCTCAAAAAGTATTTAACCACAAAGCATACTCTTAATCTTGATCCACCCTACACCCTAGTTTTCTTATGGCAATGGATTAATTAGTGAATTGTTTATGCTTTACGCTGCAGGAATATCTTAAATAAATTAATTACTCCCTTGAGTTAATCAATCTCAAACTCTATATGAAATAGTGGAGACCTTTCCCTCACTAACGTCAAAGAAGATCGAATTAAATATCATGATTCTTTGAAAATTATTAAATCTTTAGGCATAAAATAAAAGTTTCCCTACCTTTAGGTGAAACATGTAATCTCTCTATTCATGAAGATCTATCTTATTAGATGAAACCTCTTTCTATCTAACAAGAATCATACATGTAATCAATTTTGCGCATAAAATAAATCATAAGACATTTAAAACGCATGAATAGATACAAAGGCATAAACTTTTCATTAATCCAAAGCAATTCAAATCATAGGGGGCTTAGGGTTTCACCAGACTTAAGGCATAAAGATTTACTCCTCCATGGAGTTTACAATGAAAACAAATAATCTAGAGAAGTAATCAATAAACATGATTAAATGATAAAACCCTTTAATGTTTTGTGATCTTCAATAATGTCCTTGTACTTCTCCTATTGAAGCTCTTAATTTTGCTCTTCTAGGGCTTTTAGAATGTCCAAGAATGATAATATATCTCTAAAATACAAAATAAAGCAAGTATTTATAGTTTTGGAATCAGGGCATAACCTTCGACACGACCGTTCTTGGAGTTGTGTAGATTGGAATTCCTTATTTTTCTTCTCCAATCACACTTTTTTCTACAGCACTACTCTCTTTGCACAACTTGTGCAGCAGTTGGGGTACACTTTAAGATAAATTCTAGAACTTTTTGCCCTCTAGTACTAGTGTCTGCCTAGCCATGCAAAAGGTTATGCACATGTAAAAATCACCCTTTCCTATACTTTGCCAAATCTCACCCTGTTTTTTCTCATATCATCCTTAAATCTTTATAATATCTTCTTTAAACCTTGAAATTGAATATAAAGCACTAAAGTATCCTTTTCTTGATAAATTCACATAAAATCCATACAAAATTATATCCAATGGGTACTAGAAATAAGGGTCATTTAACACTTATTAGAAATTAACTACCCAACATGTGAGAGGTATTGTCTCGCACTAATCTTCACTACTTAGAAATTGCAACATTACTTCCTACCACATGAAATCATCATGATGACTAATTTAGACCCCATCAAAAACTTTATGTCATGACCAGCTTTGTATGAGAGAATCGTTAAATGGATGCTTTTTCTTTTTTTTTTTTTGTAGAATTCGACATTATAGTCTCGTCTCCAAAAGTAATCAAGTTACAAGCACTAACAAAATTGTTTCCTCAATACCCTAGTGTTGATAAAGATAAAGTAACAAAGGCCATTTTTGGTGGTTTCATGAGGATTCTCTTATGGTAAAAGTAAGTGGGGAATGGTCATTCCAACTAGATAGATCATCTAGAAGTGGTAGATACGGAGCTGGAATTATGTTAATGTCCATAGATGGCTAAGAGATCCCCTTAGCCTTCAAGTTTAATTTTCATTGTACGAATAATGAATCTGAGTATGAAGCTCTATTACTAGGATTGCTATCTGCTCAACAAGTGGTGCAACCTGAATATCCATTAAAGGTAACTCAAACCTCATCGTTAATGGGACCAATAGAGAGTTTGACATAAAAGAGTTGCGTTGGCCCCTTATGAAACTATTGTACAATCTCTTGTCACTAGGTTCCATACTGTAAGATATGAGCATACTAGACGTTTTACTAATAGATACACCAATGCTCTGGCAACGTTAACATCTAAAGTCCCGATGTGAAATTTTGACGTTGAGAGGACAATCTAGATCACCAGAAGAACCATGTATTGTACTACTTTGTGGTTAGTTAAAGAGGATATAGAGTTGCCAGACGATTGGCATACAACTATTAAAGCATGGTTGGTCCATCCTGAAATAGCCTTTATGGCAACACTCAAACACCTTATCTCCATACATGGTACTTTGTACCATAAAGGTGCTAAAGGAATTTTAGCACAACACATATCTATTAACGAAGCTCAACATAAATTATAAGAGTTCCATCAAGTTTAGTATGGTAAGGATGTACTACCCTTATATTACCAAATTTAACGTGCAAGGTATTATTGGCCTTCAATGGCAAAAGATGCATCCCAACTACAAATCGGATACTTACATTGTTCCTTACTACCTGATGAAGTAGAATGCGAATTTATTGCAAGTATAAGAGATTGGCGATGGCCATATGTAGTTTTCTTAAAGAATAATGTCCTCTCTACTAATAACTGATACGCTACAACGATCAAGCGGAAAGGTAAAGAAGCATATCTTGTAGAATGATGAATTGTACCAAACCTCTTTCTAGGGACAACTTTGTGATGTGTAGCACCACCTGAAACTGAAGTGATCTTGAATGAACTTCATTTGGGAGATTGTGGTGAATATTTGTGGGTAAGGAAACTGTATTACCGGATCTTTGAAAAAGGATATTACTAGCCAACTATGGAAGATGACTCCTTCAACCATGCGAAGAAGTGTTTCCCATGCTAACTTCATGGCAATGCAATCTATGCCTCAGCAGTCACACTTAGGCACTTGACTTGATTGTTCCAAAATAATTTTTTTAAGACAATCCTTTGTAGAAAATTAGCAACATTGAGCTTTTATAAAAATCACCTTTTGACTTGGAACCAAATTCATTTCCTCTAATTTGGTAAACATGTGCCTGAACAAAAATCATGGTTCAATATATATTTGGAACCTTAATGATCTTATATATATTTCAAAAACTATCTCATAAGACATGAGTTTTACTTATTTATGACATAAAATTCTAAGTATATTTCCCTCGAATTTTTCTTAAGTTTGGTTTTTAAATAAAATCTCAATTCTTAAATTTTGTAAATGTGAAGCTCAATTAATGAAAATCATGTTTTCATGTTTATTTTGAATCCATGAATATTTCATTTTCATATTAAACTTCTTTTAACTAATTATTTTCTAAAACATTAATCTTTATGTGTTTGTGAAGAAAAATCATTCTAAGTTGTATCATCTTTAAAATGTTTTAAGTTTTAGAATATGGAAAAAAAATAAGTGAATGAGTTGTTCTTAAGTTTTACTCTTATAATATTCCTTTCTTAATTAATAATTTTTCAACACATGAACCTTTTATGGGGTTGTTGGAAAATTTATTCTAGGTTGATTTACATTCAAAAATATCCTTAAGGTTTGTCGTATTAGAAAGTTGACTTGTTCCAAAGTTTTATTTCAACAAAAGATTGGTATTATGTCTTATAGATAGATTTTTAGAAAAATTTGCATAACAAAGAATTATCAACCTTTTTATTTTTAGAAAACTCATTTTTGATATTTTGGAAAATTTAGTTGAGTAACTTTTTTGATTCTTTTATTCCAAATGACAATTTTTCCCATGTGTTGAAAATAAGGTTTCCGAAAGTTATTTATAAAATAAGGAATTACAAATATTTACGTCTTTAAAATTTTATCATGATGACATCAGATAGGGCTATGTATATGTATGAGTAAAATATAGCAAGTATACCAAGAATAAATTTATTAGCATAAACTTATAAAATAATAAAATTTGGGATAGAAAATCAAAATAAGCAAATATCAAAGATAAAGATATGAGAGTCTTAGCTTGTCATCAAGACTCCCTGGAACTTGAATAAATTCTAGTCACCATAAAAATAAGAAAATCATAAAGAAAGAAAAACATGAAAGTCTTAGATCTTTTACAAGACTTCCAGAGATATCATAAATAAAATAAAAGCATGGGAGTCTTAGACTTATATTAAGGCTCCCTAGGATTTAGAAATGGACAATTCCCCTTAAACAGCAAAATAATTAAGAGTAAAAAAAATATAATGAAATTCTTAGAATTTTCGGACAAAGCATTCCTGAGACTTAGATTTTTATTTTTAATCTCCTCGCCAATTTTTTTTTTTTTTTTACTTGGAAAGAAATCATCTTCTTAATTTGTTGATAATATCCATTTTTTTTTAGCTTATTATGTTTAAATTCTTTTTATCTCTTTGAAATGGGTTTACCATTTAGAATCTTGACAAACTTTATTTTTCTAAGTGAGATTATAAATTAGTGAATTAATTTTATCTTAACTTTGAAAACTAGTCTAGTTTTTTGTTTTTATTATGGAGTTGGTAAAAATACTATAAGTAATATTTTTTAAAAAAATTTGCTTATTAAAGAACTATTACCACTAGTTTTAATAAATTTCATGTGACTTTTTTTTTTATGAAAAGAAAAGTTTAGCTTTGTTAGTAAATCCCTTAATAAATTCATCTTTTATTTGTCTTTTAAGAAAATCTTAATGGATTTGAAAAGTTGTAAAATAACTTCTTTATGTGTTTAGTAACAAAATATTGATTTAGAGACAAAATTATATATATTAAAAGAGTTTAGTTTCATTTTCCTTTGTTCAAGAAAATTATACTTTAAATTTTGTTGATACAATATCATTATGATGATGCATGTATATGAGCATGTAATATGAAATGAAGAAAATATAGGAAAAAGATAAGAAGCAAAATAATAACCAAGATAATAAGGTCAAGTATTGAGAACTTTAGCTCTATTAAGACATCCCGATCAAGTATTGGAAGCCTTAGCTTCATCAAGGCATCTTGGGACTAAGAATAAATTAGTCCTAAAAGAAAAGAAAAAGCAAAAGGAAAGGAATAATAGAAGTAATATAATAATAAGCTTGTTAGTAAGTTAGTGAGTATTAGGCTCTAAAATATATAGATATACATATAGATAATATATATATATATGGTTAAGTTAGAAGCATGATAACAATAAAAATAGCATAACATCATAATAATAACAAGATAATAAAAATCAGAATTCTTGGCATGTGCAAAAACAAAGCATGAACATGTTGTTGCTTCTACAACTCATGTGAGTTTTTGAGAAACAATACCATGGTCATGCCAAGTTACATGACATGGAAAAAAATGGAAGAAGTTATAGGTAAGAATATTTACCTAAAGTGGGAATATGGAAGTAGTAATGTAAGAGAGGTTTTGGATAGTTTGTGTATATAGAAAGTATGTAAAAATTTTGTAGTAAAGAAAGTGGAAAGACGATTTTAGGAGAGAGGATTTGCAGAGTGAATTTGAGAGAGTTTTGTTAAATATAATGAATGTGTGAAAGAAGTGGAGGCAAATGAGGTGTTTATAGAGTTTCGAGAAGGGAAATTATGTGTAAACCTCCAAAGTTTTGCGATCGGTTAAGCTTAAATCCTAATCAGAAGGTCAACCGGAAACCCTAAAGTCAACAAAACCCTACTTAAACGTAACAATTTAGGTATGGCAATCCCGTGTTCACAACCTTAAGTGAGTAAGCAAGAGATTGGTATGTAGAATGGTTCGTCATAACATAAGGAAGCTTAAAAATATCATTTTAACAAAACCGCAATCTGTTTTGAACCCGAACAGATACAATTCTTGAAAAATGTGTCCCGAGACCCGGAATAGTAAAAATATTTCGGATATACTGTTAGACTCATAAAAATATAAGGTTTTCAAAAATATCAATTTTATAATTTTTCGGTAAGTAAAAATAGCAAATATCGCATTTATACGTGTATATTCCTATTACTGGTACTTTATTAGTCATATCCATTTTACATTGCACTATTCATTACTATTCTACACTATTCATTTATCTCCACTTTTTTCTAACACCTACTCTTACACTCTATACACCTATTATCTTTACTTTTTACCTTTCCTATAACTTTATATCATATCTACTTTATTTATTATTACATTTAATTAACAAAAATACAAAAAATAAAACTCTCTCCCCTCTCTTTCACAAACCAACGCCCCCCCTTCTCTCTCCCTCTCAATTTTTTTTAAATTTTTTTTTATCTAAATCATACAAAATTCACTCCTCATTTTCTTATAAATACCCTCCTCCTCTTTCACTTCTTTCGCACTTCATCTACCCATAAATTCACTACCAAATCTCTTCAAAATTCTCCTCTCAAAACTCTCTCCACATACACTCTTAAAACTCTCCCATAATACTCTCAAACCCCCTTCTATGTACACAAAACCCATATTACTCCAAAATCCTTTTTAGGTAAATTTTTCTTTATATGTTTTTCTTACCATGCCATGTAACTTTACATGAACATGGTGTGAGTTTCCTAAAACTTAATGTTATGGAAGCTACACTATGTTCATCTATTGTTCTTGTTCATGAATATCTATTTATATATATTTACGTTGTTACCTTATTTTTTTCATATATGGTTATTATTATATCTAACTAAATATGATTATATATATATATATATATATTCTTTAGAGCACATAAGCTCACTTGCAATTTATTTACTTTCATGCAAAGCAATTTATTTGTTTTCTTTCTTTGCAATTTATTTATTTCATGTTGTTTTAAGAGACTAATCTCTAGTCTTGGACTTGTCCTAATCCAGTCAAAATAATTTTCTCTCTTTTATTTTCTTTTCTATTAGGGACTAATTTATTTCTTAGTCCCAGGAGCCTTGAGAAAGCTAAGACTCTCAATACTTGACTTTATTATTCATTATGTTATATTTGTTTGTTATTATTCTCATAATCATGCCCATAAAGATTGTTATCCAAACCTGTAAGCTTCAATTATACTTTTGTAAAAAGGGAGATTTTATCACCTAAGAATGGTTTTATATGAAATTTAGGTTTTATGATTTAACAAAGGTAAATCTATTCTTTTCAAAACTTTAGGAAGAACTCACTATAATTTTAAAGCTACCTTTGTTTTGAAAAGCTTTTTAATCATTTCTATATTAAATTGTTTTCCCAAAAAAGATGACTTTCGGTACTAAAATGTTTTCCATAAAAACATAATATAAGGAAACCCCATAAAAAGGGAATGAGAGTTTTTAAACCAAGATTCGAGTAAAGATCAAAGAAAAGTTGTATAGAAAAACTAATAGGAAAAGTGACACCAATATTGAAAAATCCTAAAAGGAAAATAGAGAAATTTATTATTATTAAAAAGTCTTTAAAAAAAATAGTAAGATAAACATAAAATAATTCTTTAAAAACAAAAGAATTGAAATATTCATTTTAAAAGATTTACAAAATGGATTTCTTATGGTTTTCTAAACTTCTACCTAACATTGTTTTACTAAAGAATTTTGGTTGGAAAACAAACACTTGAGCATGAATGAAATATGAGCTACATATCGATAAAAAGAAGTTTCTTAACTATATAAATAACTAAGTATTTATCAAAATAGTTTTTGGATGATTTAATGTTTGAAACAAATGCTTTTGGGATGGGAAAATTCGTGGTGAATCTGATTGCCACTATTTCAGAGCCTACATGACCTAGTTTGATGAAAATAGTTTTAGAAATAGATAGATCTTTTCGAATAGATAGAAATCAGTATATTATATGCGCAATTCCAAGTTAAAATGACCAAGTTATGGCCATTTTAAATTGGAATTATCTTATATACGAACTTTGACGTTCTTATGACATAGTTTTGTCATATTTCAAGAAGGTTATCAAGAAACACTCATTTCGGGTATTTTTCTTGACCAGGTGATCTCGAGGAGGAATACACGTATCCCAAAGATTATTTCGACTAAATGGATTGTTTGTTCGACTCATCCATTTGGAGGATTTACAGCCATGTCAACGTTTATTTTCTTAATACAATACTTGATTATGCTTGTAGTTTAGTCGCACTAGAATTAAAGAAAGACAAATTGATATTTATGTAAAAGTTGTTGAAAGAATTCGAAGAATATCAAGACAGGAATTGATTGTAAGTAATTGTTTGTTTTAGTATAGAACTTGATATGTATGAAATTCTATGATCACCTTAAAGTTGATAATAATGATGGTATGATATCTTAAATAAATTGATTCATGCATACCACAAAGTGAGTTACATTGCATGGGGTTATTAACCTTAGGTGAAAAGAATAGTAGCACGGTCGAAAGCAATACTTGGCGGCTATAATCGAAAGCGATTGCTTGGCAACATGGAATCAAAGCAGTGTTTGGCGGTAATCCGAAGGCATGGCTCAACCTGAGTAGACTTAATATGCTTGGCGATAATGATCGAAAGCGTAACTTAACAAAAACTACTCGTTTTGAGATTACTTATCACCAAACCCTAAATGGAGGGCGTAAATCTATTCAACATATAGTTCTCGGAAAACTATATGCCTTGTTTGCCTATGTATATGTTGCATTTCACTTGAATGCTTAAATAACTTGTTTGAGTTTTACTAAACAAGAATTTGCTTATGGAAATAATTCTTACTAAGCCTATTAGCTTAAACCCCTATAGATATCTTTTGCAATTTAACTATTTGTGGTTGAGGCCATGTGAACCCTGAAGCCAGGTATTTTCCCCCTTTTTTGTTAAGGAATTTTTAGATGAAGGTTAGCATTAGTTTGGATTTAAACTTTATAGAAAAATTCTTGTAATAGATTATAGTTATTTTGGCCAGAAAATGTCTCTAAGACTTGTAAAACAATTATTATGAATGAATGACTATTATGAATTCCTTTTTCTTAATTTGTTATTGTATCTTCTTAAGCTTCATATTTCAAAGCATGGTCCTCTAAATTTGTGAGAGCATGCTTACACTTAGTATCAAAGCTTTTGAGAATGATTAAGGTTGTCATACTTATGCTTGAATTTTGAGTGTGGCGGACTGTTACATTTAGGGTACCCTTTGGGCGTGACATCATGTGATTAAAATAAATTGAAAAAGAAAATAAAATGTATGTAAGTGAGAGAAAGAGGGCCGACGTGAGGAGAGAGGGAGAAAGAGGAAGTGATTTTTGTTTTGTTTTGTATTTTTATAAATTAAAAGTAATAAGTTGTAGGGTTTGATGTGAATGAAGATGCATAAGAAATGTAAAAAGTAAAGAATAGGTGTAGAAAAAGTAAAAATATGTGAATAATATTGCATAGTATTATAAATAGTAGATAAGACAAATTAATATCGGTAGTAAAGAAAATACGTGTAATTAAGCTATATATGATATTTTTAGATATTGAAAAATTATAAAACTGATATTTTTGAAATCCTTGTATTTTTATGAGTTTATTGGTATTATCGGAATATTTCTATCGTCGAGTGTACCGGATCATGGTTCTCGAAAAGTGATCCTATTCAAATCCGAAAGATACTAAAAATTATCGAATCTGATATTTTTAAGCTTCCTTAAAGCATTACGAACTATTTCCCATGATTATTTCAGTTTCATTGTTTAGGGGTAACGAGCACAGGATTGGCGGATTCAAATCTGGCATGAACAAGTGCTCAAGGCTCTAATAACCAATATAAATTCTTTTGTCCTCGATCGTACAGATAATATTTCCATTTGAAAGCAACTTTACTATGACTAGCTCTAAATCATGTGTTGAATAATTCTATTCTTGCGGCCTCAACTGTCAAAAAGCGTAAGCAATTAAATCTTCCTTATTACATTAGCACACATCCGAGACCATTTCCCAAGGTGTTCTTATGCATTGTGTAGAACTCCTTTTTATTTGGCAACATCACAACTAGTGCGAAAACAAATTGTCACTTTAGTCCTTGGAAAATCCATTCCCTTTTGTCCGTTCATGCAATTCCTTATTCGCTTCTAGGTTATCTGAGTTGAAAGCTCAACTATCTTGGAAACGTCCTTTACAACTTCCTATGATAATCGTCTTAACCCAATAAATCGTCTTGGGTAGTTTTCTTACTACCACTCCCTTTATCTTTTTCAAGATTCTTCGGTATGTTTTTATCGGAAGCATCGTAACCTAAAAAGGAAATTTGGTTTAGCTAGAATTCACACTTTGATAACTTGGCATATAATTGTGGGCTCTGGACATTTGTAACACCACTCGTGGATGCTTTTCATGCGGTCTATGCATTCTTTGAATAGGCAAGGATGTCATCAATGAAAACTATCACACTTTGTCCTATACTTGAGTCCTTAAGTCCATAAAGGTGACGGGTGCGTTCGTTATTCCATAAGGCATTACAGAGACTTGTAATGTTCGTAGCGTGCTCAGAAAGCGGTCCTCGGCATGTTTTCCGGCTTAATTCTTAACCAGTGATATTCATAACACAAATTGATGCATGAACACTCTTGTTCTTCAGAGCTGATTAAAGAGATCGTTAATATGTGGCAACGGATTCTTGTTCTTGATAGCAACTTTGAGTTTGTAGTAGTCTATACTTCATGGTTTCATCAATTCCTTAGAGGCAGTAGGGCATTTGTTAATCTAAAAAGGCATCACTAGAAACTCATAGTTTCTTGCAGCATGTACGAAAAGCACTTTTGGCATGTCTTCCAATTTTCTCCTTAACTAGTGATATCTAAAATGTAAACTAATGCATAAGGACACACTTGCTCCTGGAGTTGATAAAAAAGATCACTAATTTAGGGCAACGAGTACCTGTTGTTGACAGTGACTTTATTGAGCTTACGGTAATCTATGTATAGACTCATGGATCCATCCTTTTCCTCTACAAAGAGTACCGAGCTCCTCATGGCGAAACACTTAGCCTATCAATATCTTAGTCCAAAAACTTTTTTAGCTACTTCGTTAGCTTTTCTCAACTTGATGGGTACCATATCGTATGGTGTTTTAAATATAGGCTTGGTATCCCTTACCAAGTCAATTCTCAAAATCGATCTCTCACTTAGGTGACAATCTAGGTAGCTCACCTTGGAGAAACATTGGGGAAACTCGTTGACAATGGGGATGTCGTCTAGGTAGGGTTTCTCCCTTTTCATCCTCCATACTACTTAACATAGCTTCCAAGTCCCTCATCAACAACCTTTATTAACTCAAACGAACTCAATCAAATCATATATTTACGATAAAATAGAGAGAGCGAGTGTGTTCGTGTATGTATTTTTACACACAGTAAGAGAGAAGATATGTGAAGGAATGGGATCGAGACCAGAGTCCTAAGAAGTAGGATCGTATGGCTTCTAGGTTAGAAAACTGAGACCACTGGATGTTTGAGATCTCTGTACTTATGCATGTGCCTATACTCTACTATATGTAGATTGATATTCCGTAATAATTTATAGAATAATATTAATTATAGTATTTATTTTTACTAATTTTTTTAATATATGTATCCATCATATTGAAGGTAGTGATATTTTTTTTCACTATCTTTATTATTTATCTTTTTTACTATGCATGTTCTTTTACTTGCCTAAACTAAAAAATATATTTTTAGTATTATCCATGGATGCTTATAAATATTTTATAAAAATATTAACTATAGCATCATTATTTTTACTAATTTTTTAATTAACATCTATATCTATATTATTTAAGGCAATATCAATATATTTATTATTTATTTTTTAGTAATGCTACATTCCTTTTTGCTTACTCTTAACTTGCAAAATATTCTTATATTATCCATAGAAACTTAAATTAAATTCTTATGTTGTTGCTCCATGTACACAAAATCTTGAGTCACAATATGCTTAAAATGTTGTATTATTAATATAAATTAAAAACTAATGGCATTTTAACCTAGTGTCATCTCCTTGGTATGTAAATGAGAGTTCAAATCCTCCCTTCTCATTATAATGGCTAAAAATTAATATAAATTAAAATATTTTAGTGTTCTCTCTTCTTCTTTATTCTTTTTATGGATGCATCAATAATTATGATCATTTTGTTTTCTTTCTTTTTCTTTAATTCTTTTATTAATAGTGGTATTGATAATGGAATATAATCATCAGTCCACTCGGTCTCTTGGGCTCCAAAACCTTACGACACTAGCAAATTCAAGAGAGGCCCACTATTATTGACATCCAAACCTCCCAAGAAGTTAATGAGGTCAGCACCGCATTGTGTGGTATGGCATAAGGCCTCCCTGAAGTCCTCACCTCAAAAAGACTAATCGAGCTAATGAGCTCGACTAGTTCGCCAGCTTGGCTTGAACCCTCACACTCTTCAGCCAAAGTAAATGCCTTAGTCACACCTCGTGATCAGGGGAGGGGGGGTGGACACTCCAAGAAGCCATGACTCCTAAATTAAGTAGCCTCGCCACATCGAGTACTAGGCCAACTATTAGGAAGCCACCTACCCTAGTATTACCCTAAACACTATAAATACCCCTATCCTCTCTTCTGAAGGGAGGGAGAGAAAAAAGGAACAAGGAGAAGGCAAACAAGTCTTATATATCTTTCACAAATACCTTATCTATACAGCTAGATTGACTTAGGCATCGGAGTGGCCACGTTGGACAACCCCCGGCGCCCCCTCAACCTGTTTTTTGTGTTTGCAGGAGCTATCTCTATTGGCCCAAATTCAGCTTGTGTAACATTTGGTACCATCTAGAGGAATCATAGCTTTTCCTTCTCCTATTGTTCTTTGCATTAAAAAACCCCTCTAAAACCCATGATAGACAACTCTACCCTCATATAATGCCCTAACCGTAGCAAAGCGAGAATTGAGTTGATTCTACTCCCTTATTGCCCATGTCCCATTTTATGCCCCTAAAATGTCGTGGCTTAGCCTGGTCGTTGTCATAAATGCCGGTCTTTTAGACAAAGGTCATATCCTAGAATTAGAACACTTGTGCAGGTAACTTGTATACAGGAACGTAGAAAACAAACGATCAAATGTCCTCCTACAAGCTAGGATAACAAAGCTTGAGGGGTTGAAATACCTACATTAGGAGGAATGGGCCTCCAACACACAGACGAGTGCCTCTCTAATTTGTTTACCACATAGACGGGATGAGCAGCTGATCGAAAGGAATCATAGGCACATTGCAGAGTCACCACGGGCTAGTGCCTTCACCAGGGAGCAGTTCTACAGCTCAAGGCCGCTTCAGAACGCACATCGAAGAGCCCATGCTTCTAGGAGTCACAGCGCCTCACAAGGGCACATACTATCCCAACAATCAACTCGAGCTAACACGAGACGTTAAGTTGATGACAACTAACCTAAAAAAGGAGCTTTGCAAACCTTAGTCCAGATAGGATCATGGAATGCCACCCTCACTTTTTCCCTAAAGGGGGTACAGCTTAACTCCAACAAGGAACACAAGTTAGAAGAAATGTCGAACATGATGAGGAGACTATCCACTATTAAAGAGGGCTTTAAAAGCAAGCCTGCTACCAAAGAACCCTTGGGAAAAATGCCTTTTGTGGTAGAGATTCAATCTGAAGTACTTCCCACAGGAGCCTAGTGACCTTTTGTAGAAATATATGATGGAACGACCAATGTAGAGTATCATATTGCCTAGTTTCAATCGACCATGGTGATATACAATTTTTCGAATGCCATATGGTGTAAAACTTTTCCTACCACCTTTCGAGGTGCAACAAAGGTTTATATCACACACCAAGAGCCACCCTAAACGTGATAGCCCACCGTACACAATATTAAAGCCTAGGAATGATTACCTTAGTTACGAAAGTTTTCCATATCATGTACAAGGTACATCACAACTAATGAAATGCGTCGGGTAGTGCAATTTACATTGATAACATTTACATACAAGGTAAGAGAAATACTTATCATTAACATAAATAAGGTCAGTTATAACTCTTAGGACCATACCCCCGCTAATGTTCTCAAGACCACAATACTACATTTCCTAAAAATCTCTAAAATATTAGCATAACATATTACTCATAAAGAGATTACAAGAAAATGAATTCATCTTATGTTCCTACTACTTCCATAAGAGTTCAAGAATCCATCTATGATTTCCTTAATATCCTGATCTTCGAATAAAGCCACAAGTATATCTATTTCAACAAAGATCTATGGGGGTGTAAGCTTACAACGAGCTTAGTGAGATATTCCCTTTTATTCGCACCATTATTTTAAACAAATTTATTAATTCATGCATACATGTTTTGCAACAACTACATGATACAAAAAATTACGTCTAGGTATCCAGAAATCATACACAAAATAGATTTACGCCCTCCATATTGAGGGTTAGGGAATGGTATTTCAAGGTCTTCACGATCTTCTATTACTAGTCCCAGAGCATGCCCTACCCTCAGCAACCGATCGGCGTGGCTCATCCTTGAGATGTATCCCTAGTATGCCTTAATTCCTAAGAATAAGCATGGTCACGGGCCTTCCTGGCCTCGGACCTTCCCGATTATTCTCTAGCAGTAGCAGTCTTCCATATGTGACTCAACAAATGCAATACGTGTTCATTTAATTTATATCAAAGCCAAATATAATTATGGTATACTTAAAAGTGATCAAACAAGCATCATACACACATAAATAACATGCAATATTAATGATATACTTAAACAATCATTTATTGGTTTCGATATGCTTAGCATCCATCGTCACACATATATAAAAGCATATACATATAAGCTCATAACCCCATTCATCTTCATTTTATCTTATACTTATAAATCTAGTGCAACCTTCTTAGTCATAGTAATCCTCAAGAAGGGGAGTCTAGTATTCATCGTCACCTAGATAAAAGAAATACCCAGAGTAAGTATTTTATAGAAGTTTTACTCAAACTTTCTAATTTATCTTGTTATTTTTGTCAAAATTCGGATCATGTGAAACACCAA